>JASDDO010000010.1:173963624-174563624 GCA_030015575.1 Agapanthus africanus
GACACTTGTACATGTTAGTCTGTAGACCCGAGATCGTCATAGTGTCTTGTGTGGTTCCCACTGTGCTTTGATTTCCTCCCTACCACAGCTCAAAGGAGTCGTGCAAACAGGTGTATTTTGGGTACAGTCCCGAGTCACATGGAGACAGTGAACGATATGAGGGATTTCGTCTCTCCTGGTATTGGGAGTTGATGTTGCTCTATGCTCGATTGGATATAACAGAAAGTCCCTGGATAGGGCTGATGAGATTTACTGGTAAGTGTTATCAGTAGATTCTCGAAAGATTATAGGCCACACATCGGCATGACTTATCAAGTTACTGGGGTCTGACGATTCCATCCTCAGACTCGATATGCGACATATCAGACGAAGAGACTGGACTGTACGGCAAGTGTTGCTTATAGGCTTTACGGGAGTTTCGACAAGCTTGCTTGTTGATCTTCTATTCGTTCAATACCTGGGTAGCCGTTACTGTTAGTGAATGTTGCACACCCTCACAACTCTTGAGAGGAGGCGGAGGTAGCAAACGAAAATTTTCTTGCATGCAACACCCACTTTAAAACTAGATCTTATGCTAAACTATAACTAGAAACCTTATCTAGAGATCTTATCTACTATGATAGGGAGTTATACCTTGAGAATCGGTCCTTCGGGTCTTCGTTTGGATGTGACTCCTAGGCTCCTTGGATGCTTGAAAGGAACTTGGTCTCCGGTCACCTCTAGGTCGTAGATGATCCACCCAAGAGCTATAGAATAAGATTCAAACTCTTCACAAGAGTTAACTAAGAAATCAAGTGTGCTAGAAATGATCACTTAGATGATGTAGAGATGAACTAGTGGATTACCTTTATCCCTAAGCTTTTGATTCACAACTCATGTGAAGGGTAAGGCTTAGAGGTAGGAGGAGGAGATAATTTGGAGAGAGAAGATGAATGTTAGAATGAGCAAAGTATGAAGCATGAACAAATGATATGGCTCAAAACTAATAATTGAAGCATGTATTATTTTTCTCCAAAAATAATGCACCATGCTTCAATAGTAAACCCAAATGACAATAAAATGAAATAAGCCATTTCCTCATCCATGCTTTGACAATTCCAAATTCCACCTCATTGTTTTTATTTTCATAAAATAAAAACCCATTTATGAGATGTCTCCTTCTAGAATGTTTTCTTGTACAATTAACAAGAATACCCCTCACCGTATACCTTATAAGTATACCCGTATTCGCATTCCGAAAAATACAAATACAAATAATCCAATAATATAATACCGGTATCCTGCTTAAACCAAAGCCTACCAGTATTATCCTTCCGATTATCATTCTTGTAACCAGTACACGAACATAATCGAAACCCTATCGTAACAACTTATGGCCTCTACATCTTTTCCCTGAACCAGGGAACCCTATGTGTGGGACTCTAAAGACTCGACAGTACGCCGACGGTTGGTTTAACCACAAGCATGTTAGCGGCACTAGCTGTGCTTAACGGCTACCCAGGTACATGACGAAAAGGTGGCCGACAAGCGAACTCATCCCAACCCTAACGATCCTGTAAGCAACACTTACCGTACAGTCCGATCTCTTCGTCTGATACGCCGCATATGAAGTTTAGGGGTGGTAAATGTCAGAACCTGGTAATTTTATAAGTCATACTGATTTATGGCTCATAACGGTTCGAGAAACTACTGATAACTCTTATCAGTAAATCTCGACAACCCTGGCCAGGGATTTGCTGTTATAGCCGATCAAGCATAGCGTGACATCAACTCCCTATACCGGGAGAGACGAAACCTCTCCTATCGCTCACCGCCTCCATATGATTCGGGACTGTACCCAAAATCCACCTGTTTGCACGACTCAGTAGAGTCGTTGTATAGAGGAAATCAAAGCACAGTGGGAATCACACAAGACATTATAATGATCTTGGGTCTACAAACTAACATGTACAAATGTCACCAGAGAAATGCTATATTATAATAGGTATATATACCATCTAGAAGTCCTCGGCGAGTCCTGTTCGGTGTACCCATTCTCCAATGAGCACCTGTGTACAATCTTTGATGTCAAACACCAATGTTTATGGGATCAACCATCGCCCCCAGGGTCAAGAAACGTACACACTAGTCAACTCTAGTAATATCGATGCCCTGTCTCGATATACCCTCGACTAGGAACTATTAAAGGATATTCTTTTAGACTACCCAGGCCCCACTAGTATGATCTACATCATAATCCTGGTAGTCAAGCATAATCCTAAGGGCTTCATCAACATGTATATAAGATATGAAATACAACATATCACACGTTAAAATGAATATAAACCAGATAGCATACTATCATTTCGAGCAAAGATTGTTTCTGTACATATACATGCCTAGCATCCTATACAATACAGGCCTCCAGGGCATACATATCTAACAATCTCCCACTTGCACGAAGGCCTGTAGTTAGTGCAATAAGTACCCACTGTCTACACTAGAACCAGTTGCCGGCGTACCACATGCCCAACATCTCGAATACTCGCTCAAACTGGACTTGAGGGATCGCCTTGGTGAATGGATCTACCTTGTTGTCTTTCGTGTCTACTCTCCGTGCCTCAATGTCCTGGCGATCCACTATCTCCCTGATGAGGTGATACCGCCTCAAGATATGTCTGGATTTCTGATGGGACCGTGGTTCCTGTGCCAAAGCCATGGCTCCATTGTTATCGCAATACAAAGATATTGGATTAGCAATGGATGGAACCACCTGAAGTTCAAAAACGAACTTCCTCATCCAGATAGTCTCTTTTGCGGCATCATTAGCAGCAATATACTCAGCTTCCATCGTGGAGTCAGTGACGATATCTTGCTTGGAACTCTTCCAACATACCGCCCCTCCATTTAGGGTAAGTACAAACCCCGAGATGGACTTACTATCATCGTTATCGCTCTGGAAGCTGGAATCGGTAATGGCCTCCTTTTGGAGGTCTGCATTACCATACACCAAGAACATTTCTTTAGTCCTTCGCAAGTACTTCAGAATATTCTTCACAGCAGTCCAGTGTTTCTCCCCTGGATTGGATTGATACCTGCTTACTGCACTCAGTGCATAAGCTACATCTGGGCGAGTACACAATATCGCATACATTATAGATCCTACTACCAAAGTGTAGGGTATAATGCTCATGCGAGCCCTCTCCTCATCAGTCTTTGGAGACATCTCTTTGGAGATGGTGATCCTGTGACAAGCGGGTAAATTACCTCGCTTGGAATCTTCCATACTAAACCTCTTTGTATGGTGACTATGTATCTCGATTGGGACAATCCCAATAATCTCTTAGATCTATCTCTATAGTTCTTAATTTCCAGAATGTACGATGCATCACCCAAGTCTTTCATGGAGAACCTCTTCGATAAGAATAGTTTGACCGATTGTAGCATAGTAACATTATTTCTTATCAAGAGAATGTCGTCTACGTACAATATGAGGAATATAACAGTTCTCTGTACAATCTTTTTATAAATACAAGGTTCATCTATATTTTTGATAACCAAACTCTTTGATTGTATCATCAAAGCAGATATTCCAACTCCGTGATGCATGCTTCAATCCATAGATGATTTAAGAAACATGCATGCTTTTCCGTTGCTCCCACTGTCAATGAAGCTTTCTGGCTGATCCATAAAAACGCATTCTTCTAAATCACCATTTAGAAATGCCGTTTTAACATCCATCTGTCAGATTTCATAGTCATAGTGAGCAGCTATAGCAAGCAGGATCCGAATGGATATAAGCATTGCGACTGGTGAAAAGGTTTCATCATAGTCCAAGCTCGGTCTTTGACGGAACCCTTCTGCAACCAGCCTAGCTTTATAGGTCTCCACCTGACCATCCACACTAATCTTTCTCTTAAAGATCCACTTGCACCCTATGGGTTTTACTCCAGAAGGTGCAACCTCCAAAGTCCATACTTTGTTGGTGTGCATGGATTCTATTTCGGATCTCATGGCATCCAGCCACTTCACTAAGTCACCACTCGTGATAGCCTGCTGAAAACTAGTAGGATCATCATCATTTATGATGTAATCTTCTCTATCACCATCAATTAGAAAACCGTAGTATCTATCAGGTGGGAGAGAAGTCCTACTAGATCTATGGAGTGGCTGAGGTTCGTCGGGTTCTATTAAAACCTCAGGCTCCACCAAATCATCGGTATTTGTCTGTGGTTCTGGAATTTCATCCAGTTCTACCGCATTGCCAACAGTGTCATTTGTAAAAAAACCATTTTCTAAAAATTTGGCATACTGAGAAACAAACACCCTTTGTTCCTCCTTGTGGTAGAAAAGATATCCATACGAATGTTTTGAATATCCCACAAATTTACACAAAACCGATCGTGTCTCAAGTTTGTCCGAATTTTTCTTTTTCACATAATTCGGACAACCCCATATCCTAACTCTTTTAAGAGAAGGTCTCTTCCTATACCATATCTCATATGGAGTGGTAGACACGGTTTTGGTCAGAACCCTATTTAATAGATATATTACAGTTTCCAATGCAAGCCTCCAGAATGAAAGTGGTAACTCAGCATCACTCATCATTGACCGTACCATATCAATAGGGTACGATTTCTCCGTTCCGACACACCGTTGTGCTGTGGTGTGTACGGAGGAGTGAGCTGAGAAAGAATCCCATTCTCTTTTAGCAAATATAGAAACTCTGTGCTTAGGTATTCACCTCCTCAATCTGATCGAAGTTTCTTGATACTCAAGCCTGTTTGTTTTTCTACTTCAGATTTGTACTCCTTGAATTTTTCGAAGGTTTCGGACTTATGTTTCAACAGGAACACGTGTCCGAATCTCGAGAAATCATCTGTAAAAGTTATGAAGTATGAAAAAGCACCTCTCACATGTGTAGTCATTGGTCCACATACATCACTATGTATGAGGCTTAAGAGTTCAGTAGCTCTCTCTCTCCATGTCCAGTAAACGGAGTTTTGGTTATTTTAGCTTTGATACAAGACTGGCAAGTCGCATAAGATTTATATTCAAACGGGTTTAGATATCCATCTTTATGTACCTTGGTTAGTCTTGTTTCGTTAATGTGACCAAGTCTACAATGCCAAATAAAATCTTCATTTATGTCTGAAATGTTTATTTTGTTTGTGTGTTGTATATTGAAAACTGTGTGTTGATTCATGACGTATATCCCGTTATTTAATATACCAGACCTAATCAACTGTTGATTAAGGTTAATGTTCATAACATTACTTTGTAATAAAAAATCATATCCTTCATTGTCCAACAATGATATAGATATAATATTACATAACATCGAAGGTACAAAATAGCATGGGTTGGGTTCAAAACCAATATACAACCAGACGACAAACCAAGATGATACTCTCCCACTGATACAGCATGTATAGAGAAACCATTTTCAACTCGGAGAGTGTGATCACCTTTATTGAAAACCTTGTTATTTCTCAGCCCCTGCATACAATTGCAGATGTGAGATCCTGACCCGGTATCTAATACCCAGAAAGCAGAGTTAATTGAAAAACAGTTTTCTGTTACAAACATACCTGAAGTTGAAGCATCACCATGCTCCTTCTTCTTGAGGTCGGCAAGGTATCCAACGCAGTTTCTCTTCCAGTGCCCAGTCTTACGGCAGTAGAAGCAATCCCCTTTTCCTGAGGCAGCAGCCCTTGTCTTGTCCCTCCCCGGTGCCTTTTTCACTCCACCTTTTGGTTTGATGGGATTCTTCTTCTTCTTTCCCTTGGCCTTAGCTTTTGGGACGGAAGAGAAAGATGGACTAATAATTAGAGCGGGAGTTTTTGCTAGCTTTAGTGTGCTCTCTGCTCTCCTCAACATATTAAGAAGTTCAGGAAGTGACATCTCCATGTTGTGCATGTTGAAGTTCACTATGAATTGAGCAAAGGCAGGGGGAGAGACAGTAAAACAATATCAACATACTGTTCATTCTCCATTGTCCGTCCCAGGTCCTCTAGTTCTTCGATAAGTCTTATCATCTTCAATACATGGCCACCTACAGACGTGCCAGCAGCCATCCGCATCTGAAACAACTTTCTCGATGCTTCGTATCGGAGAGTACGAGATTGCTCCCCATACAAGTCCTTTGTGTTGAGAACGATGGATTGTACGTCCATCTTCTCATGATGCTTCTGATGTTCATTGTCCATAGAAGCAAGCTTGAGGCATTTGGCTGTTGCGCAGTCTATATCCCATGTCTTGCTGATTTCCTTATCCGCAACTGAAGAATCAGGGCCTGGGCTAGAAAGGGCTGAAGTAGTTAGGACGTATGCGACCTTATCATAGGTCAGGGCAATATTCACGTTCCTCAACCATTCTTTATAATTAGGTCCAGTGAATTTATTTTTGTCTAATTAAAGCTTAAGTCCCGTCATAGGTATCTTCCATTAGGAGTGAGAAAAGAAGACACTTAGCGATAGCTCTTGCATGATTAGATTGGTTATTAATATTATCTAATCGATGTTTCCCACTGCCTTTTATCAAATTTTCCATCAAACCTTAAAAAGAAAATTAGCCAGGATTAATTGCAATCTACAAGTTCGCTAACCGGTCGGCCAGGCCTGTGTCGGTACTCATAGGAAGGTTCCCCGTGCTTTCGCACGGACCTAATTAAAATAAATCTCGTTTCCCTTGAGGCATAACCCCGTTGACACCTTTCTAGACACCTACTGGATTGGCTAATTGTAAAGTGCAAAATTCTCCCTGGAGTAACTTTTACTCACAGTGGGATCGGGATCCAACTATTAAATAGAAGGTATGCAATCTCATTGCAAATTTCAACTCTTGAAATTCCCGATATAGTTTTTACCCCTAGTGTCTTATGACCTTAACTTTGGTCAACAAATCATAAGCACAAGTCAAGTTCTATCCACCATTTCGTGATTGATTTAGACCCACCTGTATGACCCTTTGTAAGTGCACGGCGGCGCCCCGGCCGTCAATCCGACGCCGGAATGCGGAAGCGGTGAAAAACTTTAATTTTGCGGACTTAGCAAACCGGCACCACCGCGCACTAAACATCCGGATCGTAACCATTAACAAGTCTAAGCTACAAACAAGATAGGGAAGAGAAGTATACCGACAGATCCGAGTCCTCCGGTCTTCTCGTCGTCGTCCCGATCTCCTGCGGAATGTCCCGTCTCCTCCTCGTCGCCGGAAGTGCACCACATCGCCTACTTCTTTTACGGGCTTCCACCTCAATGCCGAGGCAACTCGGGCACGAAGCCGGCTACTCGACGTGCCCAAGATTTGCTGTAGAATATCTAGAGAAGAAGTCTCGTTTTGGGGTTTGTGGAATTGCCTTTTGTGGAGGGATTGAACTTTGAGCTTTTGAGATAGATCTTGTGGGATTTTTGCAACATGAAATGAGCCAAAAAACCACAACACAAATTTTTGGACAGCCCCTATATGCTTGGGCCGGCCATCACAATGGAGAGGAGAGAATGAGAGTGTAGTGTATCAAAAATAATGAGAGCCATTCTCATCTATCATCCAAGAGAGAGTCAAGACAAAGAGGTGGTTGAAAAGCAAGTGATGATGAGAAACAATGATCACTCTCAAAACCAATACTCAACCAACAACCATGATGGTTTACAAAGTCAAGCCATCATGACAAGAAGAAGTCAAGAAGTCAAGGTCAATGAAAAGCTATCATGATACAACCAATAAGCAAAGACCCCCTCCACAAATGCTTATTTGCAACAATGCAAATAAACCCTCCTCCACCAATCTTCGGCCAATGAACGGAACAATGGAAATCGGCCGAAACGGAAAGCAAACTGGCAACTCCAGAAAACTGGTCCCGTAATAAATTACAGGAAAACCCCAATACTGTGCATACACACCCGCATCTGTATTTCGACCGAAATACAAATGCAATGAGACAAAATCTCCACTGTACTATACTAGAATCCGGCTTATACCAAAACCGGCTAGTAATATCTGTTCGATCCTGATCTGTGCAATACCGCACGTATCTGATCGAACCCTGCCATATAACCATACGGGCTATAGTACAAACTGTCAGATCCTGATCCGTGCAATACCGCACGTATCTGATCGGACCTTGCCATATCTCCATACGGCCTCTACAACCTTTCGCCCGAAAGCTGAGTAACTGAATGTGGGGGACTCTAAAGACTCGTCAACACCTTGGTTGTGGATTTAACCACTAGCACGTCAGAGGTATAAGCCAATACGTAACGGGCTACCGGGTATTGACTAAAAGGGATGTCTGTGAGTGAACTCAGCCTAACAACCCTACTGAGCCTGTCAGTGACAATATCCGTACAGTCCGGTCCGTTCGTCTATGAGCATCGCATGGCGGGCCTAGGGGGTTGGTAAAAGTCAGACCCCCAAAAGCAGTACAAGTCGTGTCGGAGTGTAGCCCAGAACACCCTGAGATACTACTGGAATACCTACAAGTAAATCTCCTTGCCTCGGCCGAGGGCTTCGTGTAATGGCTCTCCTAGACACAGCACGACCTCACCCCCAATACCGGGAGAGACGAACCCCTGAAGATACGCTCACTGCCTCCATGTGGCTCGGGACTGTACCCAACTAAAACCTGTTTGCACGACTCCTTTGAGCCGTGGTAGGGTAGTAATCAAAGTACAGTGGGAACTCACACAAGACAAATGACGATCCCCAGGTCGATGAACTAACCTGCACACATGTCACCAGGGAACTGCCATCTGACGTCTGGTATATGACCAACTGGCATGTTCCCGGCGAGTCCTGTCCGGTGTACTCATAACCCAATGAGCACCTGTATACATCTTAGGTGATCCAACTGACACCAGTGGCTTGTGAGACCGGCCACTGCCCGTCGTCGGCGTCTCGACTGTATACACTAGTCTACTATGGAGTATCGATGCCCTGTCTCGAAACTCACACGACTAGGGACCATTTCAGGATATGCTTATAGACCCCAGCTCGCACTTATATGATCGCCCTCATACTGCTGGTGGTCAAGCAAGAATCCTAGGGGCTCTATCAACGTGTAATAGCGACTTGTCAGGTCACCTTAAACAGTACACGATGATAAAGGTAAACCAGATAGCATACTATCATCTCGAGTAAGACTGTCCTACCGGGATAGGTCCTCCCTCAATCACCGCAATCACGTACCTGTGATCCAATAATTGACTCTGAGGGCATTATCTCCAACTGTCACGACCCAAGTTTGGATGTGACTTGCACTTAGATTGTATCATATCTAAAGATATGCACAAGTCCAAGTAAGCCAAAAACCAAGATCAAAATACCTTATTTCGGAATTAATTAGGAAAATTTAGTTTTTAAGTAAAAATCTCAAGTTATGAAGTTAATTCATTTAAACAATAATAAAGATTAAGTTTGGTTGTATTCCTAGTTGGAATCAACATAACAACAATGAACATGAATATAAGCATATGTAACATCACTGAATCTCATCAAGAAAGAAACTATGAAACTGATCAACATATCTCAACTGTATATATATATACCATCTCTCCTTTCTAAGTCAAAATACCAGTCTGATGGAGTCTTTCTAGATACAAAAGTACAAAATGGAAGGTTACTACACATGTAACCTACCTATCAAAAGATGGAATACAACAGCAAAAGTGATCCTGCCTCGCAGCTACCCGTCCACTCTATCCCTGCAAGGAACTGTGGCACAACGGGGATGAGTTTCCAACTCAGTGAATACGACTAACATATAACGGCGAATAAAGTAAATATGACAATCATGCTACTGAATATGAATCAATATGATATATGAGTATATGTGAAGTCCAACAATAAATCTCATTATACTTCTGAAATCACAACTCAAGTATATCATTTCTCAGTGTCCATCAACGACACAAAATCTTCATTTCTTTTAGGCATCATTCCCCGAATGATCCTATACTCATAATATCGGCCGTTATCCTCTAGATACACGCCGTATTTCTATAACCAACTCCGGTATTGAGTAACCTCGCTAGGCTCCCCCGTCTCAATACGGCTATCCTGCCCCTCGGTCTCGACCGGGTCCACCCTGTATCCAACTGTATATCTCCCCCACTCAGTATGGATAACGTAAATCCGCGACCGTATATCTCCCCCACTCGGTCCGGAATAAAACCAAAACAGAAATCATCTCAGGGTGGACATGTCACATCAATCATGAAAATACTGGATTTATGTAATAATATTCAAAACTCAAAACCATAAATCCTCAATCCTGTATCTATCTCATATCCAACATAGAAATACGCATAAAGCAACAGGATGTAAAGAATGAAATCTACCAATATACTTGACATATGAAATACGATATAATTCATGTTAATAAGCATGATATTTAAGTGTATGTGACATGGCAATATCGACGAGGTGTGTGTAGCATATAAGATGTGCACGTGGCATGACTCGTCGATACTTGTGAAGTGTTCTAACAACTAAGCAACATACAAGTAATTTAATGAATGATATTCTAATAATTAAACATGATGATAGGAATATCGCATTAAGTATAACCATGGGCGAAACACGCCATCTTTACTAAATTCCCCGGTAGATGTTTAGTCTACTCACCGGAAAGTCGAATCTACTCCGGAATCGCTAATCCTTTCCCTTTCCTCGCGGCTTCCGTATTTCTCGTATCCGTGTCTAAATATGCAAAGTTAACGCGTATAAGCAAAATAGCTATTCCGACATAACGGAAATAGAAACACGTTATCCCTTTTGCTAGTTATCTATTATTAGGTTATATCAAGTGGTTTAACACTTAGTCTTGCTGAATTTTAGTCTAAAACTGCACTGTTTCAGAAATTAACACGCGACGTAGTTTCGTCGTGTCGTATTTAGCGTTTTACGATTCTTTTACCGATATATCATTCCAGATTTAAACTGTAGTGAAACTAATTTAAATCAACAGTGCCAAAATAACCTAAATTGTACACTGAAGATATCCCAAAAACCAAAACCCCAAATTTCCTCCACTTGGCCGGCGACGCCGGCCAAAACCCTCCTGTCGCCGGCCCAAAACCGGCCCCCTCCAATCGTTTTCTTGTGGTTCACTCTATTTGTTACCTACATCATTTCTACTCTGTTGAATTTATTTAATTATGTTCCAGATTAAAGCAGATTCTAACAGACTCTGAATTTAGCTAAATACGATATTATGTGACTTATCTAAACTTTAATTAACTAATCTACAGAACTTAATCTCTACTAAGTTTAAGAAAATTACCCTCCTAATTTGCTGTAGGAATAACCCTCCAAGGATCTACAAGCTCCTCCTAGCTTGGTGGTGATCACAACTCAAGAACAAGCTCCTTCATTCACCTCTTTCCTCTTGTTCTTCTTTTCTCTTCTATTTTTCTTTTCTTTTGATTTTCTTTTCAGTTTTGTTTCAGAAATTAAACTGAAAACTATGTTTTATATGAGAGAGGAGGAAGGGATAAGGGAAGGTGGTGGTGTCAAAGGTTGAAGGGTGTAGGTTTCATGCAAGTAGGAGGTGGAAATGAGAGGTGTTAGGAAAGCATGAGGTGGTTTGGTGATTATCCTCTATTTTCCCTTTTCTTTTATTTTATTTTGAATTTACTTTCAGATCTGAAATGATATCCTTTTTTTCATTTAAACCCTTGACAAAACCCTATTGCATAAAAACTTAACTTTGCAATTTAACCCCTCACAATTTACTTATTATAAAACCCATCTTTTATTAAAATGAAGCTAAATTTTTCATTAAAACCCTTTTAACTTATTTAAATTACATTCTAAAATTCTAATTTAATTTGTATTATATATATCTTATGAAGATTGACATATTTGATTTTAACCATTTTGTGATTTATCAGCTTATTCATAATTTAATTTAATTTATTTATTTCTAGTTTTTTCCTAAATTTTACACCAACAATCTCCCACTTGCACTCAAGGCTAATTATTGCGATGTCGCATACTCACAGCCCGTGTGATACCGAACACCCAACTCCTCTACTAGTCAGTCTCACAAAGCTCGTTTGCGAAACTATTGCGTTCGAGGAATAGCCTCAGTGAGTGGATCCGCCTTGATGTCTCTTTCTATGTCTCTCTATATCTCAAGTTCGCGGAGAAACCCATCTTCCGAAATGAGCAATACCTGTCTTAGAATGTGTCTGGATGTCTGATGGGACATAGCTCATAAATGAACTCCAAATCCAAACTTCTTAGACTGTATCGTCAACTAAACTTAATCAGTATCCTGCGCCATGCCTCCATCAGTATTGCCTTGGACCACCTGTCCAAAATACTGCCCCTCATCAGAAGGAAAACTATAACTCTGACAACCTCCTTGTCGTCCAGGTCACCTTGGAAGCCTGGAATGATAACTGTCTCCCGAATGAGGTTGTCGTTATCATATCCCTAGAACATCCACTTATGTTCTAAAACTGCCTCCAACCGTTTCTCCAGGATTGGATCAATTTCAACTTATTGCAACTAGTGCAAAAACAACATCTGGTGTGGTACTTGACATCTCATGATTGACTCAATTGCCTGAGCAAGTGATCTGCCAATCATGCACATCCCTCTCTACTTTAGTCTGTAAGACACCTTTAGAGAGGGTGACTCCATCACCTGCAGGTACACTACCGTGCCAGGAGTCGTCCATTCTAAATACTCTTAGAATGCTGTCTAAGTACCCAGACTGGGAAACTACCCAAATCTAGATCTAAAACCATAGATCTAGTAACCAGTATGTCTGATATAAAATCCAAGTCCTTGGTGGAGAAATCACTGTGTGATGACCAAAGTATAACCGATTGTAGTATAGGAGTTTCTTTTCCTATTCTGTGTATGTCATCCAAATACCAGGATATCATACCCTACTACCTTCTCAACAGATCCATCCCTTATTCTGATGATGTCAAACCTATGACTGTCACGTCAGAAGTAGATGATCTATCTCCGCTACATCTGCTTTATTCTATAAATAGACATAAGCTACCTGTCCACCAATGCTTCCGCTGCTCCCACTGACTACGACAACCCTCTTGCAGAGTCATATACACGTACACTTCTGAAGCCAGTTCAGAACGACGCTATACTCATCCTCCTGCCGGGTCTCGCAGCCTGGAACAACAGCAATGGTAAGTGTGGATAAACAAGAACTTCCCTGTCACCGTCCTTGAGGCTACCGTAGTACCTCTCGGGTGCCTGAAGTTACCCACCTCATCTGCGGAGTGGTCAATGGAGTGTCAATCCAGATTGAATCTTTAGGTTCCTTATCAAATCTTCAGTAATCGTTTGTGGTTCTGGAATCACTTCCAGTTCTACCATACTCCCACTACTGTTTTCTGAAAAAATCCATTTTTAATAAAACTGTGGCGAGTCTAGAACAATATCTCTATTGTTCATCCAGATGGTAGAAAATCAACCCTCGTCATAGCCTGGGTCAACCCACAAACAGCCATTACAGAAACGTGCCTTGAGTTGTCCAGTGTCTGGTTTTAATCATAAGCCGGACAACTCCCCGTACCTTAACATCGTTAAGATATGAACTGTTCTATATCCAATATAGAACCAGAGGCACTGATTTAATTGAACCAGATTCAAATCATGCAGCTGTCTCCAGCGCATGTCAACTAAATGGAAAGAGGCCGATCAACGTTATTCAACTTAGGAATACTTCCAATTATGAGTAACCTGAAAGAGAAGTAAGATCTCTTTATCATTACTATCAACTGAATACCATACACAAGTATCTACATCTTCGATCACTTTGAAGAATCCCGGTACTTGCTATACCTGGTTCTCTACTGTATTCAAATACCTATAACTTCTCAAAATTCAGACCCTGTGTTTCCGTGAAACACCTGTTTAAAAACTAGAGAAGTCATAAGTAAACCGAATATAGTACGAGGACCAACCCCTCTGTCCTGATGGACCCTGGACAACATACAATACTCTGTATAAGTCCCTTGAGTTTGATAACTCATTCACTGTGTGTCGTAGGTTGAAAACTGTACTTATGGTTAAGAAGAATTACACCGCTGTTTAATGCTCCTTACCTAACCATCCACTGTTATAGGTAAATGTCATCGACATAATTTCAAAATGTATATCTCACTCTATGAAAATAGACGTACAGATATATCGATTTGAAATTGGTGCATAACAGCGGATATTCAAAACCAAATATTTGCCGACCGGCAAACAGCCCAGGTGATTTCCTCAAATATCACCGATTACAACGAATCCCGATATAATGAGGATGATCACCTAATTCCCAATAACTTACTCCCACTCATCATCTGTAAGACTATACAGATGTGAGAATCGTACTTGGTAAATACATACCCTGGAGCAAGTGTCTAACTGGGAAATCAGTTTTCCTTTAACAGTACACAGTGAAGCTGAAACATTGAAATGTTTCGTAGGGGTATCCTGGTATTCCTAGTAATGCCTTTTCCATATTCACGACTGTAACCGTATAATTCTTTGCCACCTCTCCAAATCCCTTCATATGTCTTTAGTCTTTACCTTCTGCATACCCCTTTAGGCCAAATGGTTTTCTTCCTTCCCTACCGTTCGGCACCAGCCTATGGTTTGGAAGAAGACTATCCAATAAGCATAATGGGTGTACTGTCCCAATCCTAGGAACACTCGCAATGTGAGAGAAGGTGAAGATAAAAGACACCTGAATAACTATTATTCCTATTTCTCCTGAACCAGAATCCGTCTCCGAACTGGAACAAGTTCCTTTCGAGTTCGTATATAACCATACGATGGAGTATCCAATAAACTGTGGATCTTCGTAGTGATACGGAGTGTCCTGGAGAAATACAAAGGTGATTTTGGATTGGCGAAGGAATACTTGGTTTGGTCGTGAATATCTGTTGCAATTTACTTTGCCCTCTTACTAATCCCTTGCTTTGTCTTAACTTAATACCTTCTGCACACCATCGTTATGCTAATTGGTTTTCTTCATTCCCTACCGGTCGGCACCAGCCTAAGGTTTGGAAGAAGACAATCCAATTTGCGTAATAGGTGTACTACCCCTAAACCAAGGAGTACTCGTAACCTGAGAGAGGGTAAAAGGAAAAGACAACTGAATAATCCTATCCGTTTTCTCCAGAACCTGAAACCATCCTCGAATAAATTCTTTCGAGTTCGTATCTAACGATACGATGGTTTTGTCCAATGGAAATGGACGCTCGTAGCAATACGGGGTGTCCTGGAGAAAAGGGTAAAAGTAGGAGTGGCAATGAGGTTTGCAACTCTGACAATCCAAAAGCCAGTGTTTAAGAAGGTTCGGTCAACTTGGTCACTGAGTCATAGTCTTAGGGTCGGGTCAATGGTCGCTGCCAAAGAGAGAGAGAAAAGAAACACTCAGCGTGCACTCTAACCTAGATCAGAATGGTTACCAATTTATCTAATCTGGAAACCTCCCACTGTTCCTCAAATTCTCCTCCAAACCTCAAAGAAGAATTAGTCGGGGTTACCCGAGGAGTATACCAACTCATCAGTGGGAATCGGGATCCAACTATCATCGCATGATAACGTGACAGAATCCGCTCACGGTATCACACTCCAGAAGGTATGCGCATATCTGGCAAGTTTCAGTTCTTTTGAAACTCCCGATGTGATTTCTGCCCCATGCTCTTATGACCTTGGCGAAGGTCAACAAATCATAAGTCACATGTCAAGTTCTACCCGTCATTATCGAGGTTAATTTGAATCCACCCGTACAAGCCCTTGACGAAGGTCAACAAGGCTATACGACTGTCCCAAACCAACGCATCTACCTATGCAGCAGAAAGGTAACAAGCAGCTACCATACACTATGCCTTGACGAAGGTCAACAAACATAGCATGAATACTACGTGCTACCCGTCTGAAACGACGGAGGGCTACGAATGGTTTCTGGCGAAAACCTTTAACGTAATGAACTTGATATCGTTGAAGGAACGGATAGCTTTTTTGAAAATATAGTGACGAAAACCGTTGCTAAAGAGGTCACTCCCGGTGAAGGGATCTCGGCTCTTTCCCCGTAGAATGAGGTGCAGGATATTCCAAATGAATACCGCGATGCAAAGCAAAAGTAATCGGCTATAATGAAGTTAATGCCCTGACGCAAACTTCTGTCCAAGGGGTCACTCCCGGTGAAGGGATCTCGGCCCTTGCCTCGTCGACTGAGGAGCAGGATATTCCAACTGAATACCACAATGCAAAACAAAAGTGAACGTCCTTGCAATAACAGCTTTTTGAAAAGTGTTCCAACAACATCAGATAAGGTTTGTTTTTAACTTGCATTGATCCGAATCAATGTAGTCCCATCAATTGATCACACCATAAAGAACGAAAATATACTGATGTACGTATATGCCATCCGCATTCGCCACTAGGTCCCGTCATTACCCGTTAGGTTAGCTAACTAACGACAGAGCGGGGACTGGACTAGCGCGGATGTAAAACATATACAACATCTACTAATATATATACCAATATATTATATTTCGCTCAAGGCGTGAAAGAAATGCAACATCACAGAAATGTACAGCATCACAGAAACAATACAGATATCTGGGATCCCCGGGTTTCACAGAGCCGCTGAAACCCGACGTTCCGCTGGTCGTGTGGATAGCCTGTGCAATGAAATCTGTGAGTCGATGTAGAACACCCCAATACTTGTGGGGAGGCGGAATTTTCAAAAACGAACATGTTTAGTAAACGAACATCGACTAACCGCTTGAATCGAAGCTAAACTATAAATAACCAAACACAAGTGTTTCTAAAATACGGTTTTTCGGGATTATACCTAATGAATCAACTCCTTCGTCTTTGCGAACTCCTTGTTCTCCTCGGCCTTCTTGAAGTAGTAGAAGATCCACCCGAGAGCAAAACTCCAAGCTTCGCCTCTAAACTTGAGGCAACTAACCTTCTTGGATTGCTAATCGAAGAAGATAGATCGATATAGAGTGATGGTTATGGATTGTTAAGTCTTACTAACCCTTTTACTCAACTCATGAGAAGGTAGGATTAATCTTTGAAGAGGGAGAGCTAGAGGAGAGAGAATGTGAAAATGATAATGAGCATTCTTATGAGAATAGTGAATCAAGAAGATATATATATCTATCATTTCTTTTTACTAGAAAATAATAAATAATTAATTTAGCAACCATGATAGATCATATCTTGTGATGATTCATTAGAATGACAAAAGACTTCTATGAATCATCAAGGTGACTCATTTTTACACTCATTTCATTTTACACCTTAACCTCCTTAGTCACCTCATTCAAGAAGCTTCCCGCAAAATTACGAGAACGCCCCTCCAATCCGTAAAAATACGGAAAAACTTTAGACTGTAAAAATCCAATAACCGGATACCAGTAACTGGCTTAAACCAAAGCCGACTGGAAAAAACTGTCCGAAAGTCGTACGTGCGTAAACGCACGTATGTGTCCGAACCCTTGTCGTAAAACCATACGACTTCTATATCCTTTCACCTGGAATAGGAAACTCTCTGTGTGGGACTCTAGACACTCGACTACTACGCTGGCAGTGGGTTTGACCACAGACCGCAAGCGGCACTAGCTGTACGTAACGGTCCCCAGGTAGTTGTCGATAAGAAGGCCGATGAGAAAACCCATCCGAACTCCTACTGAGTCTGATGTGACAATCTCCATACAGTCCGGTCCGTTCGTCCAAGACTATCGCATATCCGGCCTAGGGGGCGGCAAGCGTCAGTCCCCTAATGGCTGTATAAGTCGTGTCGGAGGGAAGCCCATTACACCCTGAGAAACTACTGGAACCTACCAGCAAATCTCGCTTGCCCTGGCCAGGGACTTTGCGTAATGTCTCTCTGACACAGCGCGATATCTACTCCCAATACCGGGAGGGACGAATCCTGTCTAACCGCCACTGCCTCCAAGTGCTCGGGACTGCACCCAACTGCTACCTGTTTGCACGACTCATTTGAGCCGTGGTAGGGTAGCAATCTAAGAACAGTGGGACATACTCGAGGCGAAGTAGCAGTGTCAAGTCTGCGGACTATGCTGTACTCATGTCACCTGGGAACTGTTTACTGACGACTGGTATAAAACCAACCAACAGTTCCCTGTGAGTCCTGTCCGGTGTACCCGTAACCTAACGAGCATCTGCATACTATCTCCAGTACGACGTACTGACGGCTGTGGAACAGACCATCTCCCCAACTGGGATGAGAAGCGTACACACTAGTCTACTCCGGAGTATCGATGCTCTGTCTCGATAATCCACCGACTAGGGACCTGAATAAGGATGTGCTTGTAGACTACCCAGCCCCCACTAGTGTGACTGCCATCACAACGCTGGTAGTCAAGCAGGATCCTAAGAGCTATATCAATACGTATGCTCACATATTAAGATAGAAAAACCAAGTAGCATACTACCATGTTTAGCAAGACTGTTATATACATGTGAATATCCCAAGCTTCCATTAAGTAATATACAAACTAGTATGATACAGTAATGGCCTTCTAGGGCATAAACACTAACAATCTCCCACTTGCACTAGGGCCATGTACTGGCATATCGAAGACCAATGATCTCGAGTAGCCTCTCGAACTGAATTTGAGGTAGGGCCTTTGTGAATGGATCAGCAATGTTCTCTTCTGTTGCAACTCTCCGAACCTCGATCTCCTGACGATCAATGATCTCCCTGATCAGGTGATACCGCCTTAAGATGTGTCTGGACTTCTGATGGGACCTTGGTTCCTTCGCTAAAGCTATAGCTCCGTTGTTGTCGCAATACAATGGTATTGGATCAACTATGGTAGGAACCACCTGAAGTTCTGTTAGGAACTTCTTCATCCAGACTGCTTCTTTTACGGCATCGCAAGCAGCTATATACTCCGCTTCCATCGTCGAGTCAGCAACGGTGTCCTGCTTGGAGCTCTTCCAGCACACCGCCCCTCCATTGAGAGTAAAGACATAACCCGACATGGACTTGGAATCGTCCTTATCACTCTGGAAGCCGGAATCAGCAAAGGCCTCCACCCTGAGGTCTTTTCCACCGTAAACCAAGAACATCTCCTTAGTCCTCCTCAGGTACTTGAGAATGTTCTTTAATGCTATCCAGTGTTTCTCCCCTGGGTCTGACTGATACCAGCTTACCACGCTCAGTGCGTAAGCTACATCTGGTCTGGTGCACAACATCGCATACATTATAGAGCCTACCGCAGAAGCGTAGGGTATAATGGACATGCGTTCCCTTTCCAAATCAGTCTTGGGAGACATCTCTTTGGATAGGGTGATTCCGTGACAAGCCGGTAAATTACCGCGCTTAGAATCTTCCATACTGAATCTTTTCAGTATAGTGTCGATATACCTGGACTGCGAAAGTCCCAACATCCTCTTGGATCTATCACGATAGATCCGGATCCCCAGAATGTAAGAGGCATCACCCAGATCTTTCATGGAGAACCTGTGTGACAAGAATCCTTTGACAGATTGTAGCATAGGAATGTCATTTCCTATCAATAGAATGTCATCCACGTACAAGACGAGGAATACGACACTTTTGGCCACAACTTTACTATATATGCATGGTTCATCTGGATTTTTGATAAAATCATATTCTTTGACTGTCTCATCAAAACAGATGTTCCTGCTCCGCGATGCCTGCTTTAGTCCATAAATAGATTTAAGCAGCTTGCATACTTTCCCGCTGCTCCCACTCTGATTGAAACCCTCTGGCTGATCCATATAGACGCTCTCTTCTAAATTCCCATTCAGAAAAGCCGTCTTTACGTCCATCTGCCAGATTTCATAATCATGGAAGGCAGCAATTGCAAGAAGGATACGAATGGATTTGAGCATAGCCACTGGAGAAAAAGTTTCGTCATAGTCCAAACCAGGTCTTTGACGAAAACCCTTTGCAACAAGTCTAGCTTAGTAGGTTTCTACCTGCCCATCTACACCAATCTTTTTCTTGAAGATCCATTTGCATCCTATGGGTTTTACCCCACCTGGAGCAAAGTCCAAAGTCCATACTTTGTTGGTGTACATGGACTCCATTTCGCTTCGCATTGCATCTAGCCATCGTACCGAGTCGCCGCTCTGGATGGCCTGCTGGAAGCTAGTAGGTTCATCATCATCTATGATGCAATCCTCTCTATCCCCATCTATGAGAAAACCGTAGTATCTCTCAGGCGGATGAGAAGGCCTACTACTCCTGCGGAGGGGTGCGGGAATGTCCTGTTCTTCTTGAACCTCTAGTTCTACCAAACTTTCAGTAGCAGCTTGTGGTTCTGGAATTTCTTCCAGTTCTATTTCGCTCCCACTTGTTTCCTTTTCTAAAAACTGATGTTCTAGAAAATGGGCATTACGAGAAACAAATACCTTTTGTTCCTCTGCGTAATAGAATAGATATCCCCTGGAGTGCTTTGGATATCCCACAAACTTACACTTTACTGATCGTGCCTCGAGCTTGTCCACATGCTGCTTTTTAACAAAAGCTGGACATCCCCAAATCTTAATATACTGTAGATGGGGTTTCTTCCCGCTCCACATTTGATATGGAGTGGTAGGCACAGTCTTGGTAGGTACCATGTTCAAAAGATATGCTGCTGATTCTAGCGCATAACCCCAGAAAGATTGCGGTAACTCAGCATTACTCATCATGGATCGTACCATATCCAATAGGGTTCGATTCCGTCTCTCCGATACACCGTTATGCTGTGGAGTGTACGGAGGAGTAAGCTGAGAGAGAATTCCTTTCTCTTTTAGGTAACCTAGGAACTCGGCACTCAAGTATTCACCACCTCGATCAGATCTAAGTGTCTTGATACTTTTGCCGGTTTGGTTTTTTACTTCATTCTTATACTCTTGGAATTTCTCAAAAGCCTCGGATTTATGTTTCATCAGATAAATAAATCCGTATCTTGAGTAATCATCCGTGAAAGTAATGAAATAGGAAAAACCACCTCTTGCATTTGTAGACATTGGACCACATACATCGCTGTGTATGAGTCCTAAGAGCTCGCTCGCTCTTACTCCTTGTCCAGTAAATGGAGTCTTTGTCATCTTTCCTTTGAGACAAGATTGACAAGTGTCATAAGAATGATATTCGAACGAGTCCAAATATCCTTCTCTATGCAACTTAGTCAACCTTCTCTCATTGATGTGACCCAGTCTACAATGCCATAAGAAAGCTTTATTTAAATCTGGAGACTTTCTTTTTAGTGTGTTCTGGACATTGAAAATTTGGAGTTGGTTTAAAACATATATTCCGTTATTTAGTGTACCTGACCCAATCAAACCATGATTAAGGTGGATGTTGACAACATCTCTTACAAACGTGAAATCATAACCTTTATTTGATAACAAGGAAACTGATATGATATTACACGTTAAGCTGGGTACAAAATAACAGTTATGTAAAACCAAGATGTGTCCACTCGTCAATCCTAGGTGATAATCCCCAACGGACGCAGCTCCCACGCTAGCTCCGTTAGCAACCCTGAGGATCATATCACCTTCCTTCAGCACTCTACGGTTTTTCAGTGCCTGCAATGAATTGCAAATATGAGATCCTGATCCGGTATCCAATACCCAGGAAGTAGAGTTGATTGACAAACAATTCTCAATTACAAACACACCTGAAGTCGAAGCCACAGCTTGCTTCGGTTCCTGGTTCTTGGCGTTCCACGCCTTACAATCCTTCTTCCAGTGCCCTTTCCTGTGACAATGGAAACACTCATCCTGGCCAACTACAGGTGCTGCAAAATTTTTCTTTCCCTTCCTTCCCACCTTACTAACACCTCCTCTAGGTCTGGGTGCGGCCTTCCTCTTCCTTCCTTTGGCTTTAGCCTTGGACCCGGAAGAAGATGCACCGCCAACAAACATAGCGGGTGTTTCCCTTGAATTCTTCAAGGTGCCCTCTGCACTCCTTAACATGTTTAGGAGTTCCGGAAGTTCAACTTCTTTTCTTTGAAGGTTGAAGTTCAGGATAAACTGGGCGTAGGTGTGAGGAAGGGACTGGAGAATAAGGTCTGTATAGAGCTCATTATCCAAAGTCGTCCCAAGGTCTGCGAGCTCTTCTATATAGCCGATCATCTTTAGGACATGTTCTCCTACCGATGACCCGACAGCCAACCTCGCTCGAAACAAGTTATTTGAGGTCTCGTATCTTGCTATACGAGATTGCTCTCCATAAAGTTCTTTTGTATGGAGAAATATGCCATCAAGGCCCATATCCTCGTGCCTCCTCTGATGTTCATTGTTCATCGAGGCAAGCACGATGCACTTGGCTTTCACGCAATCTAAATCCCAGGTTTTGCGGATTTCCTTATCCGCATTGCTGGATTTGGGACCAGGGACAGCAGGTGCCGTAGCGGTGAGGACGTGCCCCAATTTGTCATAGGTCAAAGCCATTTTGACATTCCGCAGCCAATCTTTATAGTTTGGCCCTGTCAGTATATTTTTCTCTAAAAGTAACTTAAGTCCAGTCATTTTCAGGGTCGCTGCAATTAGGAGAGAGAGAAGAAAACTCTTTAGCATGATGCTCTTGCAAGTTTAGAGTGGTTTTTAGTTTATCTAAACTGGATGGCTCCCACTGTTTCTCGAATCCTTCCTCAAACCATAAAGGAAGAATTAGTCAAGACTATTCTCACCGTACAATTCTTGCTTAACCGTTCAGCCAGGCTGGTGTCGGTACTTCGAGGGAGGTTTTCCAACGCTTTCGCGAAGTTCCTTAATTATATAACCTCTTTTCTCTGGGGGCGTAACCCCGCTGACACTTTTCTAGACACCTACTAGGTTTATAGCATTGATCGTTAAGTGACGAATATCCTGATAAGTAGCATATACTCACAGTAGGATCGGGATCCAAATATCATCGTCTGATAATGTTGTAGGAATTCTACCAACATTCATCAAACTCAAAATGGTATGCATCTCTTTGCAAATTTCAGTTTCTTTAGAAATTCCCGATATATGTTTCTGCCCCATGCTCTTATGACCTTGGCGTTAGGTCAAAATGTCATAAGTCACATGTCAAGTTCTACCCATCATTATCTTGTCAATTTGAACCCATCCGTATATATCCTTAACGTTTGGCCAAAATGATAATACGACTGTCCCAAACTAACTCATCTATCTATGCAACAAATGAATATCCAGCAGCTACCAAACACTATGCCTTGGCGTTAGGTCAAAATACATAGCTTGAATACTACTGAATACTCAGATGAAATGATGGAGGGCTACGAATGGTTTTGGCGAAACCGTGAACGTAGTGAACTTGATATAACCGAAGGAACCTGATAGCTTTTAAAAGGAGTGGTTAAGGCTCCGCATTTAAAAAAATATCTGTTTTTTTTAAAAATAACCGATTGGTTTCTTTTAAACTGTTCCAACGATTAAAACTTTGGTTTATTTTTCTTTGCATTATAGATAATGCGTCCCATCATTAACCTATCATTGCAGAAAACAACGAAAATATGACGTCCTCTTATGCCATCCGCATTCGCCACTTGGTCCCGTCATTACCCGTTAGGTTACTTAACTAACGACAGAGCGGGGACTGGGCTAGCGCGGGTGTAAAACATAAGTGACGTCTAAATAGCTATCATAAATATAGATATTTTACATTCGTCTGACGCAATGATATACATTCCAGAACACAGATAAACTTTATTGGATTTGCAAGCAATCTGTATTTCTTTTGAGCCTGCAAGAAAAGACAGATTACACAGTTGTGATGAATAGCCGTTACCCCACCCTCGACCCCTACGGGTACGGCAAACTACCCACCCGGCAGTCTGTGTACCCCACCTTGGGTCAGACCTAGGAGCAAAAACAGTAAAATGAAATAATACAACGGTGGCTACAACCGCAACCTGGATGTGCCCCGCAAAATAATATTACAACAAATTACATTTACAACAAATGAATTAAAAGATAACCCATTGCATAACCCCGGCTAAACACCACAACAGTCCAATACAGTTTATATGCACAAACAGATATAACCATTTCAGAAATGTGCAACCCCCTGCCAACTGACATACTAGCAGTTAGGGGAGGTTTACGAACACATTTATCAATCACAGATATAATCCAACATGCAAATACTGTACAATTTCGATCGATTAAACGTATTTAATATTGCTCCAAAATCTGCTCTATCAACTGGAAACCTGAGCAACTATTAAATATCCCAGAAAACCCAAAACACCACAGGGGACCCACCCAAAAAAAACGAGTTCCTGACTCGTCAACTCGGCCGCGGTTGCGCGGCGGATTGGTGGGATCCGCCGCCCTTCCGCGGCACTGTAAACGAATCAGAAGCCCAAATTTTTTGGGTGTTGTTCTGTGTTCATTTCATGCTCTCTGAACACACCTGAACAATTTTAGGACATCATTTTAAAATCGACAGAAACTGATGCTTTTTAGGATTTTCCGGCTTCGTTTTTCCGTTCGAAATTCGTACAAATTTGCAATAAAGTTATTTATTGTTTAGCGAGGCTCTGATACCACTGTAAGTCGATGTAGAACACCCCAATACTTGTGGGGAGGCGGAATTTTCAAAAACGAACATGTTTAGTAAACGAACATCGACTAACCGCTTGAATCGAAGCTAAACTATAAATAACCAAACACAAGTGTTTCTAAAATACGGTTTTTCGGGATTATACCTAATGAATCAACTCCTTCGTCTTTGCGAACTCCTTGTTCTCCTCGGCCTTCTTGAAGTAGTAGAAGATCCACCCGAGAGCAAAACTCCAAGCTTCGCCTCTAAACTTGAGGCAACTAACCTTCTTGGATTGCTAATCGAAGAAGATAGATCGATATAGAGTGATGGTTATGGATTGTTAAGTCTTACTAACCCTTGTACTCAACTCATGAGAAGGTAGGATTAATCTTTGAAGAGGGAGAGCTAGAGAAGAGAGAATGTGAAAATGATAATGAGCATTCTTATGAGAATAGTGAATCAAGAAGATATATATATCTATCATTTCTTTTTACTAGAAAATAATAAATAATTAATTTAGCAACCATGATAGATCATATCTTGTGATGATTCATTAGAATGACAAAAGACTTCTATGAATCATCAAGGTGACTCATTTTTACACTCATTTCATTTTACACCTTAACCTCCTTAGTCACCTCATTCAAGAAGCTTCCCGCAAAATTACGAGAACGCCCCTCCAATCCGTAAAAATACGGAAAAACTTTAGACTGTAAAAATCTAATAACCGGATACCAGTAACTGGCTTAAACCAAAGCCGACTGGAAAAAACTGTCCGAAAGTCGTACGTGCGTAAACGCACGTATGTGTCCGAACCCTTGTCGTAAAACCATACGACTTCTATATCCTTTCACCTGGAATAGGAAACTCTCTGTGTGGGACTCTAGAGACTCTACTACTACGCTGGCAGTGGGTTTGACCACAGACCGCAAGCGGCACTAGCTGTACGTAACGGTCCCCAGGTAGTTGTCGATAAGAAGGCCGATGAGAAAACCCATCCGAACTCCTACTGAGTCTGATGTGACAATCTCCATACAGTCCGGTCCGTTCGTCCAAGACTATCGCATATCCGGCCTAGGGGGCGGCAAGCGTCAGTCCCCTAATGGCTGTATAAGTCGTGTCGGAGGGAAGCCCATTACACCCTGAGAAACTACTGGAACCTACCAGCAAATCTCGCTTGCCCTGGCCAGGGACTTTGCGTAATGGCTCTCTGACACAGCGCGATATCTACTCCCAATACCGGGAGGGACGAATCCTGTCTAACCGCCACTGCCTCCAAGTGCTCGGGACTGCACCCAACTGCTACCTGTTTGCACGACTCATTTGAGCCGTGGTAGGGTAGCAATCTAAGAACAGTGGGACATACTCGAGGCGAAGTAGCAGTGTCAAGTCTGCGGACTATGCTGTACTCATGTCACCTGGGAACTGTTCACTGACGACTGGTATAAAACCAACCAACAGTTCCCTGTGAGTCCTGTCCGGTGTACCCGTAACCTAACGAGCATCTGCATACTATCTCCAGTACGACGTACTGACGGCTGTGGGACAGACCATCTCCCCAACTGGGATGAGAAGCGTACACACTAGTCTACTCCGGAGTATCGATGCTCTGTCTCGATAATCCACCGACTAGGGACCTGAATAAGGATGTGCTTGTAGACTACCCAGCCCGCACTAGTGTGACTGCCATCACAACGCTGGTAGTTAAGCAGGATCCTAAGAGCTCTATCAATACGTATGCTCACATATTAAGATAGAAAAACCAAGTAGCATACTACCATGTTTAGCAAGACTGTTATATACATGTGAATATCCCAAGCTTCCATTAAGTAATATACAAACTAGTATGATACAGTAATGGCCTTCTAGGGCATAAACACTAACAAAATCCTAGAACCCTACGGGCGCGGCAAGTTACCCGCCAAAACCTGAAGCGAGGCAGCCCTCTTCAGCGCCGTGAATGGACCACCCAGCACTTCACGGAATCCGGTAACTTGGGCACCCCTCCTGGGTCAACCTGTACCCCCTACGAGTGCGGCGAATAGCCCGCCAATCCTAGAGTGAAGCCCCCTCCGTCACAATGCCATGAGATGCGGGCTTGTTTCCCTCTAGAACCCGGCTATCCGTGCACCCCTCCGTGGGGTAATCCTAGTACAGAAAGTAAAATATACATACACCGGGTACAACGACCGCAACCTGGCCGTGCCCCAAAATAATAAAACAATCAGGCAGTGACGGCAGTCCACATGTCGGAAGCTCGCCCCGCAATATCAAATGTACATAATACAACCACAACTGTACTAGCATTGCATCCAGGCTATCCCCCACGACCGATCCGCAACATCACAGCAAAAACAGAACATCAACGTGAAAATCACGTTCGCAAATCCGTCTAACCGGGCTATAGCAGTTAGACCGGATTTACCGATCGAGTGACATTCACGGTCGCAGACATAATGTAAACACTGTGAAATAATGTGTTTAAAATCTTCGATCAATCAAATTTTAACAAGTGGGCCCCCAATCAAAACTGTAGCAGATCAAGAAATTCTGGGCCCAATGTTATTATTCCAAAACCCCACTTTTCACCCCAGAAAGCCTCTGTAAAAAATTGGTGCAGTGATCTCTACAGTGCGCGGCGGAACAGCGGCGGGAAGGGGGTTTTCGCGGCGGTTCCGCGCTCCAACTGTGGAGTCACTTCATCGAATTTTTACAGAGCTCTTAGATTTTCCAGTACATCAATATTTTACAACCTGAAAAAAATTTCGACACTAAAAATTTCCAACAGAAAACTGATGCTAACAAAATACGGGTTTTGGAACTTTTTGATCGATCGAAAATGCAAACACATTACACAAAGCAAGACTAAGTTAATAGCGAGGCTCTGATACCACTGTAAGTGCACGGCGGCGCCCCGGCCGTCAATCCGACGCCGGAATGCGGAAGCGGTGAAAAACTTTAATTTTGCGGACTTAGCAAACCGGCACCACCGCGCACTAAACATCCGGATCGTAACCATTAACAAGTCTAAGCTACAAACAAGATAGGGAAGAGAAGTATACCAACAGATCCGAGTCCTCCGGTCTTCTCGTCGTCGTCCCGATCTCCTGCGGAATGTCCCTTCTCCTCCTCGTCGCCGGAAGTGCACCACATCGCCTACTTTTTTTACGGGCTCCCACCTCAATGCCGAGGCAACTCGGGCACGAAGCCGGCTACTCGACGTGCCCAAGATTTGCTGTAGAATATCTAGAGAAGAAGTCTCATTTTGGGGTTTGTGGAATTGCCTTTTGTGGAGGGATTGAACTTTGAGCTTTTGAGATAGATCTTGTGGGATTTTTGCAACATGAAATGAGCCAAAAAACCACACCACAAATTTTTGGACAGCCCCTATATGCTTGGGCCGGCCATCACAATGGAGAGGAGAGAATGAGAGTGTAGTGTATCAAAAATAATGAGAGCCATTCTCATCTATCATCCAAGAGAGGGTCAAGACAAAGAGGTGGTTGAAAAGCAAGTGATGATGAGAAACAATGATCACTCTCAAAACCAATACTCAACCAACAACCATGATGGTTGACAAAGTCAAGCCATCATGACAAGAAGAAGTCAAGAAGTCAAGGTCAATGAAAAGCTATCATGATACAACCAATAAGCAAAGACCCCCTCCACAAATGCTTATTTGCAACAATGCAAATAAACCCTCCTCCACCAATCTTCGGCCAATGAATGGAACAATGGAAATCGGCCGAAACGGAAAGCAAACTGGCAACTCCAGAAAACTGGTCCCGTAATAAATTACAGGAAAACCCCAATACTGTGCATACACACCCGCATCTGTATTTCGACCGAAATACAAATGCAATGAGACAAAATCTCCACTGTACTATACTAGAATCCGGATTATACCAAAACCGGCTAGTAATATCTGTTCGATCCTGATCCGTGCAATACCGCACGTATCTGATCGAACCCTGCCATATAACCATACGGGCTATAGTACAAACTGTCAGATCCTGATCCGTGCAATACCGCACGTATCTGATCGGACCTTGCCATATCTCCATACGGCCTCTACAACCTTTCGCCCGAAAGCTGAGTAACTGAATGTGGGGGACTCTAAAGACTCGTCAACAACTTGGTTGTGGATTTAACTACTAGCACGTCAGAGGTATAAGCCAATACGTAACGGGCTACCAGGTATTGACTAAAAGGGATGTCTGTGAGTGAACTCAGCCTAACAACCCTACTGAGCCTGTCAGTGACAATATCCGTACAGTCCGGTCCGTTCGTCTATGAGCATCGCATGGCGGGCCTAGGGAGTTGGTAAATGTCAGACCCCCAAAAGCGGTACAAGTCGTGTCGGAGTGTAGCCCAGAACACCCTGAGATACTACTGGAATACCTACCAGTAAATCTCCTTGCCTCGGCCGAGGGCTTCGTGTAATGGCTCTCCTAGACACAGCACGACCTCACCCCCAATACCGGGAGAGACGAACCCCTGAAGATACGCTCACTGCCTCCATGTGGCTCGGGACTGTACCCAACTAAAACCTGTTTGCACGACTCCTTTGAGCCGTGGTAGGGTAGTAATCAAAGTACAGTGGGAACTCACACAAGACAAATGACGATCCCCAGGTCGATGAACTAACCTGCACACATGTCACCAGAGAACTGCCATCTGACGTCTGGTATATGACCAACTGGCATGTTCCCGGCGAGTCCTGTCCGGTGTACTCATAACCCAATGAGCACCAGTATACATCTTAGGTGATCCAACTGACACCAGTGGCTTGTGAGACCGGCCACCGCCCCTCGTCGGGGTCTCGACTGTATACACTAGTCTACTATGGAGTATCGATGCCCTGTCTCGAAACTCACACGACTAGGGACCATTTCAGGATATGCTTATAGACCCCAGCTCCCACTTATATGATCGCCCTCATACTGCTGGTGGTCAAGAAAGAATCCTAGGGGCTCTATCAACGTGTAATAGCGACTTGTCAGGTCACCTTAAACAGTACACGATGATAAAGGTAAACCAGATAGCATACTATCATCTCGAGTAAGACTGTCCTACCGGGATAGGTCATCCCTCAATCACCACAATCACGTACCTGTGATCCAATAATTGACTCTGAGGGCATTATCTCCAACACCCTTAACTATGGTCAACAAAGTCATACGAATGTCCTAATCGATCGCATCATATGCTATATAGGAAGACATCACTTAGCTACCATACACCACGCCTTAACTATGGTCAACAAACATGGTACGAATACTAAGTACTATGCTTCCTAAAATGGCGGAGGGCCATGAATGGTTTTGATGAAAACCTTTAACGTTTTGAACTTCATATCGTTGTAGAATCGAGTGAAAGGAGTGGTTTAATCTCCAGTTTAAAAATCGAATGGTTTTATAGCATATTTCTAATTTTCCTAAAGAAGTCACTCCCGGTGAAGGGATCTTGGGTCTTTTCTCATTGAATGAGGTGCTGGATTTTTATCAAGGAATACCACGATGCAAAGCAAAAATTAGATCAACTATAAAAAAAAAAGAATGCTTTGTAACATTTTCTAGTTTCGCTAAAGGGGTCACTCCCGGTCAAGGGATCTCGGCCCTTTCCTCATCGAATGAGGTGCTGGATATTCATCAAGGAATACCACTATGCAAAGCAAAAACTAGAGTTACCATTTTTAAAAGTTTGATTCTACAACATCTTTAGGTTTCTTTTTCTTAACATTAATCACATTAATGTTGTCCCATCATTTACGTTTCCTAAACATCACAGAAAAGAAACGAAAATAGAATGTATGCTTATGCCATCTGCATTCGCCACGGGGCCCCGTCATGCACCGTTAGGTTACTTAACTAACGGCAGAGCGGAGGCTGGACTAGCGCGGGTGCAAAACATAAGCAACGTTTATTATATATCTCATATATAAATAGCCATTCGTCGCACGCATTTATAAACATTCCAGATCACAGATGAATACAGACGAGTTCCACGGTCGTGATGAATAGCCAAACCCCACCCTAGACCCCTACGGGTGCGGCAAACTACCCGCAAAATTCCCAAAGTGAAGCAACCTCCCTCAATAAAATAAGTAGGCCACTCGGCACTTCGAAAACTCGGTAGTTTGTGCACCCCACCTTGGGTCTATCCTAGGAGCAAAAACAGTAAAAAGAAATTATACAACGGTGGTTACAACCTCAACCCGGATGTGCCCCGCAAAATAATATTACATCAATTTTACAAATTACATGAACGAAAGAAAAGAAAAACACTCTTCTCACATCTCCCGGCTATTCATTCATGACGATCCAACATATTCATATACATATACCATCACAAGATATACATATGTGCAACCCCCACTAATTGTCGTATAGCAATTAGTGGACGTTTCAAACACATATCAATTTGAAAAGCGGATAAACGACGTTAAAAATTCGATTTCGAAATACTCCGATTTCCCCTAACACTTAGGTTACATCACATGTAATCTGGAAATAATCAAACAATACCACAAAGCCAAAACACAGAGCACAGATAACCCTAAAAAACCCAAGCCCAAACCCATGAACAGGACCGGCGACGCCGGGAAATTCCTTGATCTTGCCGGGAAAAAACGGGTGGTTAAAGCTCGTTTTTCTAAGGTTGTCGAGCTATCTCATAACAAGTATTCTGCACATGTTTAAAAAAAATTTAGAACACCTTTTAAAAATTTCCAGAGAAAAGGTTTTGGTTTTATGGTTTTGGAGTCGTTTCGTATTTGAAGCTTTAAACGTCTTCTAAATAACTAGTTATGGTTTAGTTAGGCTCTGATACCATGTTAGTGATTGTTGCACACCCTCACAACTCTTGAGAGGAGGCGGAAGTGGCAAACGAAAATTTTCTTGCACGCAGCACCCACTTTAAAACTAGATCTTATGCTAAACCATAACTAGAAACTCTATCTAGAGATCTTATCTACTATTATAAGGAGTTATACCTTGAGAATCGGTCCTTCGGGTCTTCGTTTGGATGCGACTCCTAGGCTCCTTGGATGCTTAAAAGGAACCCGGTCTCCGGTCACCTCTAGGTCGTAAATGATCCACCCGAGAGCTATAGAACATGCTTCAAACTCTTCACAAGAGTTAACTAAGAAATCATGTGTGCTAGAAATGATCACTTAGATGTTGTAGAGATGAACTAGTGGATTACTTTTATCCCTAAGCTTTTGATTCACAACTCATGTGAAGGGTAAACCTTAGAGATAGGAGGAGGAGATAATTTGGAGAGAGAAGATGAATGTTAGAATGAGCAAGTATGTAGCATGAATAAATGATATGGCTCAAAACTAATAATTGAAGCATGTATTATTTTTCTCCAAAAATATTGCACCATGCTTCAATAGTAAACCCAAATGAATATAAAATGAAATAAGCCATTCCCTCATCCATGCTTTGACAATTCCAAATTCCACCTCATTGTTTTTATTTTCACAAAATAAAAACCCATTTATGAGGTGTCTCCTTCTAGAATGTATTCTTGTACAATTACAAGAATACCCCTCACCGTATACCATATAAGTATACCCGTATTCGCATTCCGAAAAATACGAATACAAATAATCCAATAATATAATACCGGTATCCAGCTTAAACCAAAGCCTACCGGTATTATCCTTCCGATCATCATTCCTGTAACCAGTACACGAACTTGATCGAAACCCTGCCGTAACAACTTACGGCCTCTACAACTTTTGCCTGAACCAGGGAACCCTCCGTATGGGACTCTAAAAACTCGAAAGTACGCCTACAGTAGGTTTAACCACAAGCACATCAGCGGCACTAGCTGCGCGTAACGGCTACCCAGTACATGACGAAGAGGTGGCCGACGAGTGAACTCATCCCAACCCGAACGAGCCTATAAGCAACGCTTACCGTACAGTCCGGTCTCTACGTCTGATACGTCGCATATGAAGTTTAGGGGTGGTAAATGTCAGACTTCGGTAACTTTATAAGTCATGCTGATTTATGGCTCATAACGGTTCGAGAAACTACCGAAACCCTTATCAGTAAATCTCGACAACCCTAGCCAGGGATTTGCTGTTATGGCCGATCAAGCATAGCGCGACATCAACTCCCTATACTGGGAGAGAAGAAACCCCTTCTATCGCTCACCGCCTCCATGTGATTCGGGACTGTACCCAAAATCCACCTGTTTGCACGACTCAGTAGAGTCGTGGTAGGGAGGAAATCAAAGCACAATGGGAATCACATAAGACACTTTGACGATCTCGGGTCTACAGACTAACCTGTACAAGTGTCACCAGAGAACTGCTATCTGACAATAGGTATATATACCATCTAGGAGTTCTCGGCGAGTCCTGTTCGGTGTACCCATTCTCCAATGAGCACATGTGTACAATCTTTGATATCAAACACCAATGGTTGTAGGATCAACCATCGCCCTCAGGGTCAAGAAACGTACACACTAGTCTACTCTGGTAATATCGATGCCCTGTCTCGATATACTCTCGACTAAGAACTATTAAAGGATATTCTTTTAGACTGCCCAGGCTCCACTAGTATGATCTACATTATAATTCTGGTAGTCAAGCATAATCCTAATGGCTTCATCAATATGTATATAAGATATGAAATACTACACATCACACGTTAACATGAATATAAACCAGATAGCATACTATCATTTCGAGCAAAGATTGTTTCTGTACATATACATGCCTAGCATCCTATACAATACCGGCCTCTAGGGCATACATATCTAAATGTTACGTCCAGCTAGTACCGCTAACGGCATGTGGGTATTTGATGTGATCATTATCTACTGCTAGCGTATTGACGAGTCTTTAGAGTCCCATACAGAGGTTTCCTAGCCTAAGCGAAACAAAGTAGGGCACATATGGTGATATGTGCTGGAGCTTGATTAAATGCGAGTATGTGATATCGTATTCTAATCTCACGATATTTGATATCGGTTAGGTTATATGTGATATAAACGGATTATTGAATCAAATGTTGATTCAATAATTTGTTTTATGTATATATATTTTATATTGGCCGGTTATATATGATATGATCGGATTATTGAATCAAGTGTTAATTTAGTATCTAGTATTGAATATTTGTCGGTTATATATGATATAACCGGGTTATTGAATAAAGTGTTGATTTGATAATATGATATACATATATATAAATGATATTAGTCGGTTATATATGATATAACCTGATTATTGAATCAAGTGTTGATTTAATAATTTGATATATATTAATAAATTTGATATATACATTTATATTAACTAATATAGCTCACAAAAGATTTTCTTCTCTACATATACATTTATATATATATGAGATATATATTAATATATGTATTTAAAATATATATCATGGTTGATGATACATAGAAGATGGGTGTATGAGACTCACACTTAGAGCTAAAGATTATTAAGGATGATTTATTTTTGAAGGAAAATAGAAAAGGGGTAGAAATAAGTCATGGCTTTGAATGCTAGGAGAAGCATTGAGAAGCCATGACTCATCTCCTCTTTTTGTTTTATTCTTAGATATTTATTCATCCCAACCTTATCTCTAGCTCATGGTTCATTCTCTCATTCACATCCTCACACACCCAAGTTTATCTTCTTCCTTCTCTAGGGTTTTTCTTGAGTTGGAAAAAGAAAGAGAAAATTATTTCTAAGTGAGCAAAATTCCTACTTCATCAACCTATACTAATCTAGCTTATTATTTTAGGTTGTTTTCTTCACTAATACCTTGATTAGTGAAGAGTGAGTTTGAGTTAGAGAGACTTCAAGATGGATCGTCTTCGGCATTGAAGACTTCGTGCAAGCTCGATCCTTTCTCAAGTGGAGTCAAAGAAGAGTTCTAGGGACTACTAATTGGAGCTTTAGAAGTGAAGGACTTGGTATACAAAGGTTGTAACCTTCTTCACTTAGTATAGAACTTATATTCTAGTTCGATTCTAGGTTAGTATAGCTTAGACCTCTAGATTTTTTAAAATTGCATACTTGATGCTTGTATAAACCTAGTAGAGGTGCTAAGACATATTTTCATGATATCAGAGCTAAGTTAGAGACTTAGGCGAAGTCTAAACGACATTAAAGTGTTCGATCGAAGATTCGAAACCCTTATTTTGCATCCTTTCTATCCATTTTTCAAAAGTTGAAATTTTACAGATTAAAAATTCCCAGAAAATCATGCAGGTAAATTGTATGGAGCTCTAAGAAGAACAAGTGCCAAACTTTATCAAATAGCCGCGGAACCGCCGCCTAAACCTTGGTTTAGCCGCGGTTTCGCCACCGATTTGATGAGTTGTGGACTCGTCTTTCTTCTGCTGCTCCATTGTGTCATTTTGGACTTTCTGGGTATTTTTAGTGATGCTCAAGTTGTTGAGATCTCTGTGATTTGCAGGTGTTTGAAATATCGATCGAAATATTTAACATCGTCTAGATATTATGGATATGTGATACAATTTTTGGAATCCACATTGATTAGTTTTGTGAAAACTAGTTAGCGATATGTAAATCTAGCATTTTAGTCTCATTTGATGGATTGCCACGGAGTTTTGATTCGGATCAAAACTCCATCGCAATCTCGTATTGTACGCGAACACTTGCCGGGAGACACTAGTAGACAGTCATGCCCCATAGCCCCGACCAAGTGACAATAGGAGAACCACATGGCCAAAAGCATCTACTCAGGTGCTCGCGGCCGCGGTGTTCCGCCTAAGTGAACTTCGTTGACGGCATTGGGGGTGTGGCCATCTATTAAAGTTCCCGACGAGCATTCAATCATTTAATCGGGAATCTTGTTGAATTACCTGACTTGTTTTTGAAAAGTGTTTTCAATTCGAGACTTAAATACAAGGTTTGTAGATTTAGCCATGAAATCCGGAGTATGTGATATTCCGGATTTATGATGTCTAAGGATGATGCAGATTCTAATTATTGTAGTTTTCATTTCTTTTATGCGACTGTAAGTGTAATATATGGTGTATCCACGATCTCGTTGCTATACATCAACGACATTAGGGATACACATATTTACTTACGTTGATGACATGTGATGTTACTGTGTTCCTATGTGATATATTATATTGGATCGTCGTGTTTGAATAGCCGAGGGTTTTACGTGAGATGACAGTTTTTCTATTTTCATTCATGTAAAATATTTGTATGTAATATTCTTTTATTTAGGACACTTCCGGGTTGAGGTTGTTGTCACCATTTGATGTATATTATTTACTTTTTCGCATTAGGATAGACCCAAGACGGGGAGCACAAGTAACCGAGTTCTAGAGTCCAGTGGGAGGCCATCTCGAGGAGTCAAGACTGGGTTGCTTAAATCTAGAATTGGCAGGGTTGCTTTCCGCTCTCGTAGGGGTCTAGGGATGTGGGTTTGGCTATTCATCACGACCGTGGAATCTGTGTTTTTCATTACCGTATTAATTTAAAACACGGACCTCTTAGTATATCCTATATTTCATATGCTTGCTTCTGTTGATTCTGATATGATGTGATCATATAATTGAGTAAGACGAATGCTACTTATATATATGATATATTATTAGACACTATATATGTTTTGCATCCACGCTAGTCCTGACCCCGCCCTGTTGTAAGTTAAGTAACCTTACGGTGAAGACCCGGGTCCCTGTGGAGAATGCAGATAGCATATATGTATGTTTTATTTTCGTTTCTTCTGTGATGTTTAGGAAACATAAATGATGATACGCCAGTAATGAGATTAATGAAAAGAAAAGAAACCTAAAGATGTTGTAGAAACAAATTTTTCAAAAAGGTAGCTTTAGTTCTTGCTTTGTATAGTGATATTTCTTTATGAATATCCAGCACCTCATTTGATGAGGAAAGTGCTTAGACCCCATCACCGGGAATGGCCTCTTTAGCAAAACTAGCAGATGCTACAACCCACTATGTTTGTTTTGAAAACTACTTGATATTAAAAACTGTGCTTAAACCACTCCTTTTAAAATCACTAGATTCTACAACAATATCAAGTTCATTACGTTAAAGGTTTTCTTCAAAACCAGTCGTGGCCCTCCGTCATTTTAGATAAGGACTATTTAGTATTCGTGTTGTGTTTGTTGACCTCTATCAAAGCGTAGTGTTCAGTAGTTGATTAGTACTTATCTGCCGCATATGATGCAATTAGATTAGGGTAGTCGTACGGCCTTGTTGACTTTATTAAGGGTCGTACGGATGGGTTTAATTCAATCACGAAATGATAGGTTGAACTTGACTTGCGGTTTATGATTTGTTGACCTTGTCAAGGTCATAAACCGCATGGGGGTAAAAACAGATATTGGGAATTTCAAGTCTTGAAATTTGGAATGAGATTTCATACCTTCTATATGATAGTTGGATTCCGATACCCACTGCGAGTAAGTGTTACTCCTGGGAGAGTTTTCCACTTTACAATTAGCTAATCCAGTAGGTGTCTAAGAAAGGTGTTAACGGGGTTATGCCCCTGCGGAAACGAGGTTATTTACTTAGTTCCATGCGAAAGCATGGGGAGACTACCTCGGAGTATCAATACCTGCCTAGCTGACCGATTGGCGAACTTGTAGGGTATAATTAATCCCGGCTAATCTTACCTTTTAGGGTTTGAAGGAAGATTTGATAAAAACAGTGGGAGTCATCCTGATTAGATAAGAACCAATCTAATCTTGCAAGAGCGAACGCTAAAGTGTTTTCTTCTCTTTCTCTCTCTCCAGGTAGCGACCATGATACTCCTTAATCAAGATAATAATATAGATGTATTGACCGAACCCGCTTATTATACTGAGTTGGGAACGTTGGTTCCTCTCTATCTTATGACTATCATAAGTCTGAGCAAGGGATAGGGGAATGCACAGATTCCCATGCAACCCGAACGGAGAAAGAGCATGCTGATGCATCTTCTTCGGGTGTGTTAGTTATTGAGAACCGTTTCTCAGTCTGCTCTACGTCCTGGGTATTAAATACCGGATCAGGATCCCACATTTATAATCAGTTACAAGGGTTAAGAAGAAGTAGAGAACTGGGAAAGGGTGATATGTCTTTTAGAGTAGGGAATAGAGCAATTGTTGCTGCCGAAGCTGTCGGCGAATATCACCTTGTATTACCAAATGGTAAAACATTAATTTTGAACGACTGTTATTACGTACCATCGATGATGTGCAACATAATATCCATTTCTTTATTAGATAAAGAAGGATATTACTTTGCATTAGAGAAAAATGTTATGAACATTTTCCTAAATCAAGTGTTGATTGGGTTTGGTACGTTATGTAATGGTATATACGTTCTAAATCAAAATACAATTCTTAGAACAGATACAAGAGGAAAAGTTCAGAAATGAACGAAGCCTTCTTGTGGCATTGTAGACTTGGTCATATCAATGCGACAAGACTAGCCAAGCTGCATAAAGATGGATATTTGAATCCGTTCAAATTTACATCTTATGAAACTTGCCAGTCATGTATCAAAGGAAAAATGACCAAAACTCCGTTTACGGGACACGGAGAAAGAGCTACTGAACTCTTGGGACTGATACATAGTGATATATGCGGCCCTATGTCCACACAAGTCAGGAATGGTTTCTCATACTTCATTACATTCACCGATGATCTTTCAAGATCAGGACATGTGTTCCTGTTGAAACACAAATCTGAACCTTTTGAGAAATTCAAGGAATATAAGTGCGAAGTACAGAACCAAACTGGTAAAAGTATCAAAATCCTTCGATCTGATCGAGGAGGAGAATACTTAAGCACGGAATTCCGAGATTATCTAAAAGAGAATGAGATTCTCTCTCAGCTTACTCCTCCGTATACACCACAAGATAATGGAGTATCGGAGCGAAGGAATCGCACCCTATTAGATATGGTGCGCTCTATGATGAGTGTTGCTGAGTTACCTATTTCCTTTTGGAGTTATGCACTTGAGACAGCTGCATACCTATTGAATCAAGTTCCATCAAAATCAGTGCCTAAAACACCATATGAGATATGGAATGGAAAGAGACCATATCTTAAACGTGTTAAGATATGGGGTTGTCCAGCCTATGTTAAAAAACAGAATCCGGACAAACTCGAGGCACGATCATTTCTTTGTAAGTTTGTGGGATATCCAAAGAATTCACATGGATATATCTTATACCACACTGAGAAACAAAAGGTGTTTGTTTCTCAATATGCCATCTTTTAGAAAAGGAATTTCTTGTAAAAGAAATTAGTGATAATGAGGTAGAGCTGGAAGAAGTTCCAGCTATACAAACTACAACTGATGATTTGGTAGAACCGGAGGATTCAATAGTCCTCGGCGAACCTCAGCCACTCCGCAGATCTAGTAGGGTTCCTCATCCACCTGAGAGATACTATGGTTTTCTTATAGACGGTGGGGGTGAGGATTGCATCATGGAAGATGATGACCCAACTAGTTTCGAGCAGGCCATCACAAGTGGAGACTCTGTGAAATGGCTGGATGCTATACGATCTGAGATGGAATCCATGTACACCAACTAAGTATGGACTTTGGAAGTTGCTCATGAAGGTGTAAAACCCATTGGGAGCAAGTGGATCTTTAAGAAGACATTTGGTGTAGATGGAAAGGTTGAGACCTTCAAAACTAGACTTGTAACAAAAGGTTTTCGTCGACGACCAGGTGTCGACTATGATGAAACCTTTTCTCCTGTAGCTATGCTTAAGTCCATCAGGATCCTACTTGCCATTGCTGCATACCCTGACTACGAAATCTGGCAGATGGACTTCAAGACCACTTTTCTAAATGGTGATTTAGAAGAGAGTGTGTACATGACACAGCCAGAGGGCTTCGTAAACAGTGGGTGCAGCAAAAAGGTGTGCAAGCTGCTTAAATCAATCTACGGATTAAAACAGGCATCACGGAGTTGGAACATCTGTTTTGATATGGCAGTCAAAGAGTTTGACTTCATCAAAAACATAGATGAACCTTGTATATATAAAAAAGTTGTAGAGAGTAAGGTTGTCTTCCTCGTATTGTACGTGGATGACATACTCTTGATAGGAAATGATGTTTCTATGCTGCACTTGGTCAAACTCTTCCTGTCACAAAAGTTCCACATGAAAGATCTGGGTGATGCCTTCTACATCCCGGGAATAAAGATCTATAGAGATAGATCTAAAAGGATGTTGGGATTGTCCCAATCCAAGTACACAGACACCATACTAAAGAGGTTTAGTATGGAAGATTATAAACGTGGTAATTTACCCGCTTGCTCTGGAATCACTCTCTCCAAAGAAATGTCTCCCAAGACTGATTTGGAGTGGCTCGCATGCAAATGATATCCTATGCTTCTGCAGTTGGGTCTATCATGTATGCGATGTTATGCACCAGACCGGATGCAGCTTACGCACTTAGTGTGGTAAGTAGGTATCAATCAGACCCAGGGGAGAAGCACTGGACAGCTGTGAAGAACATTCTTAAGTACTCATCTCCTCTTCTTGTTTTATTTTTAAAGGAAAATAGAAAAGTGGTGGAAATGAGTCATGGCTTTGAATGCTAGGAGAAGCATTGAGAAGCCATGACTCATCTCCTCTTCTTATTTTATTCATAGATATTTATTCATCCCAATCTTATCTCTAGCTCATGGTTCATTCTCTCATTCACATCCTCACACACCCAAGTTCATCTTCTTCCTTCTCTAGGGTTTTTCTTGAGTTAGAAAAAGAATGAGAGAATTATTTCTAAGTGAGCAAAATTCCTACTTCATCAACCTACACTAATCTAGCTCATTAGTTTAGGTTGTTTGCTTCACTAATATCTTGATTAGTGAAAAGTGAGCAAAATTCCTACTTCAAGGTGGATCGTCTTCGGCATCGAAGACTTCGTGCAAGCTCGATCCTTTCTCAAGTGGAGTCAAAGAAGAGTTCTAGGGACTACTACGTGGAGCTTTAGAAGTGAAGGACTTGGTCTACAAAGGTTGTAACCCTCTTCACTTAGTATAGAACTTATATTCTTGCTTTAAAACCCTAATTCTCTAGTTCGATTCTAGGTTAGTATAGCTTAGACCTCTAGATTTTTTAAAATTGCATACTTGATGCTTGTATAAACCTAGCAGAGATGCTAAGTCATACTTTCATTCTTCTACTTCTTCTTCCGGTCAGTTTAGGGCGGGCGTCCACCAGCTTGATATCTCTATTGCAATGAAAACCGAAATGGCTGCAATGACGAGAAAACTTGAGGCGATTGAAAGAGAATTTTCATCTCCTTCTCCTAGCCCTGTGACTCCCTTTCACACCATTTATGCTTGTTGTTCATATTCATCTCATTTGACTGAAGAGTGTCCTTACAATCCACCATCTCAAGGACAGGATCGGGTTAATGTTGCATTTCAGTAAAGACCAAGAAACGATCCATACTCTTCCATGTATAACCCTAGTTAGAGGAACCACCTTAATTTCGCCTGGAACCAGAACCAGAACCAGAACTAGAACAAGAAACAGTTCCAAGGCCAAAACAACTTTCAGAGGTCCCCTCCACAACAACAACAAGCTCAGCAACAATTTCAGCAACCTTTCCAACCCCAACCTTTTCAGAATTCGATGAACAACTTTGCACCTTACAACAATTCTTTTCATCAAAACAACAACTTTGTTCTTTCCAGTAATGATAAGGTTTCCTCGCTAGAACAGAGTCTTCATGCTTTTGTGAAGCTATTAATTCAATCCACTGTGAACCTCCAATCTTCCATTCAATCACTTGTGCAACACACAGCTTCTCATGGGCAGAGCATGAAAACCATCGAGACCCAGATTGCACAGCTGAACGCGGCATTGAGCGGGCGAGAGAAAGGAAAACTTTTGTCTTAACCATTACCTAATCCTGGTCACCCACATAATGCACATGTTGCTCTCAAACAACAAAACCATAATGTAAGTGCCATAACTACGTTGAGATCAGGAAGAATGCTGAACAACAACATCAGCGCACGAAATGATGATGATGATGACACTCCGGCTGCTGCTTCCTTATCTTCTTCTTCTTTTGAGCCCATTCTCCATTCTTCACAGCGTTCTTCTTCAAAAACTGCTACTTCGAACGGACCGACCTCTCACTCCACTCAAACACCAGTTTTGGGTTCCATTCCAACTCCACAATCTCCTCCATAAATATTGGACTCAACCAATTTAAACAAAGCTCCTTTACCAAACCGGTTGAGGTCCAATAAACAAAGTCCACAAATGGAGAAGGTTGTGGAGTTGTTCAAACAGATTAATATAAACATTCTCCTCTTAGATGCAATCCAACAAATCCCCTCTTATGCGAAAATCTTGAAAGATTTGTGCACTAAGAAGAGGAAATCCCTGGTACCGAAGAAAGTTTTCTTGGCTAGTAACGTCAGTGGTGCTCTTACCCAAGATTTACCGCAAAAAAGAAAGGATCCTGGTTGTCCTACGATTTCATTACCATTGTTATAAGAACATCAATCGCGCTCTTTTAGATCTCGGCGCCAGTGTTAACCTTCTTTCGTATTCAGTTTATGAGCAACTCGGTGTAGGAGAACAGAAACCTACACATTGTACTCATCAAATGACTGACCAATCTATCATCCATCCTTAGGGTGAGCTCGAGGATGTGTTGATTAAGGTTGGGGACTTCATAATCCACGTTGACTTCATTGTTTTAGATACACAACCTGTAGCCAACCCCTGGAATCAAATTCCGGTGATTCTCGGTCGCCCATTCCTTGCAATCTCAAATGTGGTGATCAATTGTCGAAATGGTTCCATGAACTTATCTTTTGGCAACATGACAGTTGAACTCAATATTTTCAGGTTAGGGAATCAGCCATTCGAACCGAATCCTCATATACTGGATATATGGTCCATTCAGAAGGTCGCCCCCGAGGATTGTGAATTTGAAGAATTTCTATTTGATCATGGTGATGTTGACGCCATTAGTGCGTTCCTTTTTGAACCTTCTGCTTCCGACTACGACAAAGGATACGAGTGCTTCACGTTTTTGAACAATCTTGACATTTCACCATCCGAGTTGGAATCTTTTGAATTTTCGGATGAGTTAGTTGAACCATCTGACTCTGTTGCATACACTCACTTTGAACCCCCTCTTGGAATCCTTTGAGTACGAGACACGTTCTCCGATTTTACCTTCAGTTGTTTCTTCTCTAACGCTCGAACTCAAGCCACTGCCGTCTCAGCTCAAGTATGCTTACTTAGGTGAAAATGAAACTCTCACGGTAATCATTTCGGCTTCTCTAGATCTAGATTAAGAGAAAGCCCTGCTTTCGGTCTTGCAATCAAATCGGCAAGCATCCGGCTAGACGATGGTGGACATCAAGGAGATTAGTCCCTGATCGTTGAACATCACATTCACATGATGAATGATGCCAAACCAGCTAGGGATCCACAGAGACGATTGAATCCAGTCATGAAGGAGGCTATGAAGAAGGAGATTGTCAAATGTCTAGATCGTGGTATCATTTACCCTATATCCGACAGTCAATGGGTCAGTCCGATACATGTTGTCCCTAAAAAGTTGGGCATTACGATCATCACAAACGAGGCGAACGAGTTAATCCCCACTCGCACCCAAACCGGGTGGCGAGTATGCATTGATTATCGAAAACTCAACGTTGCAAGGCGAAAGGATCACTTTCCTTTACCTTTCATTCACCAAATGCTCGAAAGATTAGCCGGACATGAGTTCTACTATTTTCTGGACGGTTAGTCAGGTTACAACCAGATTCCCATCGCCGAAAAAGACCAGGACAAATCCATTGTCGCATGCCCTTTCAGCATGTTTATATATCGTCGCATGCCCTTTGGGTTTTGCAATGCCCCCGCTACATTTCAGCGATGTATGATGTGAATATTCTCTGACATGGTCAATAAGTTTCTGGAGATATTCATGGACGATTTCTCCATCTATGGAGACTCTTTTAACGAGTGTTTACAACATCTTGATGCAGTCCTTTCTCGATGTAAGGATAAGAATCTCACTTTGAACTGGGAAAAATGCCACTTCATGGTGCGCGAAGGTATTGTCTTAGGACATATCATTTCGCGAAACGGAATCAAGGTTGATAAAGCAAAAATTGATGTCATTCCCATCCTCGCTCCTCCAAAATGCGTCAGAGATATTAGATCTTTCCTTAGCCATGCCGGTTTTTATAGACGGTTCATCAAGGAGTTTAGCAAGATTGCTAGACCCTTGACTCTTCTGCTAGCCAAAAACACAATGTTCAACTTCTACTCGGACTGTCTGACTGCTTTTGAATCATTACGAAGCTCACTCACTATAGCTCCCGTGCTATCTTCTCTCGACTGGATGCATCCTTTTGATATCATGTGCGATGCATCAGACTTTGCCATCGGTGCGGTTTTAGGACAGCACATCGATAAAATGCTGCATGTGATCTACTATGCAAGCCGGGCCTTGAATAACATGCAACTGAACTATACAACAACCGAGAAAGAAATCTTGGCGGTTATATTCGCTTTGGAGAAATTCAGGCCATATCTCATTGGCTCCCCAATCGTCGTCTACACTGATCATTCTGCTTTGAGGCATCCTTTCATGAAAAAGGATGCCAAATCTCGGCTGATACGTTCGATCCTCTTACTTGAAAAGTTTGACCTTGTCATTAAGGACATAAGCGGATGTGAAAACGTAGTCGCCGATCATCTTTCGCGACTTCCTTCTTCGCCGATGATACTTCTTCCAATAAACGATGCTTTTCCTGATGAACAACTCTTGACGGTATCTTGTGAACCATGGTTCACAGATGTTGTGAATTATTTAGCAACAGGACTCGTACCAAGCTAATGGTCGAGTCAGGACAAACTTAGATTTTTCTCCCAAGCAAAACACTTTTACTGGGACGAACCCTACTTGTTCAAGTATTGTCCAGACCAAATCATTCCCCGGTGTGTCCCTGAAAATGAGTTTAAGAGTTGTTGTCATTCTGCCACGATCAAGCATGTGGCGGGCATTTTGGTCCAAGAAAGATAGTTGAGAAAATCTTGCAGTGTGGCTTCTATTGGCCAAAACTTTTCAAAGATGCACATGATTACTGCAAAACTTGCTCCCGGTGCCAACATTTAAACCAGATCTCAAGGAGAAATGAAATGACGCTCCAACCAATTCCGGTTGTTGAGATGTTCGATGTTTAGGGGATTGATTTCATGGGCCCGTTTCCCAACACTTTTGGAAACTTGTACATCCTTCTAGCTGTTGATTTTGTCTCCAAATGGTCGAGGAAATACCGAGCCGGACGAACGACAATAAGGTTGTTGTTAGATTCCTGAAAGAAAATATCTTCTCCAGGTTCGGGCATCTTCGCGCTATCATTAGCGACAATGGGACACATTTCTAAAATAGGTATTTTGAAGCCTTAATGCGGAAATACGCGAATAACCACAAGCTATCGATGCCCTATCATTTCCAAATAAGTGGGAAAGCCGAGGTTTCAAATCGGCAAATCAAGCAAATATTTGAGAAAATTGTTTCCAAAAACGGTAAAGATTGGTTTTTGAAATTAACTGATATCCTTTGGGCATTTCGAACTGCTTACAAGATTTATCTTGGCATGTCTCCATATCGGCATGTGTACGGAAAGGCTTGCCACCTCCCTGTTGAGATTGAGCATCGTGCATTGTGGTCGAATAAAGAACTGAACTTCAATCTTGACTATGCGGGCAGCTTTTCGAAGTTGCAAATAAACGAATTCAACATGCTTCGGGATGAAGCTTACGAAAACGCGGTCGTTGTAAAGAACCGAACGAAAGTGTTTCATAACAAACACCTTATGCGCAAAACTTTCATGCCTGGAAAGGAGGTACTTCTTTACGATACCAGACTCCACTTACATCCTGGTAAGCTCAGTTCTCGCTGGACGAGATGTTTTCTTGTGCGGTGTGTATACCCGCACGGTGCGGTGGATTTGGAAAATACAAGGGACGGTTCGATTGAAACCATTCTTTACTGCAGAACCATCGGAGGAGCTCCTGATGTTGCAGGAGCCGATTTACCTTGCCTAATCTTCATTCGTTTACCACCAAACTTCGGTTATCCAACCATAAGCAATGGAAACACTGTTTCAAATAAATTTGGGGGTATGTATATACTATCTTGTATATATATATATATATATATGTATATATGTATATATATATATATTTACATATGTATATATGGATATTCTTTTCTGGTACGTATCCATTTTCTTTTGACGAGTAGTCTTGTCTGGTGATGCTTGGTTTTGTGTGTTGGGATATTTCATGCCTGGTGAAAATCCCTTTAAAAAAAAGGAAAAACATAATAAAATAGAAAACAAAAACAAAACAAAACAAAAAAAGGGGAAGAAAAGAAAAGGGGTGCACAATTTTTTGAACTGCCAGCGCAAAAGGGGGAGCTCATGTCCCTACTTGAGCTGCATTATACTGCTCAATCTCATCCCCACTCCTCCTCCACACACTTTCTTTCCTATTCTTTTTAAATGAGGGCCTTATTGTAAATATTAGTATAAGATAACTTTGTACAAAACTTTTTGTAAAGGGGTCTTTTTGTAAAACCATCTTTTAATACCCAGCAACTCATAACCCGAGCCCCATCAAAAAAATCAAACAACAAATTCCTTCTTCTCTCCTCTCCCCCGAAGCGACCACCAAACCCTAGCTCCCAAATGGACAACTCGACTGCCGGTTTCTTCGTTCCTCCCCCTCCCCCCGCCGGTCTAATTGGCTCCAATCGATGAATATTTTTCCTCTCTCTGTAAGATTTTCTCTTCTCGCCACTCCCTTGTTGTTTGAATTCTCTGCAACATTTGTTTACCGACTACCATGGCTCCCTTCGATTGTGAGAAAATTTTTGTAAATGTGCTCACCCATGAGATATATGGGAGTTATTTTTACGATGCAATTTGTGGAAGTATTTGTTATATGGGTATAAGAATGTGTGTGTGATTCAAGAATTGGTGGATGAATTTTACGATGCTTTGAGAGCAGGTTGTTAGATATGTATGCTCTAGAGGCAATTATTGTAATTGTTGGACATATATATATACAGGATAATCTTTCTCAATATAATAGTATGCTATTTGGATAGACTTTATCATTCATGTGTCTGGTTCTACTTGTTATTACTGTCGCTAATACATGTTGATAAAGCCCCTAGGATCTTTACTTGACTGCCAAGATTGTGATGCAGATCATGCTAGTGGGCCCTAGGTAGTCTATAAGCATATCCTTAAATGTTCCTAGTCGAGAGGATATCAAGACAGGGCATCAATGTCCCAGAGTAGACTAGTGTATACGTTTCTTGACCCTGTATTGGGGCAATGGATGATCCCATATCCATTGGTGTTTGACATCAAAGATTGTATACAAGTGCTCATTAGAGACTGGGTACACTGAATGGACTCGCCGAGAACTTCTAGATGGTACCATATCATCTATCGTCAGATAGCAGTGCTGGGTTCCTTAGCACTCTCACTAGGTTTTATTAGGCATCGGGTATGCAATTTTAAAAATCTAGAGAGCAAAGAAACCCAAACCAAGGATTTAACTAGAGAATTAGGGTTTAACATGGAAAGTAAACAACTTTACTCTAAGTGAACAAGGAATACAACCTTTGCAGACCAGTCCTTCACTTCTAAAGCTCCGTCCCTTAGCTCTAAGTAGTGGTCTCCCAGACTCCGTTAGGCTCCACTAGGCTAAAGGAATAAACTTGCTCAAGGATCTTCGAGGCCGAAGATGATCTAGAATCTCTAACTCAAGCTACCTCTTCACTACTTGAGAATTAGTGAAGCAAACAACCTATACTAAATGGCTAGTTTGGTATAGATTGATGAAGTAGAAATTTTTGCTCACTTTAGAATAATTTTTCTCTTTTTTCTTTTTAACCTCACTCAAAGCTAGAGAGCAAGAAGAAGATAAAGAAGAAACTCAAGTGATCTCAAGTAATGAACCATGGGTGAGAAAATATCTCATATAACTCATGTAGAGACTAAACCATGGCTAAAAATAATGGTTAGGTTAATAAATATCTAGAGTAAAACAAAATTAGTGGACTAAAGTCAAAGCTTCTCCATACTTCCATAAGCATCTTAGCCATGCTAATTTCCACCTAATTTTGATTTTCCCCTTAATATTTAAACACCCAAATTATCTTAAGTTAGGTATGAGTCTCATACACCCAAGTCCAATGTATCATCTAGCATGACACATAAATAAATACATTAATATATATCACATATATATTTGTTTGTATTTAGGAGAAAAGAAATTCTTAAGTGAGCTAATATTAGTTAATATATATTAATATATCAAATATATAATTATATAAATTAAATTATTAAATCAACACTTGATTTAATAATCCGGCTATATCACATACAACCAACTAATATCATTTATATGCATATCCCATATACTTGAATCAACACTTGATTCAACAATCTGGTTATATCACATATAACCTATATTGTGAGATTAGAATACGGTATCACATACACGTATTAATCTCGGTCCCGCACATATCACATATGTGCCCTACCTCGTTTCGCATGAGCTAGGAAACATCTGTGTCGGACTCTAAAGACTCGTCAATAGGCCAACAATAGGTGATGATCATATCAGTGACCCACAAGCCGTCAGCGGTACTAACTGGACGTAACGGCTACCCGGGTATTGAGCGATCAGAAGATCAACAAGAAAGCTTGTCCATACTCTCGTGAATCCAATAAGTAACACTACCGTACAGTCCAGTCTCTTCGTCTGATATGTTGCATATATATCCTGGTGGTGGTAAATGTCAGACCCCAATAGCTTGATAAATCATGCCGATATGAAGCTCATAACGGGTCGAGAAACTACTGATAACACTTACCAGAAAATCTCTGTATCATCTCTGGCCAGGGACTTCCTATTATGGACAATCAAGCACAGCGCAACATCAACCCCCAATACCGGGAGAGACGAAACCCCTCCTATCGCTCATTGCCTCCATGTGACTCGGGACCGTACCCAAAATCCACCTGTTTGCATGCTCACTTTAGCGTGGTAGGGAGGAAATCAAAGCACAGTGGGAATCACACAAGACTCTATGACGATCTCGGGTCTACAGACTTGTAGGGTTCCTAGGCACACTCAAGAGGTCTCACAAGGCATCAACCATGCCAATTTCAAATTTTTCCGGTGTCGAGAAACCCTAATATAGATCGTTAACTAGAGAATAGGCGATAACTATGCAGTAAGCAACTTTACTCTAAAGTGAACGAAAATACAACCTTTGTAGATCCGGTCCTCCACCTCCAAAGCTCCGTGATGACGTCCCTCCGATGCGATCATCGGATCCCAGAATCTGGTGATGGTTTTGTCGGAGAAATGATCGGGCTAGGTCGTCGACTTCGATGCCGAAGATGATCTACGTCGAGGAAACTCAAGATCAAGCTCCAACTTCACCAAGTCATGAAACTTGTGAAGAAAACACCATATACTACTTGGCAAGTGGTAGAGGATGAAGAAATAGGAAGTGGGTTCACTTTAGAATTGGATTTCTCACTCTTTTTCTCAAGTCACCATTGAAGCTAGCAAGCTTCTTTCTTCTTGAAGAAGAAGAAAGAAGAAGAAGAAAAAGAATATGATAAGAATAATGAATAAATGGAAATAAAGTCATTCTTATCATTTTAGCAACCATGGTTAAGTGTAGAGAATAAACTAAGGTTAGGTGAATGGTTAGATTTAGGAAAGAAAACAAGAATGGTCAAAACTTCTTGAAGCTTCAAAGAAACAAACAAAAGAAGCAACCTTTTTCTTTTCTTGTCCTAAAATAAATAAATAAAATAAATAGTTAAGAAAAGATAACAAAACCCTAACCATTCATTTAAACATTTTTTAAAGTAAACCTACGCCCAAGCTTGCATGTATCATCAAACATGATACAATCAAGTGCACAAAAATATATCACATATACAATGTGCACATCAAGTGAGAAAATCTATTTTAAGTGAACCAATACTAGTTAATGCAAAGTAATATATCAAATATATAATTATACATTAAATCATTAAATGAACACTTGATTTAACGATCCGGTCATATCGCATATGACCGACTAATATTCAATGTATCGGCTTATCGAATCAATCCTTGATTCGATAACTAGGTTATATCGCATACAACCAATCGATACATTCATCGAGAGAATAGAATACGGTATCACATACAAGCATTATTCTCGGTCCCGCACATATCTCATATGCGCTCATATTTCGTTTCGCTTGAGCCAGGAAACCTCTGTGTTGGACTCTAAAGACTCGTCAATACGCCGGCAGCAGGTGATAATCATATCAAACACCCACAAGCCGCAAGCGGTCTGCTAAACGTAACGGCCACCTAGGTATTGAGCGATCAGAAGATCAACGAGCAAGCCCGCTCACACTCCTGTGAATCCAACCAGTAACACTTACCGTACAGTCCGGTCTGTTCGTCTGATATGTCGCATATCTCGCCTAGGGGAGGTAAACGTCAGACCCCAATAGCTCGATAAGTCTTGTCGATACGAGGTTTATAACAGTTCGAGAAATTACTGGTAACACTTACCAGTAAATCTCAGCAACCCTGGCCAGGGATTTCCGGTTATAGCCAATCGAACATAGCGCAACATCAACTCCCTATACCGGGAGAGACGAATCCCCTCCTATCGCTCATTGCCTCCATGTGATTCGGGACTGTACCCAAAAACCACCGTTTTGCACGCCCTCTTGGACGTGGTAAGGTGGAAATCAAAGCACAGTGGGAATCACGCAAGACACTATGACGATCTCGGTTCTACAGACTAACCTGTACCAGTGTCACCAGAGAACTGCCATCTGACGTAAGGTATAATACCATCTGGGAGTTCTCGGCGAGTCCGTCCAGTGTACCCAGTCTCCACTTAGCACCCGTATATCATCTCTGATGTCAAACACCAATGGATATGGGATCATCCATCGCCCATCTGTATGGGTCGAGAAGGTATACGCTAGTCTATTCTGGTATATCGATGCCCAATCTCGATATACCCACGACTAGGGACCTTGAAAGATGTACTTATGGACTACCATGTCCCCACTAGTATGATCCGCATCATAGTCCAGGTAGTCAAGTACACATCCTAAGGGCTTTACCAATATGTAACAGAGAGACAATCAGTATACACGTTAAGGTAAAGAGTAACCAGATAGCATACTATCATGTCGAGCAAGAAAGTCCTCCCTATATATGTCCCAGCATCCACTACAATATACATCCTATGTACAGTAATGGTCTCTTGGGCATACATATAACTAACAATCTCCCACTTGCACTAGGGCCATCTGTAGCAGTGGTTGTAGTATCTCATACTCAACCATCCCATATAAGTCTCTCTCTGGGAAAAAGCCTTTGTGAGTGGATCCGCCGTGTTGTCCTCTGAGTCTACTCTCTTAACCTCGATCACCCTGGAGATCAACCATCTCCATGATCAGGTGACACTGCCTAAGAATTATATCTGGATCACTGATGGGACGGGCATTCCTTGGCATAAGCCACAACTCCATTGTCACACAATGGCAGGAACGAAGTTCATCTCATGAACTAATATACATCCAGACTGCCTCTTTGGTAGCATCTTAAGTAGCGATGTATCCAGCCTTTATCGTCTAGTTTGCCACGGTATCTAGCTTGGAACTCTTCCAACATACCGTCCCTTTACTGAGGGTAAAGGCAATGCCTGTGACAAGCAGAGATTGACCGAGCGTAGCATAGGAAACTCCTTCCCTATCAAGAGTATGTCATCCACGTACTCTACGAGGATCACTACCATACTCCCTACTATCTTTTTTTTATACAAGGTTCATCTACCATTTTGATGATGTCAAACTCTTTGACTAACACATCAAAACAGACAATCCGACTCCGCGATGCCTGCTTTATCCAATAAAGCATCTTGTACACGTTTCCGCTGCTCCCACTGTCTACGAAGCCCTCTGACTGTGTACTTACTCTCTTTTCTAAAACATCATTTTAGAAAATCAGTCACGACACCCAACCGTCAGATATCGTACTCATGGTATGTAGCCGTGGCAAGTAGGATCCGGATGGACTTAAGCATAGCCACTGGAAAAGGTTTCATCATTATCCACGCCTGGTCGATGACGAAAACCTTTAACAAGTCTAGCTTTGAAAGTCTCAACTTTTCCATGTACACCAAGTAATCTTCTCAAGATATACTTGCTCCTAATGGGGATTTAACCCTTCAGATATAGCAACCAAAGTCCATACTTTGTTGGTGTATAAGGATTCCATCTCAGATCGCAAAGCATCCAGCCATTCTTACAGAGCCCCACTCTTGATGGCCTGCTCGAAACTAGTTGGGTCATCATCTCATGATGCAATCCTCGCTCCCACTGTCATCGAGAAACCGAAGTATCTCTCAGGCAGATGAGGAACCCTACCAGATCGGCGGAGAGGCTGAGGTTCGTCGGGGGCTATTGAATCCTTTGGTTCAGTCAAATCATCAGCTGCAGTTTGTATATCTGGAACCTTTCCAGTTCTATATAACAGACCTTGCCTCGAGCTTGCCTCGAACCTTTCCAGTTTGTACTCCTCATAGAGGACACCTTATCATATAGGGTGTGATTGCTCCGCCTCGATATACCATCGTGCTATGGTGTATACGGAGGAGTAATTCTGAGAGAGAATCTCATTCTCCTTTAGAATAGTCCAGGATTTCCGTGCTCAAGTATTCTCCTCCTCGATCACATCAAAGGACATAATACTAATACCCGTATTTTGGTTCTCTACTTCTAAATCATATTCTGTGAATATCTCAAAAGGTTCTGACTTGTGTTTCAACAGGAACATATGTCTGAATCTTGAGAGATCATCAGAGAATGTAATGAAGTACAAAGAACCGGTCTTGGCATGTATAGACAGGGGACCTACATACATCAACATGTATCATCCCAAGAGTTCACTAACTCTTTCTCTGTTTCCAATAAACAGAGCTATGGTCATTTTATCTCTGTGACATGACTGGAAAGTTTCACAAGATGTAAATTCAAACTGATTTAAATATGCATCTACAATATAACTTTAGCTAGTCGGGTCATATTGATATGACCTAGTCTACAATACCTCAAGAATGAATCGTTCATTTCTGAACTCTTCCTCTTGTGTGTGTTCTGTATACTAAGAACTGTAGTTTGATTTAGAACATCAATGCCTTTAGATAACGTGCCTGAACCGATCAACTTTTGATATAGGAAATGTTCAAAACATTATCCAACAATACAAAATTTTATCATTTCTTTACTAATAAAGAGATTGATATGATTTTGTATATCAGGTTCGGTATCTAATAGCATTTTTTCAGAATCAATGTATTGGGAATACAGGGTGACAGTGACCAACAGACTTGGCTGCAACACTTGCACCGTTTTCTGCCTCATGAAACTTATCACTCGTTCTCAGTTCTCTACCTTTCTGTAGCCCTATGTAACAGATTGCATATCTGGGATCCTGATCCTGTATCAAATACCCCAGACGTAGAGGATACAGAGAAACAGTTCTTTATAATGAACACACCCGAAGGAGATGCATCACATGCACTTTCTTCGTTTGGGCGGCATAGGAATTCTGGTATTCGCCTATTTCCTGCTCTGTCTTATAACAGTTATAAGTTGGAGAGGGACCAATGTTCCCCAGCTCAGTATAACAAGCGGGTTCGGTCAATACATCTGTATTATTATCTTGATTAAGGCGTGACATGGTCGCTACCTGGAGAGAGTGAAGAAAACACTCAGCGTGCGCTCTTGCAAGATTAGATTGGTTATTATTTTATCTAATCAGGATGGCTCCCACTGGTTTTTATCAAATCCTCCTTCAAACCCTAAAAGGAAAGACTAGCCGGGATTAATTACACGCTACAAGTTCGCCAATCTTTCAGCCAGGCCAGTGTCGATACTTTGAGGGAGGTTCCCCGTGCTTTCGCACGAACCTAATTACAGTAAACCTCATTTTCCCAGAGGCGTAACCCCGTTGACACCTTTCTAGACACCTACTAGATCGGCTAATTGTAATGTGTAAAACTCTCCCAGGAGTAACTCTTACTCGCAGTGGGTATCGGGATACAACTATCTCATAGAAGGTATGCAATCTCATTGCAAATTTCAACACTTGAAATTCCCGATAATTTTTCCCCTAACCTCCTATGACCTTGACAAAGGCCAACAAACCATAGGATGCTAGTCAAGTTCAACCCGTCATTTCCTGATTGAATTAAACCCACCCGCACGACCCTTGACAAAGGCCAACAAGGTCTCACGACTACCCTAACCCAATCTGCATCATATGCATAAGCAGATAAGCACCAGTTAGCTACCGCACACTACGCCTTGACAAAGGCCAACAAACGCAGCACAAATACTAACTACTACTTATCTGAAATGACGGAGGGCTACGACAGGTTTTTCTGAAAACCTATTGCGTAATAAACTTGATATCGTTGTAGAATCAAATAATTTTAAAATGGAGTGTTTTCGAGGCTTTTCTAGTTTTGCTAAAGGGGTCACTCCCGGTGAAGGGATCGTCGGCCCTTTCCTCGTCGAATGAGGTGCGGGATATATCATATATATCACTGTGCAAAGCAAGAAATAGAGAAGCAATCAAAAGACAAACCGAGGGTTGTAGCATCTGCCAGATATTGCTAAAGGAGTCACTCCCGCTGAAGGGATCTCGGTCCTTTCGTTATCGAATAAGGTGCAGGATGTTCTACAAGGAACACTGCGATGCAAAGCAAGAACTGTAGCTACCTGTTTTTGAAAATTCGATTCCACAACATCTTAGGTTTCTTTTCTTTCATTAATCACAATAATGAAGTCCCATCATTTAAGCAACTAAACATCAGATAAATACGACGTACACTTATGCCATCCGCATTTGCTTCGATGTCCCCTCTGCACCGTTAGGGTAGGTAACTAACGGCAGAACGGGACAAGGCTAGCGCGGGTGTAAAACATAAGTAACGCCTATATAATATATCATATATACTATATACAGAATTTATCACAGAACATCAAATGATCACATCACAGATATCGCAGCAGAAGAAACATATGAAATATTGGATATACTAGGACTTCCGTGTTTTCAATACGAGCCAATATAAAACACGGATTCCACGGTCGCAATAAATAGCAAAACCCACACCCCTAGACCCCTACGAGAGCGGCAAGCAACCCTACCAATTCTAGAGCTAGGAGACCAGGACTCGACTCCTCGAGTTGGTCTCCCACTGGACTCCAGAACCCGGTTACTTGTGCTCTCCTCCTTGGGTCTATCCTAGTGCGGAAAAGTAAATAATATACAAAGGTGACATCTTCCGCAACCTGGAAGTGCCCCAATAAAAGAATATTACATACAAGTTTTTACATGAATGAAAATGAAAAACACTCATCTCACATAAAAACCCCCGGCTATTCAAACACGACTATCCAATACAACATATCCAGCAACACATAACATCACATGTCATCAACGTAAGTAAACATGCGTATCCCAATTGTCGTTGACATATAGCAACGAAACCGGCGATATCAGATATTACACTTACGGTCATAGAAAAGAAAGTGTAAAACTACAACAGTTGGAATCCGCAACCTCATTAGACATCGCATGCCTAATCAAATGAATTACTTAGACATCGCATGCCTAACAATTATAAACCCCGCATTTTAGTCTCATTATCGAAAACACTTTACAATATCAAGTCGGGCAATTCAACAAGATTCCCGACATCTTGATCGAATGCTTGTCGCAAACTTTAGTAGGCGGCCGCACCCCCGACGCCGTCGATGAAGTGCACCAAGGCAGAACACCGCTGCCGTGAGCACCCGAACGGATGCTTTCGGCGACGGGGTTCTCCTACAGTCACTTGGTCGGGACTATAGGGCATGGCTATCTCTTAAGTTTTAGCGGTGAGTATCCGCGTACGCTACGTGATTGCGTTGGACTTTTGATCACATCAAAATCCCGTGGCAACTAATCAAGTGAGACTAAAGTGCTATGTTTATAACATCCAAATCAGTTATCTCATAACTCTTTGTGGATTCCAAATATTGTATCACATTCCAGATAAATAGAAAATGTTAAACTTTCCGATCGAACAATCAAACACCCAAGTTTTCCTGAAACAGCTCAACACATGAAATAGGTTTAAAAACATTCACTTCGTGCCTCAGTACCAACGGTCCAGCCGTAGAAGGGTCAAGCCAACGCCTCACATGTGGCACGCCGTACTGCCCCAAACCCTAAGGTTCAAAGGGCAGTTCAAGACGGTCACATAATCGAGTTAAGGTTTGTTGTCTTCTAGAGGGACCATCGCGTTACTTGCACTACTTAGAACGTCTTTAAACCACGGAAAAATCCAACACTTGGAAATTTCCGGGCAGGGGGAAAAATCGGGTATTTATATCCGGTCGAACTTTTTAACATATTCTAAAATATCCGGAAAACACATAGACTAAGTCAAACTTTCCGGTCGAATCTACGAACTCCCAATACAACCCAGAAAACTCAACTCTTGAGTATAAAATAAAAATACCCAGAAAATACAGGAGACAGATTGTGACATTACTTTGCAAACTGAAATGAACAAGGTGACTAAACGGCCGCAGAACCGCCGCACGAGCCATGCTCGTGCCGCGTTTCCGCGGCGCTTTAATCGATTTAGCCGCTCGTATTTCACAGTAACTCCTAATAACTCCTACTGATATTTCTGCATATTTTTAATTAGAAAAAATGCACAGTTTTGGAAAATGTACAGAGAAGGGGTCGGATTAGGGTTTCGTGTTTCGATCGGGTTTCTAACTTCGTCTACGGTGCGTCTAAGGCTCTAGCTAGGCTCTGATACCACTGTAGGGTTCCTAGGCACACTCAAGAGGTCTCACAAGGCATCAACCATGCCAATTTTAAATTTTTCCGGTGCCGAGAAACCCTAATATAGATCGCTAACTAGAGATTAGGCGATAACTATGCAAGTAAACAACTTCACTCTAAAGTGAACGAAAATACAACCTTTGTAGATTCGGTCCTCCACCTCCATAGCTCCGTGATGACGTCCCTCCGCTGCGATCATCGGATCCCGGACTCTGGCGATGGTTTCGTCGGAGAAATGATCAGGCTAGGTCGTCGACTTCGATGCCGAAGATGATCTACGTCGAGGCAACTCAAGATCAAGCTCCAACTTCACCAAGTCATGAAACTTGTGAAGAAAACACCGTATACTACTTGGCAAGTGGTAGAGGATGAAGAAATAGGAAGTGGGTTCACTTTAGAATTGGATTTCTCACACTTTTTCTCAAGTCACCATTGAAGGTAGCAAGCTTCTTTCTTCTTGAAGAAGAAGAAGAAGAAGAAAAAGAATATGATAAGAATAATGAATAAATGGAAATAAAGTCATTCTTATCATTTTAGCAACCATGGTTAAGTGTAGAGAATAAACTAAGGTTAGGTGAATGGTTAGGTTTAGGAAAGAAAACAAGAATGGTCAAAGCTTCTTGAAGCTTCAAAGAAACAAACAAAAGAAGCAACCTTTTTCTTTCCTTTCCCTAAAATAAATAAATAAAATAAATAGTTAAGAAAAGATAACAAAACTCTAACCATTCACTTAAACATGGTTTAAAGTAAACCAACACCCAAGCTTGCATGTATCATCAAACATGATACAATCAAGTGCACAAAAATATATCACATATACAATGTGCACATCAAGTGAGAAAATCTATTTTAAGTGAACCAATACTAGTTAATGCAAAGTAATATATCAAATATATAATTATATATTAAATCATTAAATCAACACTTGATTTAACGATACGGTCATATCGCATATGACCGACTAATATTCAATGTATCGGCTTATCGAATCAATCCTTGATTTGATAACTAGGTTGTATCGCATACAACCAATCGATACATTCATCGCGAAAATAGAATACGGTAACACATACAAGCATTATTCTCGGTCCCGCACATATCTCATATGCATTCCTATTTCGTTTGACTTGAGCCAGGAAACCTCTGTGTATGACTCTAAAGACTCATCAATACGCCGGCAGCAGGTGATGATCATATCAAACACCCACAAGCCGCAAGCGGTCTGCTAAACGTAACGGCCACCCGGGTATTTAGCGATCAGAAGATCGACGAGCAAGCCCGCTCACACTCCTGTGAATCCAACCAGTAACACTTACCGTACAGTCCGGTCTGTTCGTCTGATATGTCGCATATCTCTCCTAGGGGTGGTAAACGTCAGACCCCAATAGCTCGATAAGTCGTGTCGATACAAGGTCTATAACAGTTCAAGAAACTACTGGTAACACTTACCAGAAAATCTCAGCAACCCTGGCCAGGGATTTCCGGTTATAGCCAATCGAACACAGCGCAACATCAACTCCCTATACCGGGAGAGACGAATCCCCTCCTATCGCTCATTGCCTCCATGTGATTCGGGACTGTACCCAAAAACCACCGTTTTGCACGCCCTCTTAGACGTGGTAAGGTGGAAATCAATGCACAGTGGGAATCACACAAGACTCTATGACGATCTCGGGTCTACAGACTAACTTGTACCAGTGTCACCAGAGAACTGCCATCTGACGTAAGGTATAATACCATCTGGGAGTTCTCGGCGAGTCCGTCCAGTGTACCCAGTCACCACTGAGCACCCGTATATCATCTCTGATGTCAAACACCAATGGATATGGGATCATCCATCACCCATCTGTATGGGTCGAGAAGGTATACGCTAGTCTACTCTGGTATATCGATGCCCCGTCTCGATATACCCACGACTAGGGACCTTGAAGGATGTACTTATGGACTACCATGTCCCCACTAGTATGATCCGCATCATAGTCCTGGTAGTCAAGTACACATCCTAAGGGCTTACCAACATGTAACAGAGAGACAATCAGTATACACGTTAAGGTAAAGAGTAACCAGATACCATACTATCATGTCGAGCAAGAAAGTCCTCCCTATATATGTCCCAGCATCCACTACAATATACATCTTATGTACAGTAATGGCCTCTAGGGCATACATATAACTAACAAGACTAACCTGTACCGGTGTCACCAAAGAACTGCTATCTGACGATAGGTATAATACCATCTAGGAGTTCTCGGCGAGTCCTGTTCAGTATACCCAGTCTCTACTGAGCACCCATATACAATCTTTGATGTCAAACACCAATGGATGTAGGATCACCCATCGCCCATCAAATGGGTCAAGAAACGTATACGCTAGTCTACTCTGGAATATCGATGCCCCGTCTCGATACACCCACGACTAGGAACATTTAAAGGATGAACTTGTGGACTACCCTGGCCCCGGTAGTATGATCTGCATCATAGTCCTGGTAGTCAATTGTTAGTGTATATGCCCTAGAGACCATTACTGTATCATACTAGTTTGTATATTACTTGATGGAACTTGGGATATTCACAGTTGTACAGACAATTTTGCTCGAAATGGTAGGATGCTACTTGGTTTGTTTCTACTTTAATGTGTGCATGTGTTTCTTTTAGCATATCGCCTATACACATTAGTGGAGCCCTTAGGATATTTGCTTGATTACCAGCATTGTGATGGCAGTCACACTAGTGGGGGCTGGGTAATCTACAAGCACATCCTTTTATAGGTCCCTAGTCGTTGGATTATCGAGATGGGGCATCGATACTCCGGAGTGGACTAGCGTATGCGCTTCTCATCCCGGCAGGGGAGATGGTCTGTCCCATAACCCTTAGTACGTCGTACTTGAGATAGTATGCGGGTGCTCGTTAGGTTCCGAGTACACTGGACAGGACTCGTCGGGAACTGTTGGTTGGTACTATACCTATCATCAGTTATCAGTTCCCAGGTGACATGAGTACAGCTTAGTCCGCTGACTTGGCACTGTCACTTCGCCTCGAGTGTGTTCCCACTGTTCTTAGATTGCTACGCTACCACGGCTTAAATGAGTAGTGCAAACAGGTAGCAGTTGGGTACAGTCCCGAAGCACTTGGAGGTAGTGACGGTTAGACAGGATTCATATCTCGCGGTATTGGGGGTTGATATCGCGCTGTGTTTAGGAGAGCCACTACACAAAGTCCCTGTCCAGGGCAAGCGAGATATACTGGTAGCGTTTCCAGTGTTATCTCTGGGTATTCTGGGCTACACTCCGACCCGACTTGTACCGCTATTAGGGGACTGACGTTTACTGCCCCCTAGGCCCGCCATGCGATACTCTCAGACGAACAGACCGGACTGTACGGAGATTGTCACATTCAGGCTCAGTAGGAGTTCGTATGGGTTCACCTCATCAGTCTTCTTATCGGCATCTACCTGGGGACCATTACGTACAGCTAGTACCTTTTGCAGCCTGTGGTTAAACCCACTACCGGCGTATTGTCGAGTCTTTAGAGTCCCACACAGAGGGCTATTCGCCTTTGGGCAAAATAGAGTAGAGGTCGCATGGTTTTGCGACAGGGTTCGTTCATAGCATCACACTTGTGCATGTTTGGTGTCCGGACAGTTATTACTAGCGGGCTTTGGTTTAAGCCTGATCCTAATATATGTTTTGGGATTGGTTTTATCTTATTGTATTCGTGTTCCTCGGAACACGGATACGGGTGTGTATGCACAGTTGACAGAGGCAGTGGCAGAGGATTCTCATTAGGGTTGTTGACCGTTGACTTTTTCCAAACACTAATGAGAATGAGGAATATGGTTAACAATATTAATTAAGGATAATTGTGCCATGGTTAGGGTTGTTGACAATTTGACTTTTGTTGACTTTGTTGACCGGTTGACCATTGTGGACTTGTTGACCATCATCATTTCATTTCAAAGATGCTTCTTGTTCTTTGCAAAATGCATTAAATGAATGAAATGATAATGGTCATTCAAAAACTAACCATCACAATTTCTTAATTATTATTATTATTATCATAATTCCTAATATGAGAGCATGGTTGTAAAATATCCTCATTCTCACTTGCTCACTCTCTCTCATCCAAAGCTCATCCTCTTCCTTTCTCTCAAAGCTCTCATGTCTCATGTGTTGAGAAGCATGAGCTATTGAGATAAAACCTTCATAACTTCACTTTACTCACTATAGAGTTCTAGGTTTAGCAAGCCAAGCACTTTAGTTACCTCTAGGTTGAGGCAGGAGCTCAAGGTAGAGGCCTCCGGGTGGATCCTTCTTTAACAAAGAGAAGACTACAAGGAGAAGCCGTTCAAACCACTCCAAGAAGCAAGAAGAGAAGGACTTCAAGACCTAGGTATAACCTCCTAACCGAATATTTAAACTTGTAGTCGATTTGCTAGGTTTTTGTTTAGCAAAGATCCTCTTTTTAGTCCATGTTGCCTTGTGTCAAAAAATCATTTTTTACCGTTTCCGCCTCCCCGTAAGAACCGGGGTGGGAAACGTGGACTTATAGTGGTATCAGAGACTAGCTAAACAACAACTAGCATGTTAGCAAAGTATTTAGAATTTCGATCCGAGAAAAAATCGCATAACACGTCCGAAAACTTAACTTTCTGCCGATTTTTAAAACTGCTTCAAAAATAATTCCACATATCTTAAAATTCGGCTCAGGGTTTTCTAAGAACATGCCGCAAAAACGAGCCCCTGACTCAGTCAACTCACCGCGGAACCGCGGCGAAACCATGCGTTTCGCCGTGGATCCGCTGCCGAGTTAACTCGGCTGCGACTCGTCTTTGCTGCAGTTTACTCAGTGTTCTGTTTTGGGATTTTTAGGATATTTTGTTTCTTCCCAGAGTTTCAAGAGAACAAAGTTGTGTTTGGGGTAGTTGCAAATCCGTATTTTTGATCGAACTTCTGTAGACTTTAGCTAATGGGTTATATCTGTGATGTGATATATGCACTGAACGTCAACTAATCGCTATATGTCGATTAGTGGGGGTTGTGCATATCTGTGATCTGTAATGTTGATGGATTGTGTATATGAACTCGTTGGATTGTCGCGGATGAATAGCCGGGGGTTTGTGAGATGAGAGTTTTCTTTATCTTTCATTTTATGTAATATGTAAATTGATGTAATATTATTTTATGGCCGCACATCCGGGATGAGGTTGTAGCCGCCATTATATATTATTTCTTTTACTGTTTTTGCTCCTTGGATAGACCCAAGGTGGGGTGCACAAACTACCGGGTACCTCGAAGTGCCGAGTGGCCTACTCACGTTGTTGAGGGAGGTTTCTTCACTTCGGGTACTTGGCGGGTAGTTTGCCGCACCCATAGGGGTCTAGGGTGGGGTTTGGCTATTCATCGTGACCGTGTAATCCGTTTTTCGTTGTAGGCTCGAACGAAACTCGGATTCCTAGCATATCCAATATGTTCATCTATGATCTGGAATGGCTATCATTGCATCTGACGAATGTGTATATATATATATATATATATATATGATATCTAGTAGACGTTGCTTATATTTTGCATCCGCGCTAGTCCAGCCCCCGCTCTGTCGTTAGTTAAGTAACCTAACGGGTGTTGACGGGGCCCCGTGGCGAATGCGGATGGCATAAGCGTACGTCATATTTTCGTTGTTTTTTGCAATGGTAGGATTAATTGATGGGACGCATTAAATTAATGCAAGAAAATAAACCAAAGTTAAGTCGTTGGAACAATTTCAAAACCACTCGGTTTCTTTTCAAAACAACTTTTAAACGCGGAGCTTAAACCACTCCCTTTAAAAGCTATCAGGTTCCTTCGATTATATCAAGTTCACTATGTTCACGGTTTCGCCAAAACCATTCGTAGCCCTCCATCATTTCAGTTAAATATTCGGTAGTATTCAAGCTATGTATTTTGACCTACGCCAAGGCATAGTGATTGGTAGCTGCCGGATATTTATCTGCTGCATAGATAGATGCGTTGGTTTGAGACAGTCGTACTGCCATTTTGGCCTACGTCAAGGGTAAGTACGGGTGGGTTCAAATTAACCTGGTAAATGATGGGTAGAACTTGACATGTGACTTATGATATTTTGGCCTACGTCAAGGTCATAAAGCATGGGGCAAAAATCCACATCGGGAGTTTATAAAGAAACTGAAACTTGCTAGTGCTGCATACCATTTGTAGTGTGATGATTCTGGTAGGATTCCTTCAGTTTTATCACACGATGATATTTGGATCCCGATCCTACTGTGAGTATATGCTACTCCTCAGGAACTTTCTCACTTAACGATCAATGCTATAAACCAAGTAGGTGTCTAGAAAGGTGTTAGCGGGGCTACGCCCACAGGGAAAAGAGGTTATTTAATTAAGGAACTTCGCGAAACCGTTGGAAAATCTCCCTCGAAGTACCAACACTGGCCTGGGTGAACGGTTAAGCAAGTATTGTACGGTGAGATTGATCCCGACTAATTCTTCCTTTTTGGTTTGAAGAAGGATTCGAAAAACAGTGGGAGCCATCCTGTTTAGACAAACTAAAAACCACTTTAAACTTGCAAGAGCATCATGCTAAAGTGTTTCTTCTCTCTATCCTAATTGCAGCGACCAAACATCATGACCGGACTTAAATTACTATTAGATAAAAACATACTGACAGGGCCAAACTACAAAGATTGGCTCAGGAATGTCAAAATGGCAATCACTTATGACAAGTTGGGGTATCTTCTTACCACCAAAGCTCCCCTTGTCCCAGATCCTCAATCCAGCGTCGTGGATAAGGAAATCCGTTAGACCTGGAAGATTGATTGCACGATGGCCAAGTGCCTCGTGCTCGCCTCTATGGACAATGAACATCAGAGGTGGCACGAGGATATGGATCTTGAATCCATATTTCTCCACACAAAGGATCTGTTTGGAGAACAATCCCGTATCGCAAGATACGAAGTCTCGAAAAAGCTATTTTCGGCGAGATTGGCCATCGGATCATCTGTAGCGGAACACGTGCTTAAGATGATTGGCTACATTGAAGAGCTCGCGGACCTCGGGACCACGTTATAGAACGAGCTCTACAATGACTTGAATCTCCAGTCCCTTCCTTCCACTTCCGCCCAGTTTATCCTGAACTTCAACATGCAAGGAAAAGAAGTTGAACTTCCGGAACTCCTCAACATGTTGAGGAGTGAAGAGGGCACCTTACAGAAAGTAAGGGAAACATCCACTTTGTCTATTGGAGGACCTTTCTCTTCTAGGTCCAAGGCGAAAGCCAAGGGAAAGAAGAAGAAGACCCCCACCAAACCAAGGGACGGTGTTAGTAAAGTGGAAACCATGGAAAGGCAAAGGCAGCAAAGGTAGCGGGACAGCTTGTAGGGAAAGAAGAGTGCTTTTATTATCATAAGAAAGGACATTGGAAAAAGGATTGCAGGGCTTGGAAGGCAAAGAACCAGGACCCGAAGCAAGTTGTGGCTTCGGCTTCAGGTGTGTATGTTATTGAAAACTGTCTATCAGTAAACTCTACTTCCTGGGTATTGGATACCGGATCAGGATCTCATATCTGTAATTCATTGCAGGCACTGAGAAAGCGTAGGGTTTTGAAGGCAGGTGATATGACCCTCAGAGTTGCAAACGGAGCTGGCATGGATGCTGAGTCCGTGGGGGACTATCACATGGGATTGTCAGATGGACATGTTTTGGTTTTGCGTGATTGTTATTTTGTACCCAGCGCGACTTGTAATATCATATTTGTAACTTTAATATCTAAAGAAGGTTATGATTTTGCATTTGTAAGCGATGTTGTAAACATTCACCTTAATCATGTTCTGATTGGGTCGGGTACATTAAGCAACGGTATATACGTATTAAACCAACCACAGATTTTCAATGTCTAGAATACACACAAAAGAAAGTCACCAGAAATAAATCATGCTTTCTTATGGCATTGTAGACTGGGTCACAACAATGAGACAAGGTTAACTAAGTTGCATAAAGAAGGATATTTGGATCCGTTCGAATATTAATCATATGAAACTTGTCAATCATGTCTCAAAGGAAAGATGACAAAGACTCCGTTCACTGGACACGGAGTAAGAGCGAGCGAGCTCTTGGGACTCGTGCACAGCGATGTATGCGGTCCAATGTCTACACATGCGCGAAGTGGTTATTCTTACTTCATTACTTTTACGGATGATTTTTTAAGGTTCGGGCATGTCTTCTTAATGAAGCATAAATCTGAAGCCTTTGAAAAATTCCAGGAATACAAGAATGAAGTAGAAAAACAAACAGGCAAAAGTATCAAGACACTGAGATCTCATCGAGGTGGTGAATACTTGAGTGCCGAGTTCCTGGATTACCTAAAAGAGAATGGAATTCTCTCTCAGCTTACTCCTCCAAACACACCACAACATAACGGTGTATCGGAGAGACGGAACAGAACCATATTGGATATGGTACGTTCCATGATGAGTAACGCTGAGTTGCCTCGATCATTCTGGGGATATGCACTAGAATCAGCTGCATACCTTTTGAACCGAGTTCCAATTAAGACAGTGCCTACCACACCATATCAGATATGGAGTGAGAAGAAACCCTATCTTCAATATCTGAAGATTTGGGGATGTCCAGCTTTTGTCAAAAAGCAGCATGCGGACAAACTCGAGGCATGCTCAGTACAGTGCAAGTTTGTGGGATACCTTAAGAACTCCAGGGGGTATTTTTTCTATTACGCAGAAGACCAAAAGGTTTTTGTCTCTCGTCATGCCCACTTTCTGGAACATTAGTTCTTAGAAAAAGAAATAAGTGGGAGCGCAATAGAACTGGAAGAAATTCCATAACCACAAGCTATTACTGAAAGTTTAGTAGAACCAGAGGGTTCGAAAGAACAGGACATTCCTGCGCCGCTCCGCAGGAGTAGTAGGCAGTCTCATCCGCCCGAGAGATACTACGGTTTTCTCATAGACGGGGATAGAGAGGATTGCATCATTGATAATGATGAGCCGACTAGCTTCCAGCAGGCCATTCAGAGCGCTGACTCGGTAAAATGGCTGGATGCAATGCGGATCGAAATGGAATCCATGTACACCAACAAAGTATGGACTTTGGACATTTCTCCAGAAGGGGTAAAACCCGTAGGCTGCAAATGGATCTTCAACAGGAAGATTGGTGTAGATGGACAGGTTGAGACCTATAAGGTTAGACTTGTTGCAAAGGGTTTTCGTCAAAGACCTGGTTTGGACTATGACGAAACCTTTTCTCCAGTGGCTATACTCAAATCCATTCGGATCCTTCTTGCCATTGCTGCCTTCTACGATTATAAGATTTGGCAGAAGGACGTAAAGACCGCCTTTCTAAATGGAAATTTAGAGGAGTGTGTCTATATGGACCAGCCAGAGGGTTTCATTCAGAGTGGGAGCAGCGGAAAAGTGTGCAAGTTGCTTAAGTCCATTTATGGACTAAAGCAGGCATCGTGGAGTTGGAACATCTGTTTTGATGAGACGGTCAAAGAATTTGGCTTTATCAAAAATCCAGATGAACTATGCATCTATAGTAAAATTGTAGCACGAACTGTCGTATTCCTCGTTTTATACGTGGATGACATTCTCTTGATAGGAAATGACATTCCTATGCTACAATCTGTCAAAGGGTTTTTATCACACAGGTTCTCCATGAAAGACCTGGGTGATTACATTCTGGGGATCCGGATCCATCGTGATAGGTCCAAGAGGATATTAAGACTTTCACAGTTCAGGTACATCGACACCATACTGAAAAGATTCAGTATGGAAGATTCCAAGCGCGGTAATATACCGGCTTGTCACGGGATCACCCTCTCCAAAGAGATGTCTCCCAAGACTGATTTGGAAAGGGATCGCATGTCTATTATACCCTACGCTTCTGCGGTAGGCTCTATAATGTATGCGATGTTGTGTACCAAACCAGATATAGCTTATGCACTGAGTGTGGTAAGCCGGTATCAGTCAAACCCTGGGGAGAAGCACTGGATAGCGGTAAAGAACATTCTGAAGTACCTGAGAAGGACTAAGGACATGTTTTTGGTTTACGGCGGAAAAGACCTCCAGATGGAGGCCTTTGCTGACTCCAGCTTCCAGAGTGATAAGGATGACTCCAAATCCATGTCGGGTTATATCTTTACCCTCAATGGAAGGGCGGTGTGTTGGAAGAGTTCCAAACAGGAAACCGTTGCTGACTCGATGATGGAAGCGGAATATATCTGCATCTGATGCCGCAAAAGAAGCCGTCTGGCTGAGGAAGTTCTTGACAGAACTTCAGGTGGTTCCGTCCATTGTTGATCCAATACCTCTGTATTGTGACAACAACGGGGCTATAGCTTTAGCGAAGGAACCCAGGTCCCATCAGAAGTCCAGACATATCTTGAGGCGGTATCACCTGATCAGGGAGATCGTGGATCGCCGGGAGATCGAGGTTCGGAGGGTTGCTATAGAAGATAACAGTGCAGATCCATTCACGAAGGCCATACCCCAGACTCAGTTCGAGGGGCTGATCGAGATGATAGGTCTTCGATACACCAGTACATGGCCTTAGTGTAAGTGGGAGATTGTTAGTGTATATGCCCTAGAGGCCATTACTGTATCATACTAGTTTGTATATTACTTGATGGAAGCTTGGGATATTCACAGTTGTATAGACAATCTTGTTCGAAATGGTAGTATGCTACTTGGTTTGTTTCTAATTTAAGGTGTGCATGTGTTTCTTTTAGCATATCGCCTATAAACATTAGTGGAGCCCTTAGGATATTTACTTGATTACCAGCGTTGTGATAGCAGTCACATCAGTGGGGCTGGGAAATCTACAAGCACATCCTTATACAGGTCCCTAGTCGTTGGATTATCGAGATGGGGCATCGATACTCCGGAGTAGACTAGCGTATGCGCTTCTCATCCCAGCAGGGGAGATGGTCTGTCCCACAGCCATTAGTACGTCGTACTTGAGATAGTATGCGGGTGCTCGTTCGGTTACGAGTACACTGGACAGGACTCGTCGGGAACTGTTGGTTGGTACTATACCTATCGTCAGTTATCAGTTTCCAGGTGACATGAGTACAGCTTAGTCCGCTGACTTGACACTGTCACTTCGCCTCGAGTGTGTTCCCACTGTTCTTAGATTGCTACCCTACCACGGCTCAAATGAGTCGTGCAAACAGGTAGTAGTTGGGTGCAGTCCCGAAGCACTTGAAGGCAGTAACGGTTAGACAGGATTCGTCTCTCCCGATATTGGGGGTTGATATCGCGCTGTGTCTAGGAGAGCTATTGTAAGTGCACGGCGGAGCCCCGGCCGTCAATCCGACACCGGAATGCGGAAGCGATGCTTAACTTTAATTTTTCAAACCGGCACCACCGCGCACTAAAACCCGGATCGGGCCATTAACTAGTCCTAGCTGACTACAAGATGGGGAAGAGAGATATACCGAGTGATCCGAGTCATCGGGTCTTCTCACCGTCATCCCGATCTCCCGCGGAATGTCCGGTCTCCACCTCGTCGCCGGAAGGGCACCACGTCGCCTGCTTCTTTTACGGGCTCCCACTTCTATACCGAGGCAACTCGGTCACGAAGCTGGCGAGTCGACGTGCCCAAGGTTTGCTGCAGAATGGTGTAGAACCATGTCTCATTTGGGGTTATGGAGTTTGCCATTTGGTGGAGGAATGAACTATATCTTTTGGAGGAGGAGCTAAATGGATTTTGTGAAGCCAAAAGAACAAAATTTCCCTACCCAAACTTTTGGGACAGCCCACTACTTGGCCGGCCTTGCCATGGTGAGGGGAGAGTGAGAATGGAGAGTGTGGTGTATGGATGAGGGAACCACTATCATAATGCAAGAGAGAAAAGAATGGTGATAAGAAAAAATCATCACAAAACAAATCCATACTCCACCAACAACCATCATCAAAACCATGATGATACAAAAGTCAAAACATGATGACTCAAGAAAGTCAAGCAATGATGGTGCAAGTATCATGATACAATAATATGCAAAGACCCCCTCCATAATTGCTTATTTGCACAAATGCAAATAAGCCCTCCTCCACCAATCTTCGGCCAATGAACAATACAAAGGAAATTGGCCGAAATGGAAAGCAAACTGGCAACTCCAGAAAACTGGTCCCGTAATAAATTACAGGAAAACCCCGTTACTGTGCATACACACCCGCATCTGTATTCCGACCGAAATACAAATGCAATGAGACAAAATCCACACTGTACTATACTAGGATCCGGCTTATACAAAAGCCGGCTAGTAATATCCGTCCGATCCTGATCCGTGCAATACCGCACGTATCTTATCGAACCCTGCCATATCTCCATACGGCCTCTACAGCGTTTCGCCCGAAACTTGAGTAACTGAATGTGGGGGACTCTAAAGACTCGTCAATACTATGGCTGTGGATTTAACCACTAGCACGTCAGAGGTATTAACCATACGTGACGGGCCACCAGCTATTGACCAAAAGGGACGTCGATGAGCGAACTCATCCTGACACCCTACTGAGCCTGTCAGTGACAATATCCGTACAGTCCGGTCCGTTCGTCTATGAGCATCGCATGGCGGGCCTAGAGGGTTGGTAAAAGTCAGACCCCCAAAAGCGGTACAAGTCGTGTCGGAGTGTAGCCCAGAACACCCTGAGATACTAGTGGAATACCTACCAGTAAATCTCCTGCCTCGGCCGAGGGCTTCGTGTAATGGCTCTCCTAGACACAGCGCGACCTCACCCCCAATACCGGGAGAGACGAACCCCTGAAGATCCGCTCACTGCCTCCATGTGGCTCGGGACTGTACCCAACTAAAACCTGTTTGCACGTCTCCTTTGAGCGTGGTAGGCTAGTAATCAAAGTACAGTGGGAACTTACACGAGACAAATGACGATCCCCAGGTCGATGAACTAACCTGTACACATGTCACTAGGGAACTGCTATCTGACGTCAGGTATAAGACCAACTAGCATGTTCCCGGCGAGTCATGTCCGGTGTACTCATAACCCAATGAGCACCTATATACATCTTAGGTGAACCAACTGACACCAGTGGCTTGTGAGACCGTCCACCGTGCCTCGTCGGGGTCTCGACTGTATACACTAGTCTACTCTGGAGTATCGATGCCCTGTCTCGAAACTCCCACGACTAGGGACCTTTTAAGGATGTGCTTATAGACCGCCAACTCTCACGTATATGATCGCCCTCATACTGCTGGCAGTCAAGCAAGAATCTTAGGGGCTCTATCAATGTGTAATAGCGACATGTTAGGTCACCTAAAGCTGTACACGATGATAAAGGTAAACCAGATAGCATACTATTATCTCGAGTAAGACTGTCCTCCTGGGATAGGTCCTCCCTCAATCATTGCAATCATGTGCCTGTGATCCAATAATTGACTCTGAGGGCACTATCTCCAACAATCTCCCACATGCACTCAAGGCTAATTATTACGATGTCGCATACTCACAGCCCGTGTGATACCGAACACCTAACTCCTCTACTAGTCAGTCTCACAAAACCCGTTTGCGAAACTATTGCGTTCGAGGAATAGCCTCAGTTAGTGGATCCGCCTTGAAGTTTCTTTCTATGTCTCTCTATATCTCAAGTTCGCGGAGAAAGCCATCTCCCGAAATGAGCAATACCTGTCTTAGAATGTGCCTGGATGTCTTATGGGACATAGCTTATAAATGAACTCCAAATCCAAACTTCTTAGACTGTCTCGTCAACTGAACTTCATCAGTGTCCTGCGCCATGCCTCCCTCAGTATTGCCTTGGATCACATGTCCAAAATACTGTCCCTCGTCAGAAGGAAAAACTATAGCTCTGACAACCTCCTTGTCGTCCATGTCACCTTGGAAGCCTGGAATGATAACAGTCTCCCGAATGAGGCTGTCGTTATCATATCCCTAGAACATCAACTTATGTTCTAAAACTGCTTCCGACTGTTTCTCCAGGATTGGATCAATGTCAACTTATTGCATTTAGTGCAAGAACAACATCTGGTGTGGTACTTGACATCTCATGATTGACTCAATTGCCTGAGCAAGTGATCTGCCAATCATGCACATCCCTCTCCCCTTTAGTCTGTAAGACACCTTTAGAGAGGGTGACTCCATCATCTGCAGGTACACTACCGTGCCAGGAGTCGTCCATTCTAAATACTCTTAGAATGCTGTCTAAGTACCCAGATTGGGAAACTACCCAAATCTAGATCTAAAACAATAGATCCAGTAACCAGTATGTCTGATATAATGTACAAGTCCCATGTGGAGAAACCACTGTGTGACGACCAAAGTGTAACCGATCGGAGTATAGGAATGTAACTTCCTACACTGTGTATGTCATCCAAATACCATGACAACACACCCTACTACCTTCTCAACAGATCCATCCCCTATTCTGATGAAGTCAAACCTATCACTGTCACATCAGAAATAGATGATCTATCTCCGCTATATCTGCTTTAGTCTAAAAATAGACATAAGCCATTTTTCCACCAATGCTTCCGCTGCTCCCACTGACTATGACAACCCTCTGGCAGAGTCATATAGACGTACATTTCTAAAGCCAGTTTAGAACGACGCTATACTCATCCTCCTGCCGGGTCTCGCAGCCTGGAACAACAGCAATGGCAAGTGTGGGTAAACAAGAACTTTCCTGTCACCGTCCTTGAGGCTACCGGAGTACCACTCGGGTGCCTGAAGTTACCCACCTTATCTGCGGAGTGGCCAATGGAATGTCAATCCAGATTGAAACTTTAGGTTCCTATGAAATCTTCAGTAATCGTTTGTGGTTCTGGAATCACTTTCAGTCTACCATACTCCCACTACTGTTTTCTGAAAAAATACATTTTTAATAAAACTGTTGCGAGTCTAGAACAATATCACTATTGATCTTCTAGATGGTAGAAAGTCAACCCTCGTCATAGCCTGGGTCAACCCACAAACAGCCATTACAGAAACGTGCCTTGAGTTGTCCAGTGTCTGGTTTTAATCATAAGCCGGACAACTCCCCGTACCTTAACATCGTTAAGATATGAACTGTTCTATATCCAATATAGAACCAGAGGCACTGATTTAATTGAACCAGATTCAATTCATGCAGCTGTCTCCAGTGCATGTCAACTAAATGGAAGGAGGCCGATCAGCGTTACTCAACTTAGGAATGCTACCAATTATGAGTAACCTGAAAGAGAAGCAAGTTCTCTAAATCACTACTGAATACCACACTCAAGTATCTACATCTTCGATCACTTTGAAGAATCCCGATACTTGCAACACCTGGTTCTCTACTTTATTCAAATACCTATAACTTCTCAAAATTCAGACCCTGTGTTTCCACGAAACATTTGCCTAAAAACTAGAGAAGTCATAAGTAAACCAAATATAGTACGAGGACCAACCCTTCTGTCCTGATGGACCCTGGACAACATACAATACTCTGTATAAGTCCTTGAGTCTGATAACTCATTCACTGTGTGTCGTAGGTTGAAAACTGTACTTATGGTTAAGAAGAATTACACCGATGTTTAATGCTCCTTACCTAACCATCCACTGATATAGGTAAATGTCACTGACATAATTTCAAAAAGTATATCTCGCTCTATGAAAATAGACGTACAGATATATCGATTTGAAATTGGTGCATAACAGCGGATATTCAAAACCAAATATTTGCTGACCGGCAAACAGCCCAGGTGATTTCCTTAAATATCACCGATTACAACGAATCCCGATATAATGAGGATGATCACCCAATTCCCAATATCTTACTCCCACTCATCATCTGTAAAACCATACAGATGTGAGAATCAAACCTGGTAAATACATACCCTGGAGCAAGTGTCTAATCGGGAAATCAGTTTTCCTTTAACAATACATAGTGAAACAGAAACATTGAAATGTTTTGATGGGGTATCCCGGTATTCCTAGTAATGCCTCTTCCAGATTCACGACTGTAACCGTATAATTCTTTGCCACCTCTCCAAATCCCTTTATATGTCTTTAGTCATTACCTTCTGCACACCCCTTTAGGCCAAATGGTTTTCTTCCTTCCCTACCGTTCGGCACCAGCCTATGGTTTGGAAGAAGACTATCCAATAAGCATAATGGGTGTACTGTCCTAATCCTAGGAACACTCGCAAAGCGAGAGAAGGTGAAGATAAAAGACAACCGAATAAACCTTATTCCTATTTCTCCTGAACCAGAATCCATCCCCGAACTGGAACAAGTTCCTTTCGAGTTCGTATATAACCATACGATGGAGTATCCAATAAACTGTGGATCTTCGTAGTGATACAGAGTGTCCTGGAGAAATACAAAGGTGATTTAGGATTGGCGAAGAAATACTTGGTTTGGTCGTGAATAGCAGTCGCAGTTTACTTTGCACTCCTTCTAATCCCTTTCTTTGTCTTTACATAATACCTTCTGCACACCATCGTTATGCTAATTGGTTTTCTTCATTCCCTACCGTTCGGCACCAGCCTAAGGTTTGGAAGAAGACTATCCAATTTGCGTAATAGGTGAACTACTCCTAAACCAAGGAGTACTCGCAACCTGAGAGAAGGTAAAAGGAAAAGACAACTGAATAGTCCTATCCGTTTTCTCCAGAACCGGAAACCATCCTCGAATAAATTCCTTCGAGTTCGTATCTAACCATACGATGGTTTTTTCCAATGGAAGTGGACGTTCGTAGTAATACGGGGTGTCCTGGAGAAAAGGGTAAAAGTAGGAGTGGCAATGAGGTCTGCAACTCTAACAATCCAAAAGGCAGTGTTTAAGAAGGTTCGATTAACTTGGTCACTGAGTCATATTCTTAGGGTCGGATCAATGGTCGCTGCCAGAGAGAGAGAGAAAAGAAACACTCAGCATGCACTCTAACATAGATCAGAATGGTTGCCAATTTATCTAATCCGGAAACCTCCCACTGTTCCGTCAAATTCTCCTCCAAACCTGAAAGAAGAATTAGTCGGGATCACCCGAGGAGTAAACCAACTCATCAGTGGGAATCGGGATCCAACTATCATCGCATGATAACGTGATGGAATCCGCTCACGTCATCACACTCCAGAAGGTATGCGTATATCTGGCAAGTTTCAGTTTCTTTAGAAACTCCCGATGTGATTTCTGCCCCATGCTCTTATGACCTTGACTTTGGCCAACATATCATAAGTCACATGTCAAGTTCTACCCGTCATTCTCCAGGTTAATTTGAGCCCACCCGTACATACCCTTGACTTTGGCCAAAATAGAAGTACGACTGCTCCAAACCAACGCATCTATCTATGCTGCATATGAATACCCCAATAGCTACCAATCACTGTTCCTTGACTTTGGCCAACATACACAGCTTGAATACTATTGACCACCCATATGAAACGACGGAGGGCTACGAATGGTTTCTGGCGAAAACCTTTAACGTAATGAACTTGATATCGTCGAAGGAACGGATAGCTTTTAAAAATATAGTGACGAAAACCTTTGCTAAAGAGGTCACTCCCGGTGAAGGGATCTCGGCACTTTCCCCATAGAATGATGTGCAGGATATTCCAACTGAATACCATGGTGCAAAGCAAAAGTAATCAGCTATAGTGAAGTTATTGCCCTGACGCAAACTTTTTGTCCAAGGGGTCACTCCCGGTGAAGGGATCTCGGCCCTTGCCTCATCGACTGAGGAGCAGGGTATTCCAACTGAATACCACGATGCAAAACAAAAGAGAACGTCCTTGCAATAACAGCTTTTTGAAAAGTGTTCCAACAACATCAGAATAGGTTTGTTTTTAACTTGCATTGATTCGAATCAATGCAGTCCCATCAATTGATCACACCAAAAAGAACGAAAATAATATGACGTACGTATTTGCCATCCGCATTCGCCACTAGGTCCCGTCATTACCCGTTAGGTTAGCTAACTAACGACAGAGCGGGGACTGGACTAGCGCGGATGCAAAACATATACAACATATACTAATATATATACCAATATATTATATTTCGCTCAAGGCGTGATAAAATGCAACATCACAGAAATGTACAGCATCACAGAACAATACAGATATCTGGGATCCCCGGGTTTCACAGAGTCACTTCTGAAACCCGACGTTCCCCTGGTCGTGTGGATAGCCTGTGCAATGAAATCATAGACCCCTATGGGCGCGGCAAGTTACCCGCCAAGACCTGAAGCGAGGCAGCCCCCTTCAGCAACGTGAATGGACCACCAGCACTTCACGGAATCCGGTAACTTGGGCACCCCTCCTGGGTCAACCTGTACCCCCTACGAGTGCGGCGAATAGCCCGCCAATTCTAGAGTGAAGCCCCCTCCGTCTCAATGCCATGAGATGCGGGCCCGTTGCCCTCTAGAACCCGGCTATCCGTGCACCCCTCCGTGGGGTAATCCTAGTACAGAAAGTAAAATATACATACAACGGGTACATCGACCGCAACCTGGTCGTGCCCCAAAATAATAATACAATCAGGCAGTGACGGCAGTCCATATGTCGGACGCTCGCCCCGCAATATCAAATGTACATAATACCACAAAAACAACTGTACTAGCATTACATCCAGGCTATCCCCCACGACCGATCCGCAACATCACAGCAATACACAGAACATCAACGTGAAAGTCACGTTCTCAAATCCGTCTAACCGGGCTATAGCAGTTAGACAGGATTTACCGATCAAGTGACATTCACGGTCGGAGATATAATGTAAATACTGTGAACTAATGTGTTTAAAATATCCGATCGATCAAATTTTAACAAGTGGGCCCCAAGTACTACTGCAGCACATCAAGAAATTCTGGGCCCAAAATTAATATTCCAAAAACCCTATTTTCCAGTCCAAGCCTCTCTGTAAAAAATTGGTGCAGTGAGGAGGCTAAACGACGGCGGAACCGCGGCCCAAGCAGGGCTTTGACCACGGTTCCGCGGTGATATGGTGTGATCACCCAACTAAATTTTCACAGAGTTCTTAGAATTCCCGGCACAGTAATCTGAGACTACCTGAAAAAATTTTCGAGACACAAAAATTTCGACAGAAAACTGTTGCATGTCTTATTGGGTTTTCGGAACATTTGTTCGATCGGAAGTGTAAAACACATTAGACAAAGCTAGACTAGGTTAATGGCGAGTCTCTGATACCAATGTAAGTGCACGGCGGCGTCCCGGCCGTCAATCCGACGCCGGAATGCGGAAGCGATGCTTAACATTAATTTTTCAAACCGGCACCACCGCGCACTAAAACCCGGATCGGGCCATTAACTAGTCCTAGCTAACTACAAGATGGGGAAGAGAGACATACCGAGTGATCCGAGTCCTCCGGTCTTCTCGCCGTCGTCCCGATCTCCCGCGGAATGTCCGGTCTCCACCTCGTCGCCGGAAGGGCACCACGTCGCCTGCTTCTTTTACGGGCTCCCACCTCTATACCGAGGCAACTCGGGCACGAAGCTGGCGAGTCGACGTGCCCAAGGTTTGCTGCAGAATGGTGTAGAACCATGTCTCATTTGGGGTTATGGAGTTTGTCATTTGGTGGAGGAATGAACTATATCTTTTGGAGGAGGAGCTAAATGGATTTTGTGAAGCCAAAAGAACAAAATTTCCCTACCCAAAATTTTGGGACAGCCCACTACTTGGCCGGCCTTGCCATGGTGAGGGGAGAGTGAGAATGGAGAGTGTGGTGTATGGATGATGGAACCACTATCATAATGCAAGAGAGAAAAGAATGGTGATAAGAAACAATCATCACAAAACAAATCCATACTCCACCAACAACCATCATCAAAACCATGATGATACAAAAGTCAAAACATGATGACTCAAGAAAGTCAAGCAATGATGGTGCAAGTATCATGATACAATAATGTGCAAAGACCCCCTCCACAATTGCTTATTTGCACAAATGCAAATAAGCCCTCCTCCACCAATCTTCGGCCAATGAACGATACAAAGGAAATTGGCCGAAACGGAAAGCAAACTGGCAACTCCAGAAAACTGGTCCCGTAATAAATTACAGGAAAACCCCGTTACTGTGCATACACACCCGCATCTGTATTCCGACCGAAATACAAATGCAATGAGACGAAATCCACACTGTACTATACTAGGATCCGGCTTAAACCAAAGCCGGCTAGTAATATCCGTCCGATCCTGATCCGCGCAATACCGTACGTATCTGATCGAACCCTGCCATATCTCCATACGGCCTCTACAGCGTTTCTCCCGAAACTTGAGTAACTGAATGTGGGGTACTCTAAAGACTCGTCAATACTATGGCTTTGGATTTAACCACTAGCACGTCAGAGGTATTAGCCATACGTGACGGGCCACCAGCTATTGACCAAAAGGGACGTCGATGAGCGAACTCATCCTGACACCCTACTGAACCTGTCAGTGACAATATCCGTACAGTCCGGTCTGTTCTTCTATGAGCATCGCATGACGGGCCTAGGGGGTTGGTAAAAGTCAAACCCCCAAAAGCGGTACAAGTCTTGTCGGAGTGTAGCCCAGAACACCCTGAGATACTACTGGAATACCTACCAGTAAATCTCCTGCCACGGCCGAGGGCTTCGTGTAATGGCTCTCCTAGACACAGCGCGACCTAACCCCCAATACCGGGAGAGACGAACCCCTGAAGATCCGCTCACTGCCTCCATGTGGCTCGGGACTGTACCCAACTAAAACCTGTTTGCACGTCTCCTTTGAGCGTGGTAGGGTAGTAATCAAAGTACAGTGGGAACTCACACGAGACAAATGACGATCCCCAGGTCGATGAACTAACCTGTACACATGTCACCAGGGAACTGCTATCTGATGTCAGGTATAAGATCAACTAGCATGTTCCCGGCAAGTCTTGTCCGGTGTACTCATAACCCAATGAGCACCTGTATGCATCTTAGGTGAAACAACTGACACCAGTGGCTTGTGAGACCGGCCAACGCCCCTCGTCGGGGTCTCGACTGTATACATTAGTCTACTCTGGAGTATCGATGCCCTGTTTTGAAACTCCCATGACTAGGGACCTTTTAAGGATGTGCTTATAGACCGCCAGCTCTCACGTATATGATCGCCCTCATACTGCTGGCAGTCAAGCAAGAATCCTAGGGGCTCTATCAACGTGTAATAGCGACATGTCAGGTCACCTAAAGCAGTACACGATGATAAAGGTAAACCAGATAGCATACTATTATCTCGAGTAAGACTGTCCTCCTGGGATAGGTCCTCCCTCAATCATTGCAATCACGTGCCTGTGATCCAATAATTGACTCTGAGGGGCACTATCTCCAACAGCTATTGCACAAAGTCCCTGGCCAGGGCAAGCGAGATATACTGGTAGCATTTTTAGTGTTATCTCAGGGTGTTCTGGGCTACACTCCGACACGACTTGTACCGCTATTAGGGGACTGACGTTTACCGCCCCCCTAGGCCCGCCATGCGATACTCTAAGACGAACATACCGGACTGTACGAAGATTTTCACATTCAGGCTCAGTAGGAGTTCGGATGGGTTCACCTCATCAGTCTTCTTATCGGCATCTATCGGGGGACCATTACGTATAGCTAGTACTGCTTGTGGCCTGTGGTTAAACCCACTGCCAGCGTAGTGTCGAGTCTTTAGAGTCCCACACAGAGGGCTATTCGCCTTTGGGCAAAACAAAGTAGAGGCCGCATAGTTTTGCGACAGGGTTCGTTCACAGCCGTGCACTTGTGCATGTTTGGTGTCCGGACAGTTATTACTAGCGGGCTTTGGTTTAAGCCAGATCCTAGTATATGTTTTGGGATTGGTTTTATCTCATCGTATCCGTGTTCCTCGGAATACGGATGCGGGTTTGTATGCACAGTTGACAGAGGCAGAGGCAGAGGATTCTCATTAGGGTTGTTGACCGTTGACTTTTTCCAAACCCTAATGAGAATGAGGAATATGGTTAATAATATTAATTAAGGATAATTGTGCCATGGTTAGGGTTGTTGACAATTTGACTTTTGTTGACTTTGTTGACCGGTAGACCATTGTGGACTTGTTGACCATCATCATTGATGCTTCTTGTTCTTTGCAAAATGCATTAAATGAATGAAATGATAATGGTCATTCAAAAACTAACCATCACAATTTCTTAATTTTTATTATTATTATCATAATTCCTAATATGAGAGCATGGTTGTAAAATATCCTCATTCTCACTTGCTCACTCTCTCTCATCCAAAGCTCATCCTCTTCCTCTCTCTCAAAGCTCTCATGTCTCATGTGTTGAGAAGCATGAGCTATTGAGATAAAACCTTCATTATTTCACTCTACTCACTCTAGAGTTCTAGGTTTAGCAAGCCAAGCACTTTAGTTACCTCTAGGTTGAGGTAGGAGCTCAAGGTAGAGGCCTTCGGGTGGATCCTTATTCGACAAAGAGAAGACTACGAGGAGAAGCCGTTCAAACCACTCCAAGGAGCAAGAAGAGAAGGAGTTCAAGACCTAGGTATAACTTCCTAACCGAGAAGTTAAACTTGTAGTTAGTTTGCTAGGTTTTTGTTTAGCAAAGATCGTCTTTTTAGTCCATGTTGCCTTGTGTCAAAAAATCATTTTTTACCGTTTCCGCCTCCCCATAAGAACCGGGGTGGGCAACGTGGACTTACATCAAGTACATCCTAAGGGCTTTACCAACATGTGAGAGCAATACAGTATCATAATACAAGTCTACATGTTAAGATAAAGAGCAACCAGATAGCATACTATCATGTCGAGCAAGAAAGTCCTCTCTATATATGTCTAAGAATCCATTATAATATACAATCATGTACAACAATGGCCTCTAGGGCATACATACAACTAACAATCTTCCACTTGCACTAAGGCCAGTTGTTGTAGTATCTCATACCCAACATCCCGAAGAGTCTCTCAAATTGTATCTGGGGAATGGCCTTCATGAGTGGATTCACCGTGTATTCTTCATGTCAACTCTCCCGACCTCGATCTCCCGGCAATCAACTATCTCCCGGATCAGGTGATACCGCCTCAGAATATGCCTGGATCGCTGATAGGACCTGGGTTCCTTGGCTAAAGCTACAGCTCCATTGTTATCGCAATACAAAGGTATTGGATTCTCAATGGATGGAATCACACCAAGTTCAGTCATGAACTTCTTCATCCAGACGGCCTCTTTGGCAGTATCGTTGGCAGCGATGTATTCAGCCTCCATCGTCGAGTCTGCTACGGTATCTTGCTTGGAACTCTTCCAACATACCGCCCCTCCATTGAGGGTGAAGACAAAACCCGAGACCGACTTAGAGTCGTCCTTATCACTCTGGAAGCTCGAATCGGTTAAGGACTCCATTTGGAGTTCACCGTTACTATACACCAAGAACATATCTTTAGTCCTTCTCAAGTACTTAAGAATGTTCTTCATAGCTGTCCGGAGATTCTCCCCAGGATCCGATTGATACCTATTTACAACACTAAGCGCGTACGCTACATCCGGTCGGGTACATAACATCGCATACATGATAGACCCGACTGCCGAAGCATAGGGTATCTCTTGCATGCGAGCCCCCTCCAAATCATTCTTAGGGGACATCTCTTTGGAGAGAGTGATTCCTGAGATCGTGAGTAAATTCCTATGCTTGGAATCTTCCATACTAAAGCTCTTTAGTATGGTGTCAATGTACCTGGATTAGGACAATCCCAACATCCGCTTAGATCTATCTCTATAGATCTTAATCCCCAGGATGTAGGAGGCATCACCCAGATCCTTCATGGAGAATCTTTGTGATAAGAAGAGCTTGACCGAGTGCAGATAGGAACATCATTTCCTATCAAGAGTATGCCATCCACGTACAATATGAGGAAGACAACCTTACTCTATGCAACCTTCTTGTATATACTGTAAGTCGATGTAGTACACCCCAGTAGTTATGGGGAGGCGGAATTTTCAAAAACGATCAAGTTTAAAGAACGAACATCGACTAACCGCTTAAATCGAAGCTAAACAAATAATAACCGAACACATAGCTATACTAAACTATAGTGTTAAGGGATTATACCTATCGAAACTAGTCCTTCGTCTTTACGATCTCCTTGTTCTCCTCGGCCTTCTCTAGGTAGTAGACGATCCACCCGAGAGCAAAACTCCAAGCTAAACCTCTAAACTTGAGGCAACTAACCTTCTTGGATTGCTAATCAAAGAAGTTAGGATGAGATAGAGTGATGGTTATGGATTGTTTAGTCTAACTAATCCTTTGATCTCAACTCATGAGGTGTAAGGATTAGGGTTTGAAGATGAGAGCTTGAGGAGAAAGAATGTGAGATTTTATTATGAGAAGAGAGAGAGTGTATCATAATATATTATGAAGCATTCTCATTTATCAACAAAAGAAAATGAGTGATGAATAAGCATGCTTCACAAATATCTAATGGTGATTCATTAAGCATGTGTCATTATCATTTATGGTGCAATTAATGATAATGATGAATCACCTCATGACTCACTTTCTTATCCATAAGTAACCTCCTTAGTCACATCTTCTAGAAGCTTCTCGTACAATTACGAGAACGCCCCTCCAATCCGCAAAAATACGGAAAAACTTTTAGACTGTAAAATCCAATAACCGGATACCAGTAACTGGCTTAAACCAAAGCCGACTGGTAAAAACTGTCCGAAAGTCGTACGCGCGTAAACGCACGTATGCGTCCGAACCCTTTATCACAAAACCATGCAACCTCTATATCGTTTCGCCTGGAGTAGGAAACTCTCTGTGTGGGACTCTAGAGACTCGACTACTACGCTGGCAGTGGGTTTAACCACAGACCGCAAGCGGCACTAGCTGTACGTAACGGTCCCTAGGTAGTTGTCGATAAGAAGGCCGATGAGTAAACCCATCCGTACTCCTACTGAGTCTGATGTGACAATCTCCATACAGTCCGGTCCGTTCGTCCAAGACTATCGCATATCGGGCCTAGGGGGGCGGCAAGCGTCAGTCCCCTAATAGCGGTATAAGTCGTGTCGGAGGGAAGCCCATTACACCCTGAGAAACTACTGGAACCTACCAGCAAATCTCGCTTGCCCTGGCCAGGGACTTTGCGTAATGGCTCTCTGACACAGCACGATATCTACTCCCAATACCGGGAGGGACGAATCCTGTCTAACCGCCACTGCCTCCAAGTGCTCGGGACTGCACCCAACTGCTACCTGTTTGCACGACTCTTTTGAGCTGTTGTAGGGTAGCAATCTAAGAACAGTGGGACACACTCGAGGCAAAGTAGCAGTGTCAAGTCTGTGGACTACGCTGTACTCATGTCACCTGGGAACTGTTCACTGACGACTGGTATCAAACCAACCAACAGTTCCCTGTGAGTCCTGTCCGGTGTACCCGTAACCTAACGAGCACCTGCATACTATCTCCAGTACGACGTACTGACGGCTGTGGGACAGACCATCTCCCCAACTGGGATGAGAAGCGTACACACCAGTCTACTCCGGAGTATCGATGCTCTGTCTCGATAATCCAACGACCAGGGACCTGAATAAGGATGTGCTTGTAGACTACCCAGCCCCCACTAGTGTGACTGCCATCACAACGCTGGTAGACAAGCAAGATCCTAAGAGCTCTATCAATACGTACACTCACATATTAAGATAGAAAAACCAAGTAGCATACTACCATGTTTAGCAAGACTGTTATATACATGTGAATATCCCAAGCTTCCATTAAGTAATATACAAGCTAGTATGATACAGTAATGGCCTTCTAGGGCATAAACACTAACAATCTCCCACTTGCACTAGGGCCATGTACTGGCATATCGTAGACCAATGATCTCGAGTAGCCTCTCGAACTGAATCTGAGGAAGGGCCTTCGTGAATGGATCAGCAATGTTCTCTTCTGAAGCAACTCTCCGAACCTCGATCTCCTGACGATCAATGATCTCCCTGATCAGGTGATACCGCCTCAAGATGTGTCTGGACTTCTGATGGGACCTTGGTTCCTTCGCTAAAGCTATAGCTCCGTTGTTGTCGCAATACAGAGGTATTGGATCAACTATGGTAGGAACCACCTGAAGTTCTGTTAGGAACTTCTTCATCCAGACTGCTTCTTTTGCGGCATCGCAAGCAGCTATATACTCCGCTTCCATCGTCGAGTCAGCAACAGTGTCCTGCTTGGAGCTCTTCCAGCACACCGCCCCTCTATTGAGGGTAAAGACATAACCCGACATGGATTTGGAATCGACCTTATCACTCTGGAAGCCGGAATCAGCAAAGGCCTCCAACCTGAGGTCTTTTCCGCCGTAAACCAAGAACATCTCCTTAGTCCTCCTCAGGTACTTGAGAATGTTCTTTACTGCTATCCAGTGTTTCTCCCCTGGGTCTGACTGATACTGGCTTACCACGCTCAGTGCGTAAGCTACATCTGGTCTGGTACACAACATCGCATACATTATAGAGCCTACCGCAGAAGTGTAGGGTATAATAGACATGCGTTCCCTTTCCAAATCAGTCTTGGGAGACATCTCTTTGGAGAGGGTGATTCCGTAACAAGCCGGTAGATTACCGCGCTTAGAATCTTCCATACTGAATCTTTTCAGTACAGTGTCGATATACCTGGACTGCGAAAGTCCCAACATCCTCTTGGATCTATCACGATAGATCCGGATCCCCAGAATGTAAGAGGCATCACCCAGGTCTTTCATGGAGAACCTGTGTGACAAGAATCCTTTGACAGATTGTAGCATAGGAATGTCATTTCCTATCAATAGAATGTCATCCACGTACAGGACGAGGAATACGACACTTCTGGCCACAACTTTACTATATATGCACAGTTCATCTGGATTTTTGATAAAGTCATATTCTTTGACTGTCTCATCAAAACAGATGTTCCAACTCCGCGATGCCTGCTTTAGTCCATAAATAGACTTAAGCAGCTTGCATACTTTCCCGCTTCTCCCACTCTGATTGAAACCCTCTGGCTGATCCATATAGACGCTCTCTTCTAAATTTCCATTCAGAAAAGCCGTCTTTACGTCCATCTGCCAGATTTCATAATCATGGAAGGCAGCAATAGCAAGAAGGACCCGAATGGATTTGAGCATAGCCACTGGAGAAAAAGTTTCGTCATAGTCCAAACCAGGTCTTTGACGAAAACCCTTTGCAACAAGTCTAGCCTTATAGGTTTCCACCTGTCCATCTACACCAATCTTTTTCTTGAAGATCCATTTGCATCCTATGGGTTTTACCCCATCTGGAGCAAAGTCCAAAGTCCATACTTTGTTGGTGTACATGGACTCCATTTCGGTCCGCATTGCATCTAGCCATCGTACCGAGTCGCCGCTCTGGATGGCCTGCTGGAAGTCAGTAGGTTCATCATCATCTATGATGCAATCCTCTCTATCCCCGTCTATGAGAAAACCGTAGTATCTCTCAGGTGGATGAGACGGCCTACTACTCCTGCGGAGGGGTGTGGGAATGTTCTGTTCTTCTTGAACCTCTGGTTCTACCAAACTTTCAGTAGCATCTTGTGGTTCTGGAATTTCTTCCAGTTCTATTTCGCTCCCACTCTTCTGATTTTCTAAAAATTCAGTTTCTAAGAAGCGGGCATGACGAGAAACAAAAACCTTTTGTTCCTCTGCGTAATAGAAACAATATCCATGAGAGTTCTTTGGATATCCCACAAACTTACACTCTACTGAGCGTGCCTCGAGCTTGTCCGGATGCTGCTTTTTTACAAAAGCTGGACATCCCCACGTCTTCAGGTACTGAAGATAGGGTTTCTTCCCACTCCACATCTGATATGGTGTGGTAGGCACTGTTTTGGTTGGAACTCTGTTCAAAAGATGTATCGCTGATTCTAGCGCATACCCCCAGAAAGATCGCGGTAACTCAGCATTACTCATCATGGATCGTACCATATCTAATAGGGTTCGATTCCGTCTCTCCGATACACCGTTGTGCTGTGGAGTGTATGGAGGAGTAAGCTGAGAGAGAATTCCTTTCTCTTTTAGGTAACCTAGGAACTCGGCACTTAAGTATTCTCCACCTCGATCAGATCTCAGTGTCTTAATACTTTTGCCTGTTTGGTTTTCCGCTTCACTCTTGTATTCCAGGAATTTCTCAAAGGCTTCGGATTTATGCTTCATTAAGAAGACATGTCCAAACCTAGAGAAATCATCTGTAAAAGTAATGAAGTAGGAATAACCACCTCTTGCATGTGTAGACATTGGACCACATACATCGCTGTGTATGAGTCCTAAGAGCTCGCTCGCTCTTACTCCTTGTCCAGTGAATGGAGTCTTTGTCATCTTTCCTTTGAGACAAGATTGACAAGTGTCATAAGATTGATATTCGAACGAGTCCAAATATCCTTCTCTATGCAACTTAGTCAACCTTCTCTCATTGATGTGACCCAGTCTACAATGCCATAAGAAAGCTTTATTCAAATCTGGAGACTTTCTTTTTAGTGTGTTCTGGACATTGAAAATTTGGAGTTGGTTTAAAACATATATGCCGTTATTTAGAGTACCGGACCCAATCAAACCATGATTAAGGTGGATGTTGACAACATCTCTTACAAACGTGAAATCATAACCTTTATTTGATAACAAGGAAACCGATATGATATTATACGTTAAGCTGGGTACAAAATAACAGTTATGTAAAACCAAAATGTGTCCACTCGTCAATCCTAGGTGATAATCCCCGACGGACGCAGCTCCCACGCTAGCTCCGTTAGCAACCCTGAGGATCATATCACCTTCCTTCAGCACTCTACGGTTTCTCAGTGCCTGCAATGAATTGCAAATATGAGATCCTGATCCGGTATCCAATACCCAGGAAGTAGAGTTGATCGACAGACAATTCTCAATTACAAACACACCTGAAGTCGAAGCCACAGCTTGCTTCGGTTCCTGGTTCTTGGCGTTCCACGCCTTGCAATCCTTCTTCCAGTGCCCTTTCCTGTGACAATGGAAGCACTCATCCTGGCCAACTATCGGTACTGCTTTCTTTTTCTTTCCCTTCCCTCCCACCTTACTAACACCTCCTCTAGGTCTGGGTGCGGCCTTCTTCTTCCTTCCTTTGGCCCTAGCCTTGGACCCGGAAGAAGATGAACCGCCAACAAACATAGCGGGTGTTTCCCTTGATGTCTTCAAGGTGCCCTCTGCACTCCTTAACATGTTCAGGAGTTCCGGAAGTTCAACTTCTTTTCTTTGAAGGTTGAAGTTCAGGATAAACTGGGCGTAGGTGTGAGGAAGGGACTGGAGAATAAGGTCTGTATAGAGCTCATTATCCAAAGTCGTCCCAAGGTCTGCGAGCTCTTCAATATAGCTGATCATCTGTAGGACACGTTCACCAACCGATGACCCGGCAGCCAACCTCGCTCGAAACAAGTTCTTAGAGGTCTCGTATCTTGCTATACGAGATTGCTCTCCATAAAGTTCCTTTGTATGGAGAAATATGCCATCTAGGGACATATCCTCGTGCCTCCTCTGATGTTCATTGTTCATCGAGGCAAGCACGATGCACTTGGCTCTCGCGCAATCTAAATCCCAGGTTTTGCGGATTTCCTTATCCGCATTGCTGGATTTGGGACCAGGGACAGCAGGTGCCGTAGCGGTGAGGACGTACCCCAGTTTGTCATAGGTCAAAGCCATTTTGACATTCCGCAGCCAATCTTTATAGTTTGGCCCTGTCAGTATATTTTTCTCTAAAAGTAACTTAAGTTCAGTCATTTTCAGGGTCGCTGCAATTAGGAGAGAGAGAAGAAAACTTTTTAGCATGACGCTCTTGCAAGTTTAGAGTGGTTTTTAGTTTATCTAAACTGGATGGCTCCCACTGTTTCTCGAATCCTTCCTCAAACCATAAAAGAAGAATTAGTCAAGACTATTCTCACCGTACAATACTTGCTTAACCGTTCAGCCAGGCTGGTGTCGGTACTTCGAGGGAGGTTTTCCAATGCTTTCGCGAAGTTCCTTAATTAAATAACCTCTTTTCTCTGGGGGCGTAACCCCGCTGACACCTTTCTGGACACCTACTAGGTTTATAGCATTGATCGTTAAGCGACGAATATCCTGATAAGTATCATATACTCACAGTAGGATCGGGATCCAAATATCATCGTATGATAATGTTGAAGGAATCCTACCAACATTCATCAAACTCCAAATGGTATGCATCTCTTTGCAAATTTCAGTTTCTTTAGAAATTCCCGATATAAGTTTTTGCCCCATGCTCTTATGACCTTGACGTATGCCAACAAATCATAAGTCACATGTCAAGTTCTGCCCATCATTATCTCGTTAATTTGAACCCACCCGTATATACCCTTGACGTATGCCAACAAGATAATGCGACTGTCCCAAACCAACACATCTATCTATGCAACAAATGAATACCCCAGCAGCTACCAAACACTATGCCTTGACATATGCCAACAAGCATAGCTTGAATACTACTGACCATCCATAAGAAATGACGGAGGGCTACGACTGGTTTTGGCGAAACCGTGAACGTAGTGAACTTGATATAACCGAAGGAACCTGATAGCTTTTAAAAGGAGTGGTTAAATCTCCGTATTTAAAAATATCTGTTTTTAAAATAACCGAGTGGTTTCTTTTAAATTGTTCCAACGATTTAAACTTGGTTTATTTTCTTTGCATTATAGATAATGCGTCCCATCATTAACCTATCATTGCAGAAAACAACGAAAATACAACGTCCTCTTATGCCATCCGCATTCGCCACGGGGTCCCGTCATCACTCGTTAGGTTAGTTAACTAACGACAGAGCGGGGGCTGGGCTAGCGCGGGTGTAAAACATAAGTGGCGTCTAAATAGCTATCATAAATATAGATATTTTACATTCGTCTGACGCAATGATATTCATTCCAGAACACAGATAAACAATATTGGATTTGCAAGCAATCTGTATTTCTTTTGAGCCTGCAAGAAAAGACAGATTACACAGTTGTGATGAATAGCCGTTACCTCACCCTCGACCCCTACGGGTACAGCAAACTACCCACCCGGCAGTCTGTGTACCCCACCTTGGGTCAGTCCTAGGAGCAAAAACAGTAAAATGAAATAATACAACGGTGGCTACGACCGCAACCTGGAAGTGCCCCGCAAAAATAATATTACAACAAATTACATTTACAACAAATGAATTAAACAATAACCCATTGCTTACCCCGGCTATACACCACAACAGTCCAATACAGTTTATATGCATAAACAGATATAACCATTTCAGAAATGTGCAACCCCCTGCCAACTGACATACTAGCAGTTGGGGGAGGTTTACGAACACTTTAAACAATCACAGATATAATCCAATATGCAAATACTGTACAATTTCGATCGATTAAACAACATCAATATTGCTCCAAAATCTGCTCTATTAAACAGTAACCTGAGCAATAATTAAACATCCCAGAAAACCCCAAACACCAGAGAGGACCCACCCATGAAAGATGAGCCCATGACTCGGCAACTCGGCCGCGGAAGCGCGGTGGATCGGTGGGATCCGCCGCCCTTCCGCGGCGCTTTAGTCGAATCATTGGTTCAAATTTCGTGGGTGTTCTCCTGGACTCATTTCATGCTTTCTGAACACACCTGAAAAATTTTAGGACTTCATTTTAAGTTCGACAGAAACTGATAATATTTAGGGTTTTCCGGCTTTGATTTTTCGTTCGAAATTCGTACAAATTTGCAATTAAGTTATTTATTGTTTAGCGAGGCTTTGATACCACTGTAAGTCGATGTAGTACACCCCAGTAGTTATGGGGAGGCGAAATTTTCAAAAACGATCAAGTTTAAAGAACGAACATCGACTAACCGCTTAAATCGAAGCTAAACAAATAATAACCGAACACATAGCTATACTAAACTATAGTGTTAAGGGATTATACCTATCGAAACTAGTCCTTCGTCTTTACGATCTCCTTGTTCTCCTCGGCCTTCTCTAGGTAGTAGACGATCCACCCGAGAGCAAAACTCCAACCTAAACCTCTAAACTTGAGGCAACTAACCTTCTTGGATTGCTAATCAAAGAAGTTAGGATGAGATAGAGTGATGGTTATGGATTGTTTAGTCTAACTAATCCTTTGATCTCAACTCATGAGGTTTAAGGATTAGGGTTTGAAGATGAGAGCTTGAGGAGAGAGAATGTGAGATTTTATTATGAGAAGAGAGAGAGTGTATCATAATATATTATGAAGCATTCTCATTTATCAACAAAAGAAAATGAGTGATGAATAAGCATGCTTCACAAATATCTAGTGGTGATTCATTAAGCATGTGTCATTGTCATTTATGGTGCAATTAATGATAATGATGAATCACCTCATGACTCACTTTCTTATCCATAAGTAACCTCCTTAGTCACATCTTCTAGAAGCTTCTCGTACAATTACGAGAACGCCCCTCCAATCCGCAAAAATACGGAAAAACTTTTAGACTATAAAATCCAATAACCGGATACCAGTAACTGGCTTAAACCAAAGCCGACTGGTAAAAACTGTCCGAAAGTCGTACGCGCGTAAACGCACGTATGCGTCCGAACCCTTTGTCGCAAAACAATGCAACCTCTATATCGTTTTGCCTGGAGTAGGAAACTCTCTGTGTGGGACTCTAGAGACTCGACTACTACGCTGGCAGTGGGTTTAACCACAGACCGCAAGCGGCACTAGCTGTACGTAACGGTCCCCAGGTAGTTGTCGATAAGAAGGCCGATGAGTAAACCCATCCGAACTCCTACTGAGTCTGATGTGACAATCTCCATACAGTCCGGTCCGTTCGTCCAAGACTATCGCATATCGGGCCTAGGGGGCGGCAAGCGTCAGTCCCCTAATAGCGGTATAAGTCGTGTCGGAGGGAAGCCCATTACACCCTGAGAAACTACTGGAACCTACCAGCAAATCTCGCTTGCCCTGGCCAGGGACTTTGCGTAATGGCTCTCTGACACAGCACGATATCTACTCCCAATACCGGGAGGGACGAATCCTGTCTAACCGCCACTGCCTCCAAGTGCTCGGGACTGCACCCAACTGCTACCTGTTTGCACGACTCCTTTGAGCTGTGGTAGGGTAGCAATCTAAGAACAGTGGGACACACTCGAGGCGAAGTAGCAGTGTCAAGTCTGCGGACTACGCTGTACTCATGTCATCTGGGAACTGTTCACTGACGACTGGTATCAAACCAACCAACAGTTCCCTGTGAGTCCTGTCCGGTGTACCCGTAACCTAACGAGCACCTGCATACTATCTCCAGTACGACGTACTGACGGCTGTGGGACAGACCATCTCCCCAACTGGGATGAGAAGCGTACACACCAGTCTACTCCGGAGTATCGATGCTCTGTCTCGATAATCCATAGACCAGGGACCTGAATAAGGATGTGCTTGTAGACTACCCAGCCCCCACTAGTGTGACTGCCATCACAACGCTGGTAGACAAGCAAGATCCTAAGAGCTCTATCAATACGTACACTCATATATTAAGATAGAAAAACCAAGTAGCATACTACCATGTTTAGCAAGACTGTTATATACATGTGAATATCCCAAGCTTCCATTAAGTAATATACAAGCTAGTATGATACAGTAATGGCCTTCTAGGGCATAAACACTAACATATACAAGGTTCATCTACGTTTTTGATGAAGTCAAACTCTTTGACTGCCACATCAAAACATATGTTCCAACTTCGCGATGCCTGCTTTAACCCGTAGATTGATTTAAGCAGCTTGAACACCTTTCCGCTGCTCCCACTGTCCACGAAGCCCTCTGGCTGTGTCATGTACACGCTCTCTTCTAAATCACCATTTAGAAAAGCGGTCTTGACGTCCATCTGCCAGATTTCGTAGTCATGGTATGCAGCGATGGCAAGTAGGATCCGGATGGACTTAAGTATAGCCACTGGAGAAAAGGTTTCATCATAATCCGCACCTGGTCGTTGACGAAAACCTTTTGCTACAAGTATAGCTTTGAAAGTCTCAACTTTTCCATCTACACTAAGTTTTTTCTTAAAGATGCACTTTCTTCCAATGGGTTTTACCCTTTCAGGAGCAACTTCCAAAGTCCATACTTTGTCGGTGTACATGGATTCCATCTCAGACCGTATTGCATCCAGCCATTTCACAGAATCCCCACTCTTGATGGCCTACTCGAAGCTAGTTGGGTCATCATCTTCCATGATGCAATCCTCACTCCCACCATCAATGAGAAAACCATAGTATCTCTCAGGTGAATGAGGAACCTACTAGATCGGCGGAGAGGCTGAAGTTCGTCGGGGACTATCGAATCTTCTGGTTCCACTAAATCTTCAGTTGTAGTTTGTGTATCTAGAACTTCTTCCAGTTCTACCTGTTTGCCACTAATTTCCTTTTCAAGAAATTCCTTTTCTAAGAAGGTGGCATTGCAAGAAACAAACATCTTTTGTTCTTCGGTGAGGTAGAAGATATACCCACATGAGTTTTGGGGATATCCTACAAACTTGCACGGAACTGACATTGTCTCGAGCTTGTCTGGATTTTTCGTTTTAACATAAGCCGGATAACCACATATCTTAATATAATTAAGACATGGTCTCTTCCCCCTCCATATCTCATATGGAGTGGTAGGCACAGATTTGGTAGGGACCATATTCAATAGGTGTATGGTTGTTTCAAGCGCATAACCCCAAAAGGAAATAGGCAACTCAGCAGTACTCATCATAGAGCGCACCATATCTAATAGGGTGCGATTCCTTCGCTCCGATACACCGTTGTGCTATGGTGTATACGGAGGAGTAAGCTGAGAGAGAATCCCATTCTATTTTAGATAGTCACGGAATTCCGTGCTCAAGTATTCTCCTCTCTGATCAGATCGAAAGATTTTAATACTTTTACCCGTTTGGTTCTCGACCTTGCACTTATATTCCTTGAATTTCTCAAAAGCTTCAGACTTGTGTTTCAACTGGAACACATGTCTGTATCTTGAGAGATCATCAGTGAATGTAATGAAGTACGAGGAACCATTTCTGGCATGTGTAGACATAGGACAACATATATCACTATGTATCAGTCCTAAGAGTTCAGTAGCTTTTTTCTCCGTGTCCAGTAAACGGAGTTTTGGTCATTTTACCTTTGAGACATGACTGGAAAGTTTCATAAGATGTAAATTCAAACGGGTTTAAATATCCATCCTTATGTAACTTAGCTAGTCGTGTCGCATTGATATGACGTAGTCTATAATGCCACAAGAAGGACTCGTTCATTTCTGAAATTTTCCTCTTGTGTCTGTTCTGTACGTTAAGAACTGTGTTTTGATTCAGAACATATAAACCGTTACATAATGTACCAAACCCAATCAACACTTGATTTAGGAAAATGTTCATAACATTATTCTATACTACAAAATTATATCTTTCTTTATCTAATAAAGAAATTGATATTAAATTGCAAATCATAGAGGGTACATAATAACAGTCGTTCAAGATCAATGTATTGCTATTTGGTAATATAAGGTGATATTCACCAACTGCTTTGGCTGTAACATTTGCACCATTCCCTACCTTTAGAGAATGATCACCTTTTCCCAGTTCTCTACCTTTCTTTAGCCCATGTAACATGTTACAAATGTGGGATCCTAATCCAGTATCTAATACCCAGGACGTAGAGTATACTGAGAAACAGTTCTCGGTAATGAACACACCCGAAGAAGATGCATAAACATGCTCATTCCTCTTTCGGGTCGTGTGGGAATCCGGATATTCCCCTATTTCCTGCTCAGACTTATAACAATTATAAGACAGAGCGGAACCAACGTTCCCCAGCCCAGTATAACAAGCGGGTTCGGTCAATACATCCATATTATTATTTTGATTAAGGTGTGACACGGTCGCTACCTGGAGAGAGAGAAGAAAACAATTAGCGTATTCTCTTGCAAGATTAGATTGGTTATTATCTTATCTAATCAGGATGGCTCCCGCTGTTTTTATCAAATCTTCCTTCAAAACCTAAAAAGTAAGACTAGCCGGGATTAATTACAACCTACAAGTTCGCCAATCTTTCAGCCAGGCCAGTGTCGGTATTTTGAGAGAGGTTCATTTAATTAAAATAAACCTCGTTTTCCCAGAGGCTTAACCCCGTTGACACCTTTCTAGTTACCTACTTGATCGGCTAATTGTAAAGTGTAAAACTCTCCCAGGAGTAACTCTTACTCGCAGTGGGTATCGGGATCCAACTATCTCATAGAAGGTATGCAATCTCATAGAAAATTTCAACACCTGAAATTCCTGATAATGTTTTGCCCCTAACGTCCTATGACCTTGACGAAGGCCAACAAACCATAGGGCGCTAGTCAAGTTCAACCCGTACATTTCGTTATTGAATTAAACCCACCCGCACGACCCTTGTCAAAGACCAACAAAGTCGTACAACTACCCTAATCCACTCGCATCATATGTAGCAGATAAGCACTAATCAGCTACCGCACACTACACCTTGACGAAGGCCAACAAACGTAGCACGAATACTAAATAGTACTTATCTGAAATGACGGAGGGCTACGACAAGTTTTTCAGAAAACCTTTTGCGTAATGAACTTGATATCGTTGTAGAATCGAGTGATTTGAAAAGGAGTAGTTTAAGCTCCGCTTTTAAAATCGCATAGTTTTCAAAACAAACCGAGTGGGTTGTAGCATTTACTAGCTTTTGATAAAGAGGTCATTCCCGGTGAAGGGATCTCGGCTCTTTCCTCATCGAATGAGGTGCTGGATATTCATAAAAAATACCGCTATGCAAAGTAAGAACTAGAGCTACCTTTTTGAAAATTTGATTCTACAACATCTTTAGGTTTCTTTCCTTTTCATTAATCTCATTAATGAAGTCCCATCAGTTATGCATCCTAAGCATCACAGATAAAGAAATGAAAATACTTATATAACGTACGCTTATGCCATCTGCATTCGTCACGGGGTCCCGTAATGCACCGTTAGGTTAGATAACTAACGGTAGAGCGGGGGCAGAACTAGCACGGATGCAAAACATAAGCAACATTTATTATATATCATATATATAACATAAAGCATTCGTCTCAGGCAGTCATATGATCTCATCACAGAACATTACAACAGAAGTCAATATTTGAAATATTGGATATACTAGGAGGTTCGTGTTTTAAATTAAGCCAGTAAAAAACACGGATTCCACGGTCGTGATGAATAGCCAAACCCACATCCTTAGACCCCTACGAGAGCGGCAAGCAACCCTACCAATTCTTGAATTAGGAGACCCGGTCTCGACTCCTCGAGATAGTCTCCCACTAGACTCTAGAACCCGGTTACTTGTGCTTCCCACCTTGGGTCTATCCTAATGCGGAAAAATAAATAATATACATCAATGGTGACATCATCCTCAACCCGAAAGTGTCCCAATAAAAGAATATTACATACAAGTTTTTACATGAATGAAAATGAAAAACTCTCATCTCACGCAAAAACCCCCGGCTATTCAAATACGACGATCCAATATAACATATCAGAGCAACACATAACATCACATGTCATCAACGTAAGTAAATATGCGTATCCCAATTGTCGTTGATGTATAGCAACGAAACCGGCGATACACCACATATTACACTTCCGGTCGCAGAAAAGATAACAAAAAATACAATAATTAGAATCCGCAACATCCTTAGACATCATAAACCTAGATATCTCATACCCCGAATTTCATGCCTAACATATAAACCTTGCATTTTAGTCTCATATTGAAAACACATTTTCAATAACCTAGTCGGGTAATTCAACAAGATTCCCGACTACTTGATCGAATACTCATCGGAAACATTAGTAGATGGCCGTACCCCCGATGCCGTCGACAAAGTGCACTTAGGCGGAACACTATGGTCGCGAGCACCCGAGGGGATGCTTTTGGCAACCGGGTTCTCCTACAGTCACTTGGTCGGGGCTATGGGGTATGGCTATCTAGTAGTATTACCCAGGGAATGTTCGCGTACTATACGAGATTGCGACGGAGTTTTGATCCGAATCGAAACTCCGTGGCAATCTATCAAAACAGACTAAATTGCTAGATTTACAGAACACTAACTAGTTTTCACAAAACTAATTATCGTGGATTCTAAATATTGTATCATATTTAAATATCAAACCCAAAACGATGTTAAAATCTCCGTATTGCTACCATAGAAAGATAACATCACATGCAATCTTGGCAAAAACAAACATAACCTAAAACCCTAAAACGAAGAGATCAGGACACCACAAAAATTTCAAGATTTTTTGCCACAGAAAAAAAGGTGAGGCCGGTTTTAAAGGCAATGTGGCCGGCCAAATTTTTGTGGTTTTGCCTCAAATTTCTCTGGTGTTCTTGATACATCATAACTAGCTTTCTGAACTTGTTTAAAAAAAATTTTGAGGACTTAAAAAATTCGACAGAAACTAAGGTTTCGGATTCCATGTTTCGGAATTATTTCGTTTACGTAATTCGACTAACATCGTCTAATTCTCTAGCCTTGGCTCTGACACCACTGCTGGGTTCCTTAGCACTCTCACTAGGTTTTATAAGGCATTGGGTATGCAATTATAAAAATCTAGAGAGCAAAGCAACCCAAACCAAGGATCTAACTAGAGAATTAGGGTTTAACATGGCAAGTAAACAACTTTACTCTAAGTAAACAAGGAATACAATCTTTGTAGACTGGTCCTTCACTTCTAAAGCTCCGTGTAGTAGTCCCTTAGCTCCAAGTAGTGGTCTCCCGGACTCTCGTTAGGCTCCACTAGGCGAAAGGAACAAGCTTGCTCAAGAATCTTCGAGGCCGAAGATGATCTACGTCGAAGAATCTCTAACTCAAGCTACCTCTTCACCAATTGAGAATTAGTGAAGTAAACAACCTATACTAAATGGCTAGTTTGGTATAGATTGATGAAGTAGGAATTTTTGCTCACTTTAGAATAATTTTTCTCTTTTTTCTTTTTCACCTAACTCAAAGATAGAGAGCAAGAAGAAGATGAAGAAGAAACTCAAGTGATCTCAAGCAATGAACCATGGGTGAGAAAATATCTCATATAACTCATGTAGAGACTAAACCACGGCTAAAGATAGTGGTTAGGTTAATAAATATCTAGCGTAAAACAAAATTAGTGGACTAAAGTCAAAGCTTCTCCATACTTCCATAAGCATCTTAGCCATGCTAATTTCCACCTAATTTTGATTTTTCTCTTAATATTTAAACACCCAAATTATCTTAAGTTAGGTATGAGTCTCATACACCCAAGTCCAATGTATCATCTAGCATGACACATAAATAAATACATTAATATATATCACATATATATTTGTATGTATTTAGGAGAAAAGAAATTCTTAATTGAGCTAATATTAGTTAATATATCAAATATATAATTATATATATTAAATTATTAAATCAACACTAGATTTAATAATCCGGCTATATCACACACAACCGACTAATATCATTTATATGCATATCACATATACATATAACATATCATTGAATCAACACTTGATTCAACAATCCGGTTATATCACATATAACCTATATCGCGAGATTAGAATACGGTATCACATACACGCATTAATCTCGGTCACGCATATATCACATATATGCCCTACTTCGTTTCGCATGAGCTAAGAAAACTCTGTATAGGACTCTAAAGACTCGTCAATACGCCAGCAGTAGGTGATGATCATATCAGTCACCCACAAGCCGTCAGCGGTACTAGCTGGACGTAACGGCTACCCGGCTATTGAGCGATCAGAAAATCAACAAACAAGCTTGCCCATACTCCCGTGATCCAATAAGTAACACTACCGTACAGTCCGGTCTCTTCGTATGATATGTCGCATATCTAGCCTGGGGGTGGTAAACGTTAGACCCCAATAGCTTGATAAGTCATGCCGATATGAGGCTCATAACGGATTGAGAAACTACTGATAACACTTACCAGTAAATCTCTGTATCAGCACTGGTCAGGGACTTCCTGTTATGGCCAATTGAGCACAGCGCAACATCAACCCCCAATACCGGGAGAGACGAAACCCCTCTTATCGCTCATTGCCTCCATGTGAATCGGGACCGTGCCCAAAATCCACCTGTTTGCACGCTCTCTTGAGCGTGGTAGGGAGGAAATCAAAGCACAGTAGGAACTACACAAGACTCTATGACGATCTCGGGTATACAGACTAACCTGTAACAGTGTCACCAGAGAACTGCTATAATACCATCTAAAAGTTCTCGACGAGTCCTGTTCAGTGTACCCAGTCTCCACTGAGCACCCGCATACAATCTTTGATGTCAAACACCAATGGATGTGGGATCACCCATCGTCCATCAAATAGGTTAAGAAACGTATACGCTAGTCTACTCTGGAATATCGATGCCCCGTTTCGATACACCTACAACTAGGAACATTTAAAGGATGAACTTGTGGACTACCCTGGACCCACTAGTATGATCTTCATAATAGTCCTGGTAGTCAAGTACATCCTAAGGGCTTTACCAACATATGAGAGCAAGACAGTATCACAGTACAAGTCTACATGTTCAGATAAAGAGCAATCAGATAGCATACTATCATGTCGAGCAAGAAAGTCCTCTCTATATATGTCCAAGCATCCATTATAATATACAATCAAGTACAACAATGGCCTCTAGGGCATACATACAACTAACAAGCAGTTCCCTGGTGACACTTGTACATATTAGTCTGTAGACCCGAGATCGTCTTAGTGCCTTGTGTGGTTCCCACTGTGCTTTGATTTCCTCCTTACCACGCTCTACTGAGTTGTGCAAACAGGTGGTTTTTGGGTACAGTCTCGAGTCACATAGAGGCGGTGAGCGATAGGACGGGTTTCGTCTCTTCCAGTATTAGGAGTTGATGTTGTGCTATGCGCGATTGGCTATAATCGCAAGTCCCTGGCCAGGGCTGATGAGATTTACTGATAAGTGTTATCAGTAGTTTCTCGATCAATTATAGGCTACGCATCGGCATGACTTATCGAGTTATTGGGGTCTGACGATTCCACCCCTCCAGACTTGATATGCGACATATCTGACGAAGATACCGGACTGTACGGTAAGTGTTGCTTATAGGTTCTACGGGAGCCTGGACAAGTTTATTTGTTGATCTTCTTTTCGTTCAATACTTGGGTAGCCGTTACGTCCAGCTAGTACCGCTGACGGCTTGTGGGTATCTGATGTGATCATTACCTACTGCTAGCGTAATGACGAGTCTTTAAAGTCCCAAATAGAGGTTTCCTAGCTCAAGCGAAACGAAGTAGGGTATGTATGGAGATATGTGCGGGTGCTTGATTAAATACGAGTATACAATATCGTATTCTAATCTAGAGTTTTTGATATTAGCCGGGTTATATATGATATAATCGGATTATTGAATCAAGTGTTTATTTAATAATTATATATATATATATATAAACTAATATAATGCTCATTTTAATTCTTTTCTTCTCATTATATATTTGATATATACAAATTGTATAAAGGTTGATGATACATAGAACATGGCTATATGACAACCACATTGGAGAAAAAGTTAAGAAGAAAACGATTTACTTATGTGAATAAAACAAAAGAAAGAAATGAGTTATGGCTTCTAAAATGTTCTCCAAGATGCTAAGAACCATGACTCATGGTTTCTTTTGTTTTATTCATCCAAGTTTATTATTTCTTTAGCTCATCTTATCCTCAAGGTTCACTCTCATCTCCAAGTTCATCGTCTTCATTTCTTCACTAGTTTCTTCTAGGTTGAGAAAGAGAAAAGAAAAGAAAGAATTTTTGTGAGAAAAATCCCTATTTCATCAACCTACACTACTCTAGCAAATTAGTATAGGTTGTTCTCTTCACTATTTCATAGATTAGTGAAGTGTGAGGTTGAGTGTGAGAAGCTTCGAGGTGGATCATTTTCGACGACGAAGACTTCGAGCAAGCTTGTTCCATCCTTCAAGTGGAGTCAAAGAAGAATTCAAGGACTACTACTTGGAGTTTTTTATGTGAAGGACTAGACTACAAAGGTTGTAGCCTCTCTTCACTTAGCTTAGTTTCTTGCTTCGCTATATCTTAAAACCCTAATCTCTAGTTCGATTCTTGTTTAGTAGACTTAGACCTCTAGTTTTTAAAAATTGCTTACTTGCTTCTGTTAAAACCATAGTAGAGGTGCTAGCATCTACTTACATCGTATCAGAGCCAAACTAGAGCATTAGGAGATGTTTAGACGATATTAAAAAGTTAGATCTATATTTTCAAAACCGATCTTTGGCAAGTTTCTGTTTTTTTTCAAACTTCAACTTTTTCCATATTAAAAATCTTCAGAAAATCGTGCAGGCTTTTTTATGAAGACACAGGATATACGAGAACCTAAGACCATGAAGTGGCCGCGGAACCGCCGCATAGCCTATGCTCCGGCCGCGGATCTGCCGTGCACTTGTGGAGTTAGGACTCCAATTTTCTTGTGTTGCTTCTTTTACTTATTTTAGATTTTCTGGATATTTTTGATGAGGCTCAAGTGGTTGAGATCTCTGAAATTTTTTGTTGAATTGGAATATCGATCGAAATGTTAACGTTGTCTAAATGGTTTTGGTTATGTGATACAAGAATCTACATTAATTAGTTTTGTGAAAACTAGTTATCAATTTGTAAATCTCACATTTTAGTCTCAATGATGGATTACCACGGAATTTGGATTTGGATCGAAACTCCGTCGTAATCCCGTATCGTACGCGAATATTCGCCGGGAGACACTAGTAGAGAGCTACGCTCCTTTGCCCCGACCAAGTGACTATAGAAGAACCTCATGGCCAAGAGCATCCACTCGGGTGCTCGCGGCCATGGTGTTCCGCCCAAGTCTACTTCGTTGACGGCCTCGAGTGTGTGGCCATCCACTAAAGTTCCCGACGAGCTTTCGATCTTTTAACCGGGAATCCTGTTGAATTGCCTGGCTATAACTTAGAAAACTGTTTTCAATTCGAGGCTTAAATGTAAGGTTTATATCATTAGGCATGAAATTCAGAATATGTGATAATCCGGGTTTATGATGTCTATAGATGCAGATTCGAATTATTGTAGTTTTCATTTCTTTTCTGCGACCGTAAGTATAACATGTGGCAGTATCCGCGATCTCGTTGCTATACGACAACGACATTAGGGGTACGCATATTTACTTACGTTGATGACATGTGATGTTATTTTGTTGCTATATCGATATGTTATATTGGATCGTCGTGGTTGAATAGCCGGGGTTTTATGTGAGATAGAGTTTTTCAATTTTCATTCATGTAAATTATTGTATGTAATATTCTTTTATGGGGCACATCCGGGAGTGAGGATGCAGTCACCTTGATGTATATTATTTACTTTTCCGCATTAGGACGGACCCAAGGCGGAGGGCACAAGTAACCGGGTTCTAGAGTCCAGTGGAAGGCCATCTCGAGGAGTCGAGACCGGTCACCTAACTCTAGAATTGGCCGGGTTGCTTGCCGCTCTCGTAGGGGTCTAGGAGTGTGAGCTTGTGTCACGGCCCGCAGGGTACGGAACGTGACTGGCACTTAAGTTACGAAACGTCTCAAGGCGTCCGTAAAATAAGTAAGCCAAAGCCCAGAAATCAAAACCAAATAAGCAGTAGAATGAAGGAAGACCAATCAATTGAAAGCGAGTTTATCAAGCCTTTTTAAAAAAAGAATATCAATTTTTCCGAAAATTTCGGCAATGTCTCCTTTGTAAATACTGGCCCCCAAAATGGGTACAACAAGAATATATATAAATACAACAAATAAGGCATCCCCAAGCGGGAGCTAGCTTTTCGCCATAAGGCGGTCACAAATCCCACGCAATATAAAACAACAACATGCAAAATAATCATAAAGAAGCATAAGAAAAACAGCATGTCGACTCAAGTGAGCTCGACCCCAAAATACAGCATAAAAAGTCCACAAATCTCACAGTCTCATCTCTAGGTCAATATACAACAATACTGGTAGATACAGTAGATGGAGTACTCTAGATACAAAGAATATACAAGGTGGTACAAAAATAATAATACAACCCACCTACGAGCAAAAGCCTTGAGTCCTGGCAAAAGAGGCAAAAGAGGAAAGTGCGTCCGCCGCTACTGTACTGACGGAGCGGACCTGCAAAAGGCTGTGGCACAACGGGGGTGAGTTGCCAACTCGTGAGTAATAAATAACATCTATAGAGACTATCGCAAGTATGCACACAAGCATCCTAGCATCTATAATACAGGCTTGGCAGGATATAATAGCAGGTATATATGCAATATGAATACACTAGCAGGTACGAATGCAATATGAATCTACTAGCACGTATGTATACAATATGAATATACTCGTGATCTGCATGTGTAAATATAAGAAATCATCTTTTCCCATAGGCATCACTTTTGAAATATCAGCACAATACCAATAGAATCAACCAGAATCCGTATCCAGCAACGACACCTCAAAACTGTATCAAATCTCATATATCCATATCGTAGTATCTCTGGCCTTAGCTGTCCGGCTGACCCATCTCAAATATCAATATCTCATCACCTCGCGGCCACGGTCGGTATCCTCTGGATATCCGCCGTGCCAAAACAGTCACCGGTAGGTAGTCCATCCCCTGCCAGGCTCAACGTCAACATCACGACCTTCTTGCCCCGGGATACCTTACCGGGCCCACCATGTACCCGAGATGGTTCATCCAACTCCTCGAAACGGGTCTCGAAAACCACAGCAAACTCATGGTGGACGACACTCACATCACTAGAAAACCGCAATTTACATATTTAAAAAAAGTAATAAGTTTAGAAATTTTGCGGCTTTCCCCCGAAATCCAGAAATATCATAAAATCTCAAGAAATCCTCATAAATGCATATGGTATCAATAATCAAGTTGCGATGTATGATTAATAGACTAGGCATGAAAAAATAAAAAGATGAGGTACATGCATATGAATAGCAATCCTACGATTTCATTTTAAGGAATTAAAGGCAATAGCACAGGTTTAAGCATCAATTATAGTAAAAGGTTTCAAATTATAGGTTATCTAGTGTGGTGGCATGGCAATTACCAGGGCGTGTGTGTAAGCATGAATAGTGCTCGTGCTGTATAGAAAAACCCTGGCAATGGTGCAGGTGTCCTATAGAATGGGTTTGCATATGTATGTCAAATAAAGCATGGATGAAATTACTAATATTACTAGAAATCTTTAACTACTTAAACTATCGGGCGACCTGCGCCATCCAACGATAGTCCCCCGTAGATGTTAAATCTACTCATCGGAATCATCAGCTAGCTACGTCCAATCGCCGCTTTCCCTTTTTGTGCCGCGTCCGACTTCTCCGCGATCGAACCTGGAATTGCATCTATACCGAACATAAGGTTACATAACAAGAACGACGCAAATCCCAAACGAAAATACCAACGTTCACAAGCTAGGTACAACATGCACAAGGTCCGCGGAACACACGCGAAAATCGCAAAAACTAACTAAAATCGTCGATTTGGTCGCCCGGCAAATCTAAAACCCGATCACTCAAAAATCCGCACTCACACATCCTAAATGTCATAGGATATGCCAAAAATATCATCAAGATATCGCAAATACATCACCACAATAATTTAATAAAACTAGCAAGCATAAACATTCCAAAAATCGGTGCAAACATCGCCGATTTGCGACAAAAAGGACTACAACCTAGCATAACATCCAACCGCATAACTAGTTAACCACAATCACTTTGATTAAAACACATTACAAATCTTCAAATCCTATGTTTCCATAAACAACCTTTTCTTGATTTTTTCAAACTTAGCAAAATCCAACCCTAATCATACACGATACACGAAATTAACTCTAATAACAAGTCCAAAAGACAAGTTAACCACTTAGATTAGGCTAACAAAATAACTAGATAACAAAATAGATTTAATTAACCTACTAATGTTTTCTAAAACACTAGTTTAAACTCAAGCCATGAATTTTAGCAAACCTAGAATAAAAATAGTACTAAAATTAACACTAAAACAACTTAATTAAAGGAATTTAACCAAAAGAATTTAATTAGGTAGAAATTATACCTCAAGATCTAGAGACCTACCAAGAAATGTTGCCTCCCAAGATGCCTCCTTGCATCCAAGATCCAAGCTAGAAAAGCTAAGAAAAGTGGGATGAAGAATGGCTTGGAATTTTGAGGTTTGATTTAGATCTTTGAATCATTTTGGGGATTTTTTTTTTGATGCAAAGGAGATGGAAACAAAGGAGGAGGGAGGCTGCAGATTTCGGCTGCTAGGGAAATGGGGAGGAGTGTGTGTGTGTACTAGATTTATTTTTCTTTTTCCAAGTCAAACACCATACCTTAATTAATATAAAATATTCATCTCATAACTTTCTTCAAATGAAATGAAGGAGTAAATGGAGGGGGGAAATCCTGCTGGTGGGCTCGGCCCAAGTGAGAATGAGGAAAATGTGAGAGGTTCCTAAAAAAAACCAAGCAAAAAGGCCCCCCACAAGTTCATATTTGCAAGTTTAAAGCTTAAATTAATTAATTTCGTTTTCCAAAATAAAAACCAATTAAAACTTGAAATAAAATACTAAAAAAATATATTACAACTAGAATTTAATTAACATGATTTTAAAGCTTAAATTTAGCCCATTTAAATTTGCATTTATTGCTAATTTAATGCATTTCTTTTACCGGCTTAAAATAATATTAAAAATTGAAAAATTAGGGAAAAATTTTAAACGACCAGAATTTCATAAGTAACTCATTAGCTACTAAAAACAAGCAATTATCTATCCAAATTAGGTATAATTAGGCCTAAACTGCAAAATAGCAAAAAAGACGATTTACGGAAAAATACCAAATTTTCACCGTTTTTCGGGAAAACACCAAAACGACTTTTCAAGGTGCTACAATCTTCCCCCCTTAAAGAAATTCGGTCCCCGAATTTAAAAATATAACTATGCGTACCTTCAAAGAGTTAGGGATATTTCTTCATCATCTCGTCCTCGGTCTCCCAGGTAACCTCCTCGCTGCTCGGGCTACGCCAAAGGACCTTGACGGTTGGTATAACTTTCGATCTCAACTTCTTCACCTGCCGATCCAGGATGGCCACCGGCTGCTCTGCAAAAGAAAGGTCTCGCTCTAGCTGGACTGTCGGGTGCTGAATCGCATGCGAAGGGTCGTGAAGGTACTTGCAGAGCATCGAAACATGGAAGACGGGGTGAACATCGGGAAAGATGGGTGGAAGAGCCAAACGGTATGCAACTGCGCCGACACGCTCGAGAATCTCGAAGGGACCCACAAATCTGGGACTAAGCTTTTCATTTCGCCCAAAATGCATCACGCCCTTCATCGGAGAGACCCTCAGAAAAACATGATTGCCAACTGCGAACTCTAGTCTGCGACGGCGCCTGTCTGCATACGATTTCTGCCTACTCTGAGCCTCTATCATCCGGTCTCAGATCAACTGTATTTTCGCGGTCGTCTCCTCCACAAGCTGCGGCCCCAAAATACTGCTCTCGCTGAGCTCTGTCCAACAAACGGGCGATCTGCATCTCCTCCCATACAATGCCTCGAAAGGTGCCATCTGAATAGTATCCTGGAATCTGTTGTTGTAGGAGAACTCCACTAAAGGTAAATGATGATCCCAGCTACCGCCGAAGTCTAAAACGCACGCTCTGAGCATGTCCTCGCGAGTTTGAATGGTCCGCTCTGACTGTCCATCGGTCTGCGGATGAAACGCTGTGCTGAAGCTCAAACGAGTGCCCAAAGCCTCCTGAAGTCTCTGCCAAAGTCGGCTGGTGAACTGGGTGCCTTTATCTGACACGATACAAGTCGGTATGCCATGCAACCGCACGAACTCGTCGATGTAAAGCTGGGCATACTGAGCGAAGCTGAAAGTGGTCTTCACTGGCAGGAAGTGAGCCGCTTTCGTTAATCGATCTACGATCACCCAGATGGAGTCGTACCCTCGACTGGTCCTGGGTAGACCCACAACGAAATCCATCGAAATCTGCGGGCCTCTGGTGCTCGGCCTTGACTTGCTGACAAGTCAGGCATCTCAATACAAACTCCGTAATGTCCCTCTTCATCCCGTCCCACGAGTAGGTCTCTCTCATATCATGGTACATCTTGGTGGAACCGGGGTGGACACTATACACTGATCGGTGTGCCTCCTCAAAAATGTCGCGCCGCAATCCATCAGCATTTGGTACGCACAGTCTAGATCCATATCGTAAAATCCCCTGATCATCAATCACGAACTCGGAAAATCTGCCCTGTCCTATCTGTGCCATGATCTCTGAGTAACGGTCGTCTCTGCGCTGTGCCTCATATATACGGTCAAGCAACTGTGGGCGTGCACGAACATGCACGAGCTGTCCCCCTGTCTGAGTGAACTCGAACTCAACTCGGCTGTCGCATAAAATCTGCCAATCTGCTGACGACTGCTTCCGCACTGCGCGCAAATAGGATAGACTACCCCCGGGCCTCCTGCTCAAAGCATCTGCCACTACATTCGCCTTGTCTGGGTGATATAAGATCTCGCAGTCATAGTCTTTCACCAACTCCATCCAACGACGCTGTCTGAGGTTCATGTCTCGCTGCTGAAATATGTATTTTAAGCTCTTGTGGTTAGTGAATATTTGGCACGACTCGCCATATAGGTAATGTCGCCATATCTTTAGTGCAAAAACCACAGCAGCCATCTCCAAATCGTGAGTGGGGTAGTTCTGTTCATGCTTCTTCAACTGCCGAGAAGCATATGCGATCACCCGGCCATGCTGCATCAATACGCATCCTAACCCCACTCGCGAAGCATCACAGTAGACCACAAATCCGCCTGATCCCGAAGGCAAAGATAATACCGGCGCCGTAGTCAAACAAGTCCGTAGCTGCTGAAAACTGCGCTCGCACTCCTCTGTCCAAACGAAAGGAACTCCCTTCCGGGTCAAATCGGTCAAAGGTGCAGCTATACGAGAGAAGTCCTGAACAAAACGCCTATAGTAGCCCGCCAGGCCTAGAAAACTACGGATCTCAGTAACCGATGTAGGCCGGGGCCACTCTGAACAGCCTCAATCTTCTTCGGGTCCACACATATGCCGTCTCTCGTAATCATGTGACCCAAGAATCCGACGCTGTCCAGCCAGAATGCACACTTGGAGAACTTTGTGAACAGCTGGTGCTCCCTCAGAGTCTGTAACGTAATCCGCAAGTGCTACTCGTGCTCCTCTCGGCTCCGGGAGTACACCAAAATATCGTCGATGAACACGATGATGAACAAGTCAAGATACGGCCTGAAGGTATGGTTCATCAAATCCATAAATGCTGCGGGGAGTTGGTGAGTCCGAACGACATCACTAGAATCTCATCGTGGCCATAGCGTGTACGGAAGGCTGTCTTCGGTATATCCTCCTGTCGGACTCGCAGCTAGTGGTATCCTGATCGTAAGTCGATCCTCGAAAAATACCCCGCACCCTGAAGCTGGTCGAACAAATCATCAATGCGTGGTAACGGATATCTGTTCCGCACGGTAACCTTGTTCAGCTGGCGGTAGTCGATACACAAACGCAAACTTCCGTCCTTCTTCTTGACAAACAGGACCGGAGCACCCCACGGAGAAACACTAGGTCGAATAAGCCTTTTATCTAACAAATCCTGCAAATGATCCTTCACCTCTCTAAGCTCTGCCGGGGCCATCCGATAAGGCGGTATAGAAATAGGCCCCGTGCCGGGAATCAAATCAATGCAGAACTCAACATCGCGCTCAGGCGGTAGCCCAGGCAGCTCGTCAGGGAAAACATCAGGGAACTCACAAACAACCGGAACCTGGTCTAACGGAACCTCTGTAGCTCTAGTATCACAGACATAGGCTAAGAATCCCTGACATCCCTTCCGCAAGAGCTGACCAGCGCGAAGAGACGAAATCAAGCTGGGAAGGGTGACGCTGCGGTCTCCCCGAATAACAAGGACTGGCTCTCCCGGAAAGCTAAATCTGACTGCCTTCTCACGGCAGTCCACCGGAGCATAACAAGTGGCTAGCCAATCCATGCCCAGAAGCACATCAAAGTCCAACATATCGAGGAGAATCAAATCAACCGACGAATCCCTCTCCCCGATACGAACGGAACACAATCGAAATACAAAACGAGCGACAAACGACTCGCCTACCGGAGTAATAACAACATGCGGCTGATCTAACGACGACGACTCACGGCCCAACATCGGTGCAAAGTGTGTAGATACGTACGAATGTGTGGAACCTGGGTCGAATAATACCCGTGCGTCGAAAGAGCAAACTGGCAAGGTACCTGTCACAACGGCGTTGGATGCCTGCGCATCCTGCGGTGTCAAAGCAAATACTCGGGCCTGTCCTCCACCGATAGCGGGCTGACCTCGACCTCGGCCTCTGCCTCCTCCTCCTCTCTGAATAGGACCGCCACGTCCACGGCCTTTGGGTGCATCGAACTGTCGTGGAGCATCGCCAGTGATAGGAAGTAGGGCTCTCTGTGGAGGGGTGGTGATGGTGGTAGGGTAACATGTGGCACTGTCGCCGCCCCCTGTCGTCTCGCTGGACAGTCCCTGATACGATGGTGCAGACTCCTGCACCCATAACATCCTGGCGACGGCTGTTGTCCCTGTGGATATGAACCATATAACTGACCCCGTCCAAATCCTCTGCCAGGCCCATCTCTCGGAAAGAATCTGGCGCGCTGCCTCTGCGATAGTACATTGGTGCGAATCCTCTTCGGCCCAAAAACGGCCGAAGTCTGTGATATGCGTGCCTCCATCCGTGAAGCCGTATCCATAGCAGCTGAATAAGTGTCGTAGTGCTGGGCGCCAATGGCAAGATATAGCTGGGCATCAAGTCCCTGTATGAACCTCTTCACCTTCTTCGCTTCGGTATCTAGCAGGTACGGGGCATATCGGGACAACTGTGTAAACTGAACGTCATACTCAGACACCGTCATCCCAGGTGTCTTGACCAAGGCCTCGAAGCTACGAGCTCTGGCGTCATGAATGCTCACTCGGAGGAAACGAGCTAGAAAGACTGCTGTAAACTCGGTCCAAGTCATAGGCGGTAGACCTGCAGCTCGATCTCTCAAGACTGACTCCCACCATATCTGTGCGAGACCCTCTAGACGGAAACTTGCAAGCTCCACCCATCGATCATCCGAACATCTCAGCGAACGGCAGATCCTGGCTAAACTGTCAAGGAACTTCTGTGGGTCCTCCGCTGCCTCGGTGCCGGTGAATACTGGAGGTCTCAGCCTCATGAAATCCTATAGCGAAACCGGAATGGCCACGGTGGTAGTAGCAGGAGAAGGTATCATAGTCGTCTGGGATGTGGTAGGTACGTCCTCCGGCCTCGGTGCACGACTGGCCGCTACTAAGGACCCCACCATCTGTCGCAACTCCTGCATGCCTCCCATCATCTGTTGTAACTCCTCCATACTAGACTCTAGCCTGTCCATACAGCCTGGGGAAGGCGGATCAGACTGTCCCTGTGGCGTAGGCATGCCACCCTGCTCAGTCCTCGTCTCGGACGAGCCTACTCGGATCTCAACTCGGGCGGCAGCCCTCTGCGCTGTCATAGCCTTCGGCGACATAGTAGCTGGTACAGTAAAAAGAATAATGAGAACAGTGCAATAGAATCATAGGATACACGGAATTGAAGAAGGAATTTCAAGCAAGTATATCCTAAAGTCACCTAGGCGGAGTACCGTATCGCAAGTATGCCGCATACATACGCACGCTACGTTACCCTGCTTAAGTCATTTACTCCATCTACCAAGGGTCATCCTACACTCAAAAAGGTAAAACCTATCGCTCTGATACCAACTTTGTCATGGCCCGCAGGGTACGGAACGTGACTGGCTCTTAAGTTACGAAACGTCTCAAGGCGTCCGTAAAATAAGTAAGCCAAAGCCCAGAAATCAAAACCAAATAAGCAGTAGAGTGAAGGATGACCAATCAATTGAAAGCGAGTTTATCAAGCCTTTTTAAAAAAACAATATCAATTTTTCCGAAAATTTCGGCAATGTCTCCTTTGTAAATACTGGCCCCCAAAATGGGTACAACAAGAATATATATAAATACAACAAATAAGGCATCCCCAAGCGGGATCTAGCTCTTCGCCACAAGGCGGTCACAAATCCCATGCAATATAAAACAACAAAAATAACAACTGAGCCTTTTATCCCAAGCATAAGAGGTAGGCTACATGAACCAACATGAGAATCACGCCGGGTCCAACACATGAATCCTCTGTCTCCACTCACTTCTATCGAACAATATACTTTCATTGAGTCCTTTGGCAACCATATCGTTTCGTATCACCTCCATCCATGTTTTCTTCGGTCTCCCTTTTGCCCTTTTGCCATTACCCATATCGAGAGATCTATTCGTCGAACCGGTGCTTCCATAGGTCTGCGTCGCACATGACCAAACCATCTAAGCCGGTTTTCCCGCATCTTCTCCTCCACGGGTGCTACACCAACTTTTGCACGAATATCCTCATTTCGTACCTTGTCTTTTCTAGTGTTACCGCACATCCAACGAAGCATGCGCATCTCCGCTACATGCATCTTCTGTGTATGATGCTTCTTAGGAGCCCAGCATTCTGTACCATATAATAAGGCAGGCCGAATAGCCCTCCGATAAAACTTCCCTTTCAATTTTAACGGAAAGTTACGATCACACAAAATCCCTGTTGCACTCCTCCATTTCAACCAACCAGCTTGGATCCTTTGATTAACATCACTATCGATCTCCCCATTCCTTTGGATGATGGAACCTAGATATCTAAACTGGTCGCTCGGTGATATCTCTTGCCCTTCCAATGTTATACCAATATGGTTTTGATTTCTCTGGCTACTAAATTTGCAGTGCATATATGCTGTCTTGGACCTGCTCAATCTGAATCCCCGAGATTCCAATGTTTGTCTCCATAATTCCAATTTGGCATTAACCCCTGCTTTCGTCTCATTTACTAGAACAATATCATCAGCGAATAGCATGCACCAAGGGATTTCATCTTGGATAGTTCTAGTAAGCTCATCCATCACGATGGTAAACAGGAAAGGACTTAATGCAGATCCTTGATGTAAACCGATAGTAATCGGAAAATCACTTGTTAAGCCACCGCAAGTTCTGACATTTGCCACTACTCCGTCGTACATATCCTTGATTATGTCAATATACTTGACGGGGACCCCCTTTTTCATCATTGTCCCCCATAATACCTCTCTAGGTACCTTGTCGTACGCTTTTTCTAAATCAATAAATATCATATGCAAATCTCTTCTCCTCTCTCGAAAGCGCTCGACAAGTTGACGAAGCAAATGAATCGCCTCTGTCGTCGATCGTCCAGGCATGAACCCAAATTGGTTCTCTGTTATCTTAATATCCTTCCTTAGCCTGTGTTCAATCACCCTCTCCCAAAGTTTCATGGTGTGACACATTAGTTTTATTCCACGGTAGTTTGAGCAACTTTGAATGTCACCCTTATTCTTGTAGATAGGTACAAGGATACTTTTCCTCCATTCATTTGGCATCTTTTTTGTCTGCCAAATCTTATTAAACAGATCTGTCAGCCATTTAACGCCTATTTCGCCTAAGCATCTCCAAATCTTGATAGGAATCCCGTCAGGACCAACCGCTTTTCTTAAACCCATTCTGTTCAAAGCTTCTTTAACCTCAGTAAGTCTTATTTTACGCATGAAATCACGATTTATATCTTGAGATTGAATGACAAGTCCATCCAAATTCTTAGTAAAGCTCTCATTGAACAATTTGTCAAAATAATCTCTCCATCTTTCCTTGATATTCTCATCTCGAACTAAAACCTTCTGATTTTCATTTTTGACACACTTCACCGCACATAAGTCTCTAGTCTTCCTTTCCCGCATTCGAGCAATCCGGTATATATCATTTGCAGCCTCTTTAGTATCTAATTTCTCGTACACCTCCTTGTAGACCTTAGATTTAGCTACCCGAACAGCTTTCTTAACTTCCTTTTTAGCCATTTTGTACTTCTCAAATCTCTCCACATCTCTACTTTTCTTCAAATCTTTATAAGAATCCCTTTTAATTTTAATAGCAGCCTTTACATCTTCATTCCACCATGATATGTCCTTAGATGGTGGAGCACCACCTCTCGACTCACCAAGTAGATCTCTAACTACTTTCTTGATACAACTAGCCATTTTGTTCCATGTTTTGTCCGGATCATCTTCCGACTGCCAATCCGCTTCTTGTACTACACGATCTATAAAAGCCTTTTGATTACCTTCTTTCAATCGCCACCATTTAATTTTAGGCTCTACCTTACGTCTAATCTTCCTAGGTTCTCTTCTAAATCGAAAATCTAGAACTAAAAGTCTATGTTGAGTAGTTACACTCTCACCTGGCACTACCTTACAGTCGATACAACAACCTCTATCTATTCTTCTCTTTAGAAAAAAGTCTATTTGACTAGCATTTGATCCGCTCCTAAAAGTGATAAGGTGGGACTCTCTTTTCCTAAATCAGGTGTTTGCTAAGATCAAGTCATAAGATAAAGCGAAATCTAGAATCGAGTCACCTACTTCATTCCTTTGTCCGAAACCAAAACCTCCATGGATAGTATCAAACCCACTACGACTAGTACCTACATGTCCATTAAGATCACCACCAATAAATAACTTCTCTCCACTAGGTATACTTTGCACCACCTCGTCTAAATCCTCCCAGAATAGACGCTTACTAGCATCATCAAGACCTATCTGTGGTGCGTAAGCACTAATAACATTAAAGATTTCTCCACCTAGAATAAGCTTAACCAGTAAAATTCTATCACCTTTTCTCCTAATCTCAACTACATCCTCAAGCAACCGTCTATCTATGATTATACCTACCCCATTACGATTTTTATCTCTACCCGTATACCAAAGCTTATAACCCCAAGGCTCTATGACTCTACTCTTTTCACCTACCCACTTAGTTTCTTGCATACACATAATACCAACTCTCCTCCTAATCATCACCTCCACTAATTCTATTAGTCTACCCGTAAGGGAACCTATGTTCCAGGAAGCTAGACGGATCCTATGAAACCCTTGCTTATTTGTCACTACACCCGGGGTCCGATGTAGCGCGCCGTCTCTGGACGACGACCCTTGCTTATTTGTCACTACACCCGGGGTCCGATGTAGCACGCCGTCTGTAGACGACGACCCTTGCTTATTTGTCACTACACCCGGGGTCCGATGTAGCGCGCCGTCTCTAGACGACGACCCTTGCTTATTTGTCACTACACCCGGGGTCCGATGTAGCGCGCCGCATCTAGACGACGACCAAGCCCTTGCATATTTAACACTACACCCGGGATCCGATGTAGCGCGTCGCTGAGTAGGGGACGCCCCAACGATATTCTTGTAATGGTTCATGTCATTGAATGTGACAAAGTTTTCCGTTGGCTGTCACAAGCCTACCACAACCCTCACCCTTTCTCATCCGGACTTGGGACCGGCAACGGTGGGTTTACGCAATATAAAACAACAACATGCAGAATAATCATAAAGAAGCATAAGAAAAACAGCATGTCGACTCAAGTGAGCTCGACCCCAAAATACAGCATAAAAAGTCCACAAATCTCACAGTCTCATCTCTTGGTCAATATACAACAATACTGGTAGATACAGTAGATGGTATACTCTAGATACAAAGAATATACAAGGTAGTACAAAAATAATAATACAACCCACCTACGAGCAAAAGCTTTGAGTCCTGGAAAAAGAGGCAAAAGAGGAAAGTGCGTCCGCCGCTACTGTACTGACGGAGCGGACCTGCAAAAGGCTGTGGCACAACAGGGGTGAGTTGCCAACTCGTGAGTAATAAATAACATCTATAGAGACTATCGCAAGTATGCACACAAGCATCCTAGCATCTATAATACAGGCTTGGCAGGATATAATAGCAGGTATATATGCAATATGAATATACTAGCAGGTACGAATGCAATATGAATCTACTAGCACGTATGTATGCAATATGAATATACTCGTGATCTGCATGTGTAAATATAAGAAATCATCTTTTCCCATAGGCATCTCTTTTGAAATATCAGCACAATACCAATAGAATCAACCAGAATCCGTGTCCAGCAACGACACCTCAAAACTGTAGCAAATCTCATATATCCATATCGTAGTATCTCTGGCCTTAGCCGTCCGGCTGACCCATCTCAAATATCAATATCTCATCACCTCGCGGCCACGGTCGGTATCCTCTGGATATCCGCCGTGCCAAAACAGTCACCGGTAGGTAGTCCATCCCCTGCCAGGCTCAACTTCAACATCACGACCTTCTTTCCTCGGGGTACCTTACCGGGCCCACCATGTACCCGAGACGGTTCATCCAACTCCTCGAAACGGGTCTCGAAAACCACAGCAAACTCATGGTGGACGACACTCACATCACTAGAAAACCGCAATTTACATATTTAAAAAAAGTAATAAGTTTAGAAATTTTGCGGCTTTCCCCCGAAATCAAGAAATATTATAAAATCTCAAGAAATCCTCATAAATGCATATGGTATCAATAATCAAGTTGCGATGTTTGATTAATAGACTAGGCATGAACAAATAATATGATGAGGTACATGCACATGAATAGCAATCCTACGATTTCATTTTAAGGAATTAAAGGCAATAACACAGGTTTAAGCATCAATTATAGTAAAAGGTTTCAAATTATAGGTTATCTAGTGTGGTGGCATGGCAATTACCAGGGCGTGTGTGTAAGCATGAATAGTGCTCGTGCTGTATATAAAAACCCTGGCAATGGTGCAGGTGTCCTATAGAATGGGTTTGCATATGTATGTCAAATAAAGCATGGATGAAATTACTAATATTACTAGAAATCTTTAACTACTTAAACTATCGGGCGACCTGCGCCATCCAACGATAGTCCCCCGTAGATGTTAAATCTACTCACCAAAATCCTCAGCTAGCTACGTCCAATCGCCGCTTTCCCTTTTTGTGCCGCGTCCGACGTCTCCGCGACCGAACCTGGAATTGCATCAATATCGAACATAAGGTTACATAACAAGAACGACGCAAATCCCAAACGAAAATACTAACGTTCATAAGCTAGGTACAACGTGCACAAGGTGCGCGGAACACACGCGAAAATCGCAAAAACTAACTAAAATCGTCGATTTGGTCGCCCGGCAAAGCTAAAACCCGATCACTCAAAAATCCACACTCACACATCCTAAATGTCATAGGATATGTCAAAAATATCATCAAGATATCACAAATACATCACCACAATAATTTAATAAAACTAGCAAGCATAAACATTCCAAAAATCGGTGCAAACATCGCCGATTTGCGACAAAAAGGACTACAACCTAGCAAAACATCCAACCGCATAACTAGTTAACCACAATCACTTTGATTAAAACACATTACAAAGCTTCAAATCCTATATTTCCATAAACAACCCATTCTTGATTTTTTTCAAACTTAGCAAAATCCAACCCAAATCATACATGATACACTAAATTAACTCTAATAACAAGTCCAAAAGGCAAGTTAACCACTTAGATTACGCTAACAAAATAACTAGATAACAAAATAAATTTAATTAACCTACTAATGTTTTCTAAAACACTAGTTTAAACTCAAGCCATGAATTTTAACAAACCTAGAATAAAAATAGTACTAAAATTAACACTAAAACAACTTAATTAAAGGAATTTAACCAAAAGAATTTAATTAGGTAGAAATTATACCTCAAGATCTAGAGACCTAGCAAGAAATGTTGCCACCCAAGATGCCTCCTTGCATCCAAGATCCAAGCTAGAAAGGCTAAGAAAAGTGGGATGAAGAATGGCTTGAAATTTTGAGGTTTGATTTAGATCTTTGAATCATTTTGGGGATTTTTCTTTTGATGCAAAGGAGATGGAAACAATGGAGGGGGGGAGGCTGCAGCAGATTTCAGCAGCTAGGGAAATGGGGAGGAGTGTGTGTGTGTACTAGATTTATTTTTCTTTTTCCAAGTCAAACTCCATACCTTAATTAATATAAAATATTCATCTCATAACTTTCTTCAAATGAAATGAAGGAGTAAATGGAGGGGGGAAATCCTGCTGGTGGGCTCGGCCCAAGTGAGAATGAGGAAAATATGAGTGGTTGCTAAAAAAACCAAGCAAAAAGGCCCCCCCACAAGTTCATATTTGCAAGTTTAAAACTTAAATTAATTAATTTCATTTTCCAAAATAAAAACCAATTAAAACTTGAAATAAAATACTAAAATAATATATTACAACTAGATTTTAATTAACATGATTTTAAAGCTTAAATTTAGCCCATTTAAATTTGCATTTATTGCTAATTTAATGTATTTCTTTTACCGGCTTAAAATAATATTAAAAATTAGGGAAAAATTTTAAACGACCAGAATTTCATAAGTAACTCATTAGCTACTAAAAACAAGCAATTACCTATCCATATTAGGTATAATTAGGCCTAAACTGCAAAATAGCAAAAAAGAGGATTTACGGAAAAATACCAAATTTTCACCGTTTTTCGGGAAAACACCAAAACGACTTTTCAAGGCGCTACAGCTTGGCTATTCATCACGACTGTGGAATCCGTGTTTTTCGTTAATGGCTTAATCTAAAACATGCACCTCCTAGTATATCCTATATTTATATATCTGCTTTCTGTTGTTCTGTTATGTGATGTGATCATATAAATGTGTAGACGGATGCTACTTATATATATATATATGATATACTAGTAGACACTATATATGTTTTGCATCTGCGCAAGTTCTTACCCCGTCCTGCCGTAAGTTAAGTAACCTTACGATGAAGACCCGGGTCCTTGTGGTGAATACGGATGGCATATATGTGTGTTTTATTTTCATTTCTTCTGATAATTAGGAGCTTAAATGATGCGACGACATTAATAAGATTAATGTTAAGAAAAGAAACCTAAAGATGTTGTAGAACCAAATTTGAAAGATACTCGGCTTTTTCGTGAAAAAGCAATTATTTCAAATGCGGAGCTTAAGTCACTCCTTTACAAATCACTCGGTTCTACAACGATATCAAGTTCAATACTTTAAAGGTTTTCATCAAATCCATTCGTAGCCCTCCGCCATTTTAGGAAGTAGAGTACTTAGTATTCGTGCTACGTTTTTTGACTATAGTTAAGGCATAGTGTGCGGAAGCTAAGTGATGTCTTCCTACAAAGCATATGATGCGATCGGTTAGGAAATTCATATGACTTTGTTGATTATAGTTAAGGGTCACACGAATGGGTCTAAATCAATCTTGAAATGACGAGTAGAACTTGACTTGCGCTTATGATTTGTTGACCATAGTTAAGGTTATAGGTCGCTAGGGGTAAAAAACTATATCGGGAATTTCAAGTGTTGAAATTTGCAATGAGATTGCATACTTTCTATTTAATAGTTCGATCCCGATTCCACTGTGAGTAATAGTTACTCCGGGAGAATTTTACACTTTACAATTAGCTAATCCAGTAGGTGTCTAGAAAGGTGTTAACGGGGTTATGCCTCTATGGAAACAGGATTTATTTTAATTAGGTCCGTGCGAAAGCACGGAGAACCTACCTCGAAATACCAACACTGGCATGGCTGACCGGTTAGCGAACTTGTGGAGTGTAACTAATCATGGCTAATTTTTGAAGGAAAATTTGATAAAAACAGTGGGAGACATTGATTAGATAAGATAATAACCAATCTAATCATACAAGAGCTTACGCTGAGTGTTTTCTTTTCTCTCTCCTAATGGCAGATACCAATGATGGGACTTAAGCTTCTATTAGAGAAAAACAAACTGACGAGACCAAATTATAAAGACTAGCTGAGGAACGTGAACATTGTCATTTCCTATTATAAGGTTGCATACGTCCTCACTACCAAAGCCACTTCCGTCCCAGGCCCTAATTTTTTTGTTGCGGAAAAGGAGATCCGCAAAACATGGGATATCGACTGTCCCACAACAAAGCGCCTCGCATTAGCTTCGATGGACAATGAACATCAAATGCAATATGAGAAGATGGATGTGCAATTCATCTTTTTCCATACAAAGGAGTTGTATGGGGTGCAATCTCATGCTCTTCGTTACGAGGCCTCACGATAATTGTTTCAAATGAAGATGGCTGGTGGTATATCTGTAGGAGATTATGTCCTAAAAATGATAGGCCTTATTGAAGAGCTTGAGGACCTGGGATGGACCATGGAGAATGAACAATATATTGATATCGTTCTACAATCTCCCCGCCTATGCTCAATTTGCAGTCAACTTCAACATGCACAACTTGGAGAAATCACTTCCTGAACTTCTCAATATGTTGAGAAGTGTGGAGAGCACGCTCAAGATGGTGAAAACTCCCGCTCTACTTGTTGGGCAATCTTCCTATTTCATCCCAAAAGCAAAAGCTAAGAGAAAGAAGAAAAAGAAACTCAACAAGCCGAGAGGTGGAGTTAAGAAGACAAAGGGGAAAGACAAATCTAGGGCTGCGGGATCAGGGATGGGTGAATGTTTCATTGTCACAAGACGGGACATTGGAAAAGGAATTGCACTGAGTACATCATCGATCTCAAGAAGAAGAAGCATGATGATGCTTCCGCTTCAGGTGCGTTTGTGATTGTTACGAAAGAGTGTGTTTGTAGTTTAACCGCAATCAGAACGGTGTCGCGCGTAGCTAGACCGAGGTGAGTACGGGTCGTCCTCAGGGAAACGTGGAACCTTTTACTCTTACTTTAGATGTGTTGAAAGAGAGAGGAGCAAATAAGAATTTTGTGAAAAGTTTCTAGATCTACGTTAAGCAAGAATGCAAAAATATAGATCTAGATTATTTTAGAGATGTAGACAATATAATAAGAGGACTTGTAGGGTTCGTTAGGATTTAGTAGTCATGGACGACTAATTAAAAGTTTCCCTTTTTATCCATTAATAGATTTATAACTAGAACGACGGTGATGCGTGTAGATTAGGGTTTCTGGAGGGAAAAGGAATCCCACTCTTAACTCTTATCTCGACACGGAACTCCGTTCATATCTAGCCTTTACCAAAACAATCATTAATCTAATCTCTAATCGCGGTCGGAACTAACAAAGAATTGTTAGCTCGCCCGATTTGGATGTTAATAATTCTTTTGATAAAGTTCATAAACTTTATAGGACTTAAAAAGTGTTTAGAGATGTTCATCGTCCATTAGCCTACCCTAATCTTACGAACCCTAACAAGCAGAGAATTACTCGCGCATGTTGGGAGAAGAAGATGAAAAGATAGAGAAAGAAACCAAAATGTAAAATGCAAAAGAATAAAATAAAACAACTACCTTTATTAATCAACTTGAACAATCTACACTTTATTCCTTAGAAAATGATTACAAAACTAGTTGCTTCTCGATCTCTTCCAAGGAGGTAGATGAACCGTTGATGATCAGCCTGGATGCGTGAGCCGTCTTGGACTTTGTGATCTCTTCGGCTTGATAACTTTTCTAAGAGGCTCTCGCTGCTCTTTTATAGTGCAAAGACAGAATCTTATTGTTGAAAAGTTGGTAAAATTCTTCATAGATTTATGCCAAAAAATCTTGCTTCCCAATTCCCTAGAAGTGAGGCGGATCCGCGGCCCAAGGAGGGGTTTGGCCGCGGATCCGCGCTCAAAGGTGAGGATCTCTTGATCAAAATTCTTGGGCTTTCTTCTTGTGACATGTGGCAATCCTAGGCACCTTTAGAATTCAGAAATTTTCTCTCGGCTGCTTCCAGACTTGGTCTCTAAGTTTTGCTTCTTAATTTGGCAAGTTTTCTTCAACAACTTGATTTGTTTGATAAATTCTGCATAACAACTTGGAAAATTCTGCACAATAATCTCAAATAATATTTAGTAGACTTATTTCTACTAGGATTTGGTCAATGAATTTATTTGCATACATTTTCCTACCAAATTCTAATTAAAATATATTAACACATGGAAAATAATGTTTTTACACATAAACCCTCATATGTATAATATATCATAATAAAGTCCTTTTTTTAATATGAAAATGGTAGGATAAATGTAATGCAGATGTTGCAGTTTTATCAACTGAACAAATACCCCCAAACTTATCTTTGATCGTTCCGAGCAAACTAGTTTATTCAAGAGGAGAAAAAGAAAGGAGAAAACTAAGCACACTTTCGTAGGCAGACACGATTGCACTGAGCACGTGCAACAAGCCGTTAAACCTCTAGGTGTCCCTAGTAGGAGGAGTGTTGTCTCGTGAGGGTTTTCAGCGGATTACACCCACAAAATCCTATAACAGAAGAAAGATGGTGAAATTTACATATAAAGATAAGAACCATAAAAGAAAGGCCTAGAAAAGAAGAGTTTCCAACTATACTAGCTTTTCAGTTGTCATGAGCCCTATCTTAATAGTCATGAAAAGATGTTAGAAATCACATTATCCCTCAATAAAACATCGTCTTTATTCTTCATTCCTACCTTTCATCCAAACATTGATCATATACCCCTACGTGTGTGAAATGGTCATCCCTACACTCAGAGAATTCAATTCAAACTATCATACTCTTGTCCATCTACCTTAGTACTTTTTAATTTGATGAATACTTAGATTTGCTCACACATTTTCATGCGACCGTTAATACTTCTTGAGGTACTAACCGACCGATTACTCATGTGCTTGCTGATTCGGTGATAATATTTTCCTCGTCTTGCACCTCCCAAGGCTTAGCAGTGACTCCCAGACCAGTTGGCCTTAGGGCACTAAGTGAAGAGGCACCCTCGCTATATTTTTTTATTGCTGCCTTGGCGATAACAAAACCAGTGTTCATTTTTCTTTTCACCATTTTTATATTTTCTTCATTTTTTTCATTTCCTTTATATTTTGGCTTTTAGACAAGAGCATTTCAAGGTATCCTCTACTATCCCGAGTTTCAAGACGTATGTAAGTGCATATAGTAGGGTATCAACATTCAAATGTTTGGCTTCCAGAATAGAAACTATTTTTCAGACTTATTTTTATCCTCAGATTAGTGACTTCCTTCATCTTACTAACCCTTGGGACAATAGCTCATAACTACTTATTACTAGTTCGTTTTAGAAAACTTCTAATTTTCTTGGTTTTCTTAAACTATTCCTATCTTTTGGATGTAATTTTTCACTTTCTACTCTTTTGTTATAAAAGAATTTTTTTTAAAATTTTTTTAAAATGTTGTGCTTATGCAAAATATGAAGCAAATTGATGTGTAAATAAGCACAAACCTCCCCCAAACCTGTTTACAGTAGTGTCCTCACTGATGTCATCCGTTAAGCTCAAAAAAACCTGTAGACTTGGGAGGAAATTATTAATGGGGGCAACAATATATGAAAGTGAAAATCCTCCCCCAAACTTATTTTAGGCTCACAATTTTGTAAAAATCATTTTCTTTCAAGAGCCAAAATATACCACCCCTCCCCCAAACTTGAGTTAAACATTTTTAATCTTTTAAAATCATATGAGGGGGTCAAGGTTATTGGTCAATGCCAAGCTTTGCAAAGACCGAAGGTCAACACCAACCATTCAAAAATTTTATCGGTGAAGCACCAAGGTTGGTGGAAGAACATGTCACCTATTGACGTGAAGAAGTGGGGAGGTGACAAGAGGTGTATTGGAAAAGGATTGTGTCTCAATTTGGAGAGACGACACAGTGATAGTAATGATGGATTACTCGCATTGTCATGATTGTCCAAAAGTGGGGGTGTAAGTCCAATTTCTTCATCTTGGAGTTGATTCATCTCAACATCCGTGTCTTGTAAAAATGCGAGTTCATCAGCGAAAATTTCCTCAAAGCTTTCATCGATACCCCGAAAAATAATGTCATCAGAAAAAATGGGGTGATCGTCAGACTCAATATAATGTTCATCATTAGATGTTGACCCGGACAACTCGGTGGAAGAGTAAATGGTTAGGTCAAACAACAACATATGAAAAGAGTCTGTATCATGAGGTTGATCAAATTCGCTGCTGTCGACATCCATTAATTCGACAGAACACACATGAGCTTAGGGTTCGTAGGGTTCACTTCCCAACTTGTAAATGTTAAGCTCAATTGACTTCTTTCCAAAGGATAGGGTCATAGAGCCGTTTCTACAATTAATTACTGCGTTGGAAGTGGCCAAAAAGGGTCGACCGAGTATCACCGGAATTTGATTGCGTGGGTTTGCTATAGGTTGTGTATCAATAACGATAAAGTCCACAGGAAATATGAATTCCCCGACTTTGATTAACACATCCTCTAGCTCACCCCTAGGTTGGGTGATAGATCGATCGGCCATCTGAAGAGTGCAATACGCTGGCTTTAACTCTCCGATCCCTAATTGCTCATAAACAGAATACGGAAGCAAGTTAACACTAGCACCTAGATCGAGTAGAGCACGATTGATATTTTTACCCCTAATAGAGATTGAAATTGTAGGACTTCCGGGGTCCTTTCGTTTCTTGGGAAGTTGTTGTGTAAAAGCTGTGCTCACATTACTCGCAAGGAAAACTTTTTTAGGTACTTGAACTTTTCTCTTCCTAGTGCACAAGTCCTTTAGGATTTTCGCATATGACGGAACTTGTTAAATAGCATCTAGGAGAGGAATGTTTATGTTAACTTGCTTAAAAATTTCCACAATTTTCTCCATTTGTGGACTTAGTCTGTTGTCCCTTAACCTGTTTGGATAGGTGCTTGATCAATAAGTTTTGGGTTCAACGTTTGTGGAGAAGACTGTGGGGATGGATTCTATCCCAAAATTGGAGTGGGAATTGACTTAGATAGATTTGGCGAAATGGGCGAAGGGTTCGAGCCTTGGGGAAAACGGAGAATAGGCTCGGATGAAGGTGGGAGACTAGACGAATTAGGGGAAGAAGAAGAAGCTGGGGTATCATTGATGTCACTATCATCACACTGCTCACCCACTTGGTTATTCAGCACTCTCCCCGATCTCAACGTAGTAATGGCATTCACATTATGACTTTGTGAATGGCCAGGATTCGGTAGGGGTTGAGATGGGAGTTTCCCTTTCTCTCTAGCACTCATTGCGGCGTTTAACTGTGCGATTTGGTTTTCTAATGATTTAATACTCTCACCTTGGGAGGCGGAGTTTTTCGTTATGGTATCAATAGAAGACCTCATCTCAGCCGAATTTTGCATGGATTGTTTCATGAACATATCCAAAGTTTGTGCAAGTGAGTTGTCAGTACCGGCCACTTGTGGTGTAGAAATGTTGGCCGGATTTTGGAAATTCTGTGACTGAAAGGCGGGCTGATTCTGTGGTTGTGGTTGCTGTGGAGGAGGTCTTTGATAATTACTTTGTTGGTTTTGATTCCAAGAAAAGTTAGGATGATTCCTCCATCCTTGATTGTATGTGGAAGAATAAGGGTCGTTTCTAGGTCGCAGCTGAGAAGCAGCATTGGCTTGAAACGATGCATTCATAGGACATTCTTCCGTTAAGTGTGAAGGATCCGAACAGCAACCACAGACAGTCTTAGGAAGCGTGACCTGATTTAGGGAGAATGATGAGAACTTGTTTTCAATAACATCGAGTTTCTTCTGTATCGCTGCCATTTCGGCTTTTACTGCGATAGAAATATCGAGCTGGTGAATACCTCCCTTAGTTGAAGGTGGTCTTACGCTTTCCCACTGCAACGTGTGTTCAGCAAGGTCTTCCAGATATTTCCATGCTTCACCGTCATCTTTAGACATGAAATTGCATTGACACATTGTTTCAAGCATCTTCTTTGTCGCTGGATTAATGCCCTCATATATAATCCGACATAAATCCCATCTTTGTATTCCGTGATGGGGGCATTGGACAAGCAGATCTTTGAAACGTTCAAAGCACTTCTAAAATGGTTCATTGGGAAGCTGGGTGAACTGGTTGATCTCGCTCCTAATATGTGCAGTCTTATGATTTGGGTAAAACTTCTTAAGAAATGCTACGAAGAATTCATCCCAATTAGTGATAGAGTGTGCGGCAGTATTATAAAGCCATTTTTCTGCCAAGTCGCACAGTGTGAATGGGAGAAGACGTAAGCGCATAGCATCTAAAGTCAATGTGAAGTACCCATTATTGCACATACGTTTTCGAATTTGGTGATGAAAACGTACGCGTCTTCCGACTCAAGCCCGTGAAATTTGGGCAGCAGATTGATGTAGTGGGGTTTAATTTCGAAATTATCCCCCGTTAGGTGGTGGAAGAGATAGACAAGTAGGAAGAGAACCACGAATAGGATAGCATCTTTCTTGGAGAGAGATGCGCGGTGGATTCTGCTCACCTGTGGGCGGTGGCAGCGTGGTGTTATAATTAGATGGAGTGCCGTCCATCACGGTTGATGTGGTGTGTGGTGGGGGAAAAGAAGATGAAGAAGTACCGACTTCGGCGTCGATAGCAGGAACGCGGAAAAGACGGGCACCAGGATCCCGTGTCCAGCCGAGCATGCACTAAGCGGGTTTAGTGCAAGTGGCAGCGTGTGTGCGATTTAAAATTGGCTTGTTTTGAAAAAGTGGGACTCAAGACAAATCACCCTAAGATGCATAAGCAACCCTAGAACTATGGTCACCTAGGTCCAGTCTCTAGACCGCTCCTAGACTTCCAAAGGACAAGCCGCAGGATAAATCCTCTACCGCCTCCGTACTACCCATGTAGCCAGGTAAGTGCCAGGTAAGTGGGAAGGAACCACGTCGTGGGACTAATTAAAAACCACTAGCCTTTGTCACACTTTCCTAGGCACTATAAAAGTAATGCGGATAAACGATAGATTACCCATGACCTTCCTCTGTCCTTATTGAGCGCGACAGTCCTTAGAGTCTGGTCTAGATATTTTTTAAATTAATGAAGGGTTGATCTATATGCTCGGTTTGTGATTTGTGTGGCTTAGGAAGGGTGATGAAATCCCCACCTAATCTTGATTTGGTCTTTGCCCCTTAAAGTCCGTATTAAATATGCAAAACAAAACCAATCACAAAACTTTTGCAAAAAGATTTTTGAGCGGCGCGATTTTGCAAAGAATCCTGCAGAAAATAGATTTTATTGGATTTGAGAGGAGAGAGAAAGTGTTAAGAAAGATACCAGAGAAGTTCGAAACCCTAGATCTCCTATTTCCTCAAGTCCGTGACTCCAGATTCCCTCGCAAAATTCACACACAAATCGTTAAATATGCAATTTGCAGTTTTGTGTTAATAATGATATAAATCGTCTAAGAATTCAACACAAATAGTAAGAATAAAAAATTACGCACGTATCCCCGGCAACGGCGCCATTTGATTGTTACGAAAGAGTGTGTTTATAGTTTAACCGCAATCAGAACGGTGTCGCGCGTAGCTAGACCGAGGTGAGTACGGGTCGTCCTCAGAGAAACGTGGAACCTTTTACTCTTACTTTAGATGTGTTGAAAGAGAGAGGAGGAAATAAGAATTTTGTGAAAAGTTTCTAGATCTACGTTAAGCAAGAATGCAAAAATATAGATCTAGATTATTTTAGAGATGTAGACAATATAATAAGAGGGCTTGTAGGGTTCGTTAGGATTTAGTAGTCATGGACGACTAATTAAAAGTTACCTTTTTTTATCCATTAATAGATTTATAACTAGAACGACGGTGATGCGTGTAGATTAGGGTTTCTGGAGGGAAAAGGAATCCTACTCTTAACCCTTATCTCGACACGGAACTCCGTTCATATCTAGCCTTTACCAAAACAATCATTAATCTAATCTCTAATCGCGGTCGGAACTAACAAAGAATTGTTAGCGCGCCCGATTAGGATGTTAATAATTCTTTTGATAAAGTTCATAAACTTTATAGGACTTAAAAAGTGTTTAGAGATGTTCATCGTCCATTAGCCTACCCTAATCCTACGAACCCTAACAAGCGGAGAATTACTCGCGCATGTTGGGAGAAGAAGATGAAAAGATAGAGAGGAAAAACATAATGTAAAATGCAAAAGAATAAAATAAAACAACTACCTTTATTAATCAACTTGAACAATCTACACTTTATTCCTTAGAAAATGATTACAAAACTAGTTGCTTCTCGATCTCTTCCAATGAGGTAGATGAACCGTTGATGATCAGCCTGGATGCGTGAGCCGTCTTGGACTTCGTGATCTCTTCGGCTTGATAACTTTTCCAAGAGGCTCTCGGTGCTCTTTTATAGTGCAAAGCCAGAATCTTATTGTTGAAAAGTTGGTAAAATTCTTCATAGATTTATGCCAAAAAATCTTGCTTCCTAATTCCCTAGAAGTGCGGCGGATCCGCGGCCCAAGGGGGGTTTGGCCGCGGATCCGCGCTCAAAGGTGAGGATCTCTTGATCAAAATTCTTGGGCTTTCTTCTTGTGACATGTGGCAATCCTAGGTACCTTTAGAATTCAGAAATCTTCTCTCGGCTGCTTCCAGACTTGGTCTCTAAGTTTTGCTTCTTAATTTGGCAAGTTTTCTTCAACAACTTGATTTGTTTGATAAATTCTGCATAACAACTTGGAAAATTCTGCACAATAATCTCAAATAATATTTAGTAGGCTTATTTCTACTAGGATTTGGTCAATGAATTTATTTGCATACATTTTCCTACCAAATGCTAATTAAAATTTATTAACACATGGAAAATAATGTTTTTACACATAAACCCTCATATGTATAATATATCGTAATAAAGTCCTTTTTTTAATATGAAAATGGTAGGAAAAATGTAATACAGATGTGCAGTTTTATCAACTGAACAGTTTGTTACTGAAAACTGTTTTTCAATAAACTCTGCATCCTGGGTATTAGATACCGATTCAGGTTCTCATATCTATAATTGTGTGCAAGGGTTGCGAAATAGCAAGGTTTTGAAGAAAGGTGATCATACTTTCCGTGTTGGGAATGGTTTAAATGTTGATGCTGCATCAGTGGGAGAGTATCACCTAGGATTGCCTTCCGGGTGTATATTGATTTTGAATCCCTGTTATTTTATACCGACTATGTTATGTAATATTATATCTGTATCTTTGTTAGAAAATGAAGGATATCATTTTGTATTGCAAAGTAATGTTATGAACATTAACCTAAATCAACAGTTGATTGGGTATGGTACACTAAATAATGGAATTTACGTCCTGAATCAACACACAGTTTTCAAAATCCAACACACAAACAAAAGAAAGACTTCAGAAATAAATGAAGCATTCTTATGGCATTGTAGACTTGGCCATATTAATGAAACAAGACAAACCAAGCTACATAAATATGGATATTTGAATCCGTTTGAATATAAATCTTATGCGACTTGTCATTCTTGCATCAAGGGTAATATGACCAAAACTTCGTTTGCTGGACACGGAGAGAGAGCTACTGACCTCTAAGGCCTCATACATAGTGATGTATGTGGACCAATGTCTATGCATGCAAGAAACGGTTATTCATACTTCATAACCTTTATTGATGATTTCTCGAGGTTCGAACACGTTTTCTTGCTGAAACATAAGTTTGAAGCTTTTGAAAAATTTAAGGAGTATAAAATTGAAGTAGAAAAATAAATTGGGTTGAGCATCAAGAAACTTCGATCAGATCGAGGAGGAGAGTACTTAGGTACAGAGTTCCTTAATTTCCTAAAAGAGAATGGGATTTTCTCTCAGCACACTCCTCCGTACACACCACAGCATAACAGTGTGTCAGAGCGGAGGAATCATACACAATTAGATATGATACACTCTATGATGAGTGATGCTGAGTTACCACTTTCCTTTTGGGGGTATGCATTAGAGACTGCAGTATATCTATTAAACAGGGTTCCGACCAAATCCGTGCCTACCACTCTATATAAGATATGGTGTGGGAAGAGACCATCTCTTAAACGAGTTAGGATATGTGGTTGTCCTGCTTTTGTTAAAAAGTAGAATCCAGACAAACTCGAGACACGATCGGTTTTGTGCAAGTTTGTGGGATATCCTAAACATTCATATGAATATTTATTCTACCATAAGGAGGAACAAAGAGTGTTTGTTTCTCAGTATTCCATGTTTTTAGAAAATGAGTTTTTTTACAAATGATACTATTGGCAATACGGTAGAACTGGAAGAAATTCCAGAGTCACAAACAACTACTGACGATTTGGTTGAACCTGAAGCTTTGATAGAACCCAACGAGCCTTAGTTACTCCGTAGATCTAGTAAGTCTTCTCATCCACCAGAAAGAAACTACGGTTTCCACATTGATGGTGATAGAGAAGATTGCATTATGGAAGATGATGATCCTACTAGTTTTCAGTAGGCTATCACGGGTAGTGACTCAGTGAAATAGCTGGATGCTATGCGATCCGAAATGGAATCCATGCACACCAACAAAATATGGACTTTAGAAGTTGCACCTTCTGGAGTAAAACAAGTAGGGTGCAAATGGATCTTTAAGAAAAAGATTGGTGTGGATGGACAGGTGGAGACCTATAAAGCTGTTAGTTGTATGTATGCCCTAGAGGCCAGTATTGTACGGATTATGTATATTATATTGGATGCTTGGACATATATAGAGATGACTTTCTTGCTCGACATGATAGTATGCTATCTGGTTACCATTTATCTTAACATGTACACTAGTCTCTTTATACTGTCTTATAGTTACATGTTGGTAAAGCCCTTAGGATTTGTACTTGACTACCTGGACTATGATGCAGATCATACTAGTGGGGACATGGTAGTCCATAAGTACATCCTTCAAGGTCCCTAGTCGTGGGTGTAATCGAGACGGGGCATCGATATACCAGAGTAGACTAGCGTATACGCTTCTCGATCCATGTGATGGGCGATGGATGATCCCATATCCATTGGTGTTTGACATCAGAGATGGTATACGGGTGCTCAGTGGAGACTGGGTACACTGGACGGACTCGCCGAGAACTCCCAGATGGTATTATACCTCACGTCAGATGGCAGTTCTCAGGTGACACTTATACAGGTTAGTCTGTAGACCCGAGATCGTCATAGAGTCTTGTGTGATTCCCACTGTGCTTTGATCTCCACCTTACCACGTCCATGAGGGCGTGCAAAACGGTGGTCTTTGGGTACAGTCCCGAGTCACATGGAGGCAATGAGCAATAGGAGGGGTTTCGTCTCTCCCGGTATTGGGGGTTGATGTTGCGAAGTGCTCGATTGGCCATAACAGGGAAGTCCCTGGCCAGGGCTGATCAGAGATTTGCTGGTAAGTGTTACCAGTAGTTTCTCGACCCGTTACGAGCCTCACATCGGCACGACTTATCGGGTTATTGGGGTCTGACGTATACCACCCCTAGACTTGATATGCGACGTATCAGACGAAGAGACTTGACTGTATGGTAAGTGTTACTGGTCGGATTCGCAGGAGTGTGAGCGGGCTAGCTCGTCGATCTTCTGATCGCTCAATACCCGGGTGGCCGTTACGTTTAGCAGACCGCTTGCGGCTTGTGGGTGCTTGATATGATCATCATCTGCTACCGGCGTATTGACGAGTCTTTAGAGTCCTACACAGAGGTTTCCTGGCTCAAGCGAAACGAAATAGGAGCGCATATGAGATATGTGCAGGACCGAGAATAATGCGTGTATGTGATACCGCATTTCATTCTCGCGATATATGTTTCGATTGGTTATATTCGATATGACCTAGTTATCGAATCATTGATTCGATAAATCGATGCATTGAATACTAGTCGGTTATGTGCGACATGACCGGATCATTGAATCAAGTGTTGATTTAATGATTTAATGTATAATTATATATCTGATATATTACTTTGCATTAACTAGTATTGGTTCACTTTAAACGGATTTTTCTCACTAGGATTGCACATTGTATATGTGATATACTTTCGTGCACTTTTTGTATCATATTTGATGATACTTGATCATTTAGTTAAGTGTATAAAATTAATCCATGGTTAATATGATAATTAGGGTTTTGCATTTTCATTTATTTATTTATTTGTTTATTTATTTATTTGGAAAAGAATATGATAAGAATGGTGGCTAAGTTTGTTTTATATTGAAGCTTCATGAAGCTTTGACTTTGCTAACCATCCTTATCTTCATGCTTAACCCTAACCCATCAAAGTGACCATGGTTAATTCTCTACACTTGACCCTAGTTCAAGTTATGATAAGTATTTGATTTATATTTATTTTTAATATAAGACTTATCATAATTCTTTCTTGAGCTCATCTTCTTCTTCTTCTTCAAGCTTGCTACAAAAATGGCAACTTGAGATCTAGTGAGATAAATCCAAATCTAAAGTGTACCCACCTCCTATTTCTTCACCCTCTACCTCTTGCCAAGTTGTTTTGGGTGTTTACTTCACAAGTTTCATAAGTTCGTGAAGTCGGAGCTTGAGTTTGTGCAACCTCAACGTAGATCGTCTTTGACACAAAGCCGACGAGCTATTCCGCTTGCTTTCCCGATGAAGCCGTTGATCGAGTCAAGGATTCATGATGGACAGCGAGGACATCACCACGTGGAGCTAAGGAGGCGGAAATCCGGATCTACAAAGGTTGTATATCCGTATCTTAGTAGTTAACTGTTAACTAGCTTTCTAGTTTCGCCTAAACATCTAGTTAAAGATCCGTAGTCTAGGGTTTCTCGGCACTAAAATTTTAATTTGGCATGTTCGATGCCTTGTGAAACCATACTAGAGTGCCTAGGAACCTTTCACTGGTATCAGAGCCTAGCTAGAGCCTTAGGCGAAGCCCGGACGGAATTAGAAACCCGATCGAACCCGAAATCCCAAACCTTACATGCTCTCTGTACTTTTTTCAAAACTGTTGATTTTTGGCAATTACAAATATCCAGAAAAACAAGCAGGCTTTTTTAAGAATTACTGTGAAATTTGGTAGCCTAATTCCACCAAAGCGCGGCGGAAGCGCCGCACAAAGGGGGTTTGTGCGGCGGAAGCGCCGCCAATCAGAAGCCGACACGTGTCATTTTTCACAGTAATTCCCATAATCCAGTGCTGGTTTTCCTGGAATATTTAAACTGAACTCAAGAGTTGAGTTGTTCTGAGTTGTTTTGGGAATCATTGTTTCGATCGGAAAGTCTAATTCTGTCCATGTGTTTTCCAGATAACTGTAGAATATGTTAAAAAGTTCGACCGGATATAAATACCCAGGTTTTCCCCCTGCCGGAATATCCAAGTGTTGGATTATTGTATGGTTTAAGGACGTTCTCAGTAGTGCAAGTAACGCGATGGTCCCTCTAGAAGACAACAAACCTTAACTCGATTATGTGACCGTCTTGAACTGCCCTTTGAACCTTCGGGTTTGGGGCAGTACGGCGTGCCACATGTGAGGCGTTGGCTTGACCCTTCTACGGCTGGACCGTTGGTACTGAGGTATGAAGTGAATGTCTTTGAACCTATTTCATGTGTTGATCGGTGTCGGGAAAAATTGGGTGTTCGAATGTTCGATCGGAAAGTTTAATATATTCTATTTATCCGGAATTGGATACAATAATTGGAATTCACAAAAGGTTATGAGATAACTGGATGGATGTTGCAAATCTAGCGGTTTAGTTTCATTGGATATTGAAAAGAGTTTTCGATAATGAGACTAAAATGCGGGATTTGTAACTGTTAGGCATGTGATGTCTAAAGAAGTTGCGGATTCCAATTGTTGTAGTTTTACACTTTCTTTTCTGTGACCGTAAGTGTAGTATGTTCATATCGCCGGTTTCGTTGCTATACGTCAACGACAATTGGGGTATGCGTACTTACTTACGTTGATGACATGTGATGTTGTGTGTTGCTGGATATGTTATATTGGATCGTCGTATTCGAATAGCCGGGGGTTTTTATGTGAGATGAGTGTTTTTTCATTTTCATTCATGTAAAAACTTGTATGTAATATTCTTTTATTTGGGGCACTTCCAGGTAGCGGAAGCTGTCACCCTTTGTATATTATTTACTTTTCTGCACTAGGATAGACCCAAGGAGGGGAGCACAAGTAACCGGGTTCTGGGGTCCAGTGGGAGACTAACTCGAGGAGTCGAGTCCGGGTCTCCTAACCCTAGAATTGGCAGGGTTGCTTGCCGCTCTCGTAGGGGTCTAGGGGTGTGGGATTGGCTATTCATCACGACCGTGGAATCCGTGTTTTATACTGGCTCGTATTGAAAACACGGACGTCCTAGTATATCCAATATTTCATATGTTTATTCTGCTGCGATATCTGTGATGCGATTCTGTGATAGATTTAGTATATAGTATATATGATATATTATATAGACGTTACTTATGTTTTACACCCGCGCTAGCCCTGCCCTGCTCTGTCGTTAGTTACCTAACCTAACGGTGCACGAGGGGACATCGAGGCGAATGCGGATGGCATAAGTGTACGTCATATCTATCTGTGATGTTTAGGTATTTAAATGATGGGACTTCATTAATGTGATTAATGAAAGATAAGAAACCTAAGATGTTGTAGAATCGAATTTTAAAATAAAACAGGTAGCTACAGTTCTTGCTTTGCATAGCGGTATATATGATATACCCTGCACCTTATTCGATGAGGAAAGGACCGAGATCCCTTCACCGGGAGTGACTCCTTTAGCAATAACTGGCAGATGCTACACACTCGGTTTGCTTTTGACTGCTTTTGAGTTTTTGCTTTGCACAGCGATATATATGATATATCCCGCACCTCATTCGACGAGGAAAGGACCGAGATCCCTTCACCGGGAGTGACTCCTTTAGCAAAACTGGAAAAGCCTCAAAATCACTCCATTTCAAAACATCATTTGATTCTACAACGATATCAAGTTCTTTACGCTCATGGTTTTTATGAAAAACCTGCGTAGCCCTCCGTCATTTCAGATAAGTCCTGTTTAGTATTCGTGCTGCGTTTGTTGACCTTGTCAAGGCGCAGTGTGCGGTAGCTAACCAGTATTTGTCTTCTTATGCATATGATGCAGATTGAGTTAGGGTAGTCGTACGGCCTTGTTGACCTTGTCAAGGGTCGTGCGGGTGGGTTTGATTCAATCAAGAAATGACGGGTTGAACTTGACTTGCGGTCTATGGTTTGTTGACCTTGTCAAGGTCATAGATCGTTCGGGGCAAAATATTATCGGGAATTTCAAGTGTTGAAATTTGCAATGAGATTGCATACCTTCTATGAGATAGTTGGATCCCGATACCCGCTGCGAGTAAGAGTTACTCCTGGGAGAGTTTTACACATTGCAATTAGCCGATCAAGTAGGTGTCTAGAAAGGTGTTAACGAGGTTACGCCTCTGGGAAAACGAGGTTTACATTAATTAGGTTCGTGCGAAAGCACGGGGGACCTCCCTCAAAGTACCGACACTGGCCTGGCTGAAAGATTGGCGAACTTGTAGTGTGTAATTAATCCCGGCTAGTCTTTCCTTTTAGGGTTTGAAGGAAGATTTGATAAAAAGCAGTGGGAGCCATCCTGATTAGATAAGATAATAACCAATCTGATCTTGCACGAGCATACGCTAAGTGTTTTCTTCTCTCTCTCTCCAGGTAGCGACCAGTTCATGCCTTAATCAAGATAATAATATGGATGTATTGACCGAACCCGCATGTTATACTGTGCTGGGGAACGTTGGTTCCGTTCTTTCCTATAAGAGTTATAGGAATGAACAGGATATAGGGGAATGCCAGGATTCCCATGCCACCCGAATGAAGAAAGTACATGTTGATGCATTTTCTTCGGGTGTGTTCGTTACTGAGAACTGTTTCTCCATTTGCTCTACGTCCTGGGTATTGGATACCGGGTCGGGATCCCATATATGTAATCAGTTACATGGGCTAAGGAAAGGTAGAGAACTTGGAGAAGGTGATAAAGACATTAGAGTCGGAAATGGTGCAATTGTTGCAGCTAAGACTGTCGGGGAATATCACCTTGTATTACCAACTGGTAATACATTGGTTCTGAACGAATGCTATTACATGCCGAACCTGATATGCAACATTATATCGGTCTCTTTATTGAGTAAAGAGGGATATAATTTTGTATTACAGGACAATGTTATGAACATTTTCCATAACCAAAAGTTGGTTGGATCAGGCACGTTGTGCAATGGCATTTATGTTCTAAACCAATCAACAGTCCTGAGCATAACAAACACACACAAGAGGAAGAGTTCTGAACTCAACGAATCCTTCTTGTGGCATTGTAGACTGGGTCACATCAATGCGACACGACTAGCTAAGTTACATAAGGATGGATATTTAAATCCGTTTAAATTTTCATCCTATGACACTTGCCAGTCATGTCTCAAAGGCAAGATGACCAAGACTCCGTTTACGGGACACGGAGAAAGAGTTACCGAACTCTTAGGACTGATACATAGTGATGTATGCGGTCCCATGTCTACACATGCCAGGGATGGTTCTTCGTACTTCATTACATTCACTGACGATCTCTCTAGGTTCGGGTATGTGTTCCTGATGAAACACAAATCATAAGCTTTTGAGAAATTTAGGGAATATAAACAAGAAGTTGAGAACCAAACCGGAAAAAGTATTAAAATCCTTCGATCTGATCGAGGAGGTGAATACTTGAGCAATGAATTCCTGGACTTCCTAAAAGAGAATGGGATTCTCTCTCAGCTGACTCCTCCATATACACCACAGCACAACGGTGTATCTGAACGGAGGAACCGCACCCTATTAGATATGGTGCGCTCTATGATGAGCACAGCTGAGTTACCTATCTCCTTCTGGGGATATGCGCTGGAGACAGCAGCATATCTATTAAATCAAGTTCCATCTAAATCTGTACCTACCACACCATATGAGATATGGAGTGGGAAGAGACCATATTTTAAACGAGTTAAGATATGGGGTTGTCCGGCCTATGTCAAAAGACAAAATCCGGACAAGCTCGAGGCACGGTCAGTTCTCTGCAAGCTTGTGGGATATCCAAAGAATTCTTATGGGTATTTTTTCTACCACAGTGAGGAACAAAAAGTGTTTGTTGCTCAACATGCCACCTTTTTAGAAAAGGAATTTCTTGGAAAGGAGATTAGTGGCTCTGAGGTAGAACTGGAAGAAGTTCCAGAAACACAAACAATAACTGAAGATTTAGTGGAACCAGAAGATTCAGTAGTACCCGACGAACCTCAGCCTCTCCGCCGATCTAGTAGGGTTCCTCGCCAACCTGAGAGATACTACGGTTTTCTCATGGACGGTGGGAGCGAGGATTGCATCATGGAGGATGATGACCCAACTAGCTTCGAGCAGGCCATCACTAGTGGGGACTCAGTGAAATGGCTGGATGCTATGCGGTCCGAGATGGATTCCATGTACACCAACAAAGTATGGACTTTGGAAGTTGCTCCTGAAGGGGTAAAACCCATTGGGAGCAAATGGATCTTTAAGAAGAAACTTGGTGTAGATAGGAAAGTGGAGACTTTCAAAGCTAGACTTGTAGCAAAGGGTTTTCGTCAAAGACCAGGTGTGGACTATGACGAGACTTTTTCTCCAGTGGCTATGCTTAAATCCATCCGAATCATGCTTGCCATTGCTGCCTTTCATGACTACGAAATCTGGCAAATGGATGTTAAGACCGCCTTTCTAAATGGTGATTTAGAAGAGAGCGTGTACATGACTCAGCCAGAGGGCTTCGTAGACAGTGGGAGCAGCGGGAAGGTGTGTAAGCTTCTTAAATCCATTTATGGATTAAAGCAAGCATCGCGGAGTTGGAACATCTGCTTTGACGTCGTTATCAAAGAGTTTGATTTCGTCAAAAATCCAGATGAACCTTGTATCTACAGGAAGGTGGCAGAGAGTAAGGTTGTCTTCCTCGTATTGTACGTGGACGACATACTCTTGATAGGAAATGATATTCCTATGCTGCAATCGGTTAAGCTCTTCTTATCACAAAGATTCTCAATGAAAGATCTTGGTGATGCCTCCTGCATATTGGGAATCAGGATCTATAGAGATAGATCCAAACGGATTTTGGGATTGTCCCAATCCAGGTACATTGACACCATACTAAAGAGGTTTAGTATGGAAGAGTCCAAGCGTGGGAACTTGCCCACGATCTCTGGAGTCACTCTCTCCAAAGAGATGTCTCCCAAGACTGATTTGGAGAGAGCTCGCATGCAAGGGATACCCTATGCTTCGGCAGTAGGCTCTATCATGTATGCGATGCTATGTACCAGACCCGATGTAGCATACTCACTAAGTATAGTGAGCAGGTATCAAGCTGATCCTGGAGAGAGTCACTGGACAGCTGTGAAGAGCATTCTCAAGTACTTGCGAAGGACTAGAGATATGTTCTTGGTGTATGGTAACGGAGAACTCCAAGTGGAGTCCTTTACCGATTCGAGCTTCCAGAGTGATAAGGACGACTCTAAGTCGCAGTCGGGCTTTGTCTTTACCCTTTACGGAGGGGCGGTTAGCTGGAAGAGTTCCAAGCAGGAAACCGTGGCAGACTCGACAATGGAGGCTGAATACATCGCTGCCAACGATGCTGCTAAAGAAGCTGTTTGGATCAAGAAGTTCATTACTGAACTTGGTGTGGTTCCATCCATTGAGCGTCCAATACCTTTGTATTGCGATAACAATGGAGCGGTGGCTTTGGCCAAGGAACCCAGGTCCCATCAGCGATCCAGGCATATTCTGAGGCGGTATCACCTGATCCGGGAGATAGTTGATCGCCGGGAGATCGAGGTCAGGAGAGTTGACACGAAGAACAACACGGCGGATCCACTCACGAAGGCCATTCCCCAGATACAGTTTGAGAGACTCTTCGGGATGCTCGGTATGAGATACTACAGCAGCTGGCCCTAGTGCAAGTGGGAGATTGTTAGTTGTATGTATGCCCTAGAGGACAGTATTGTACGGATTATGTATATTATATTGGATGCTTGGACATATATAGAGATGACTTTCTTGCTCGACATGATAGTATGCTATCTGGTTACCATTTATCTTAACATGTACACTAGTCTCTTTATACTGTCTTATAGTTACATGTTGGTAAAGCCCTTAGGATTTGTACTTGACTACCTGGACTATGATGCAGATCATACTAGTGGGGACATGGTAGTCCATAAGTACATCCTTCAAGGTCCCTAGTCGTGGGTGTAATCGAGACGGGGCATCGATATACCAGAGTAGACTAGCGTATACGCTTCTCGATCCATGTGATGGGCGATGGATGATCCCATATCCATTGGTGTTTGACATCAGAGATGGTATACGGGTGCTCAGTGGAGACTGGGTACACTGGACGGACTCGCCGAGAACTCCCAGATGGTATTATACCTCACGTCAGATGGCAGTTCTCAGGTGACACTTATACAGGTTAGTCTGTAGACCCGAGATCGTCATAGAGTCTTGTGTGATTCCCACTGTGCTTTGATCTCCACCTTACCACGTCCATGAGGGCGTGCAAAACGGTGGTCTTTGGGTACAGTCCCGAGTCACATGGAGGCAATGAGCGATAGGAGGGGTTTCGTCTCTCCCGGTATTGGGGGTTGATGTTGCGAAGTGCTCGATTGGCCATAACAGGGAAGTCCCTGGCCAGGGCTGATCAGAGATTTGCTGGTAAGTGTTACCAGTAGTTTCTCGACCCGTTACGAGCCTCACATCGGCACGACTTATCAGGTTATTGGGGTCTGACGTATACCACCCCTAGACTTGATATGCGACGTATCAGACGAAGAGACTTGACTGTATGGTAAGTGTTACTGGTCGGATTCGCAGGAGTGTGAGCGGGCTAGCTCGTCGATCTTCTGATCGCTCAATACCCGGGTGGCCGTTACGTTTAGCAGACCGCTTGCGGCTTGTGGGTGCTTGATATGATCATCATCTGCTACCGGCGTATTGACGAGTCTTTAGAGTCCTACACAGAGGTTTCCTGGCTCAAGCGAAACGAAATAGGAGCGCATATGAGATATGTGCAGGACCGAGAATAATGCGTGTATGTGATACCGCATTTCATTCTCGCGATATATGTTTCGATTGGTTATATTCGATATGACCTAGTTATCGAATCATTGATTCGATAAATCGATGCATTGAATACTAGTCGGTTATGTGCGACATGACCGGATCATTGAATCAAGTGTTGATTTAATGATTTAATGTATAATTATATATCTGATATATTACTTTGCATTAACTAGTATTGGTTCACTTTAAACGGATTTTTCTCACTAGGATTGCACATTGTATATGTGATATACTTTCGTGCACTTTTTGTATCATATTTGATGATACTTGATCATTTAGTTAAGTGTATAAAATTAATCCATGGTTAATATGATAATTAGGGTTTTGCATTTTCATTTATTTATTTATTTGTTTATTTATTTATTTGGAAAAGAATATGATAAGAATGGTGGCTAAGTTTGTTTTATATTGAAGCTTCATGAAGCTTTGACTTTGCTAACCATCCTTATCTTCATGCTTAACCCTAACCCATCAAAGTGACCATGGTTAATTCTCTACACTTGACCCTAGTTCAAGTTATGATAAGTATTTGATTTATATTTATTTTTAATATAAGACTTATCATAATTCTTTCTTGAGCTCATCTTCTTCTTCTTCTTCAAGCTTGCTACAAAAATGGCAACTTGAGATCTAGTGAGATAAATCCAAATCTAAAGTGTACCCACCTCCTATTTCTTCACCCTCTACCTCTTGCCAAGTTGTTTTGGGTGTTTACTTCACAAGTTTCATAAGTTCGTGAAGTCGGAGCTTGAGTTTGTGCAACCTCAACGTAGATCGTCTTTGACACAAAGCCGACGAGCTATTCCGCTTGCTTTCCCGATGAAGCCGTTGATCGAGTCAAGGATTCATGATGGACAGCGAGGACATCACCACGTGGAGCTAAGGAGGCGGAAATCCGGATCTACAAAGGTTGTATATCCGTATCTTAGTAGTTAACTGTTAACTAGCTTTCTAGTTTCGCCTAAACATCTAGTTAAAGATCCGTAGTCTAGGGTTTCTCGGCACTAAAATTTTAATTTGGCATGTTCGATGCCTTGTGAAACCATACTAGAGTGCCTAGGAACCTTTCAAAAGCTAGACTTGTAGCGAAAGGTTTTCGTCAAAGACCAAGATTGGACTATGATGAGACCTATTCTTAAGTAGCTATACTTAAATCCATTCGAATTCTACTTGCTATTGCTGCTTACTACAACTATGAAATCTGGAAAATGGACATTAAAACTGCATTTCTAAATGGTGATTTAGAAGAATGCGTTTTTATAGATTAGCCAGAGGGCTTCATTGACAGTAGGAGTAGCGAAAAGGTATGCAGGTTGCTTAAATCCATTTATGGATTAAAGAAGGCATTATGGAGTTGGAACATCTTCTTTGATGATACGATCAAAGATTTGATTTTATCAAAAACGTAGATGAACCTTATATTTATAAGAAGATTGTAGGGAGTACAGTCACATTCCTCGTATTGTATGTGGATGACATTCTTTTGATAGAAAATGACGTTCCTATGCTACAATCGGTCAAACTATTCCTATCACAAAGGTTCTCCATGAAGTACCTGGGTGATACCTCGTGCATTCTAGGCATTAAGATATATAAAGATAGATCTAAGAGAATGTTGGGATTGTCCCAATCCAGATACATAGACACCATACTAAAGAGATTTAGTACGGAAGATTCCAAGCGAGGTAATTTACCCGTTTGTCACGGAATCACCCTCTCCAAAGACGAGTGTCCAATGTCTGATGAAGAGAGGGCTCGCATGAGTGTTATATCCTACGTTTCTGCTGTAGGGTCTATCATGTATGCGATGTTATGTACTTGCCCAGATGTAGCTTTTGCATTGAGTGTAGTAAGCAGGTATCAATCCAATTCAGGGGAGAAACACTGGACAGCTGTGAAGAACGTTCTTAAGTACTTGCGAAGGACTAAAGAAATGTTCTTGGTGTATGGTTACGGGGATCTCCAAATGGAGGCCTTTACCGTTTCCAGCTTCCAGAGTGACAAGGATGACATCAAGTCTATCTCGGGTATTGTATTTACCCTCAATGGAGGGGCGGTCTGTTGGAAAAGTTCCAAACAGGAAACCGTTGCTGATTCAACGATGGATGCCGAGTACATTGCTGCAAATGATGCTGCCAAGGAAGGAGTCTGGATGCAGAAGTTCATCTCAGAGCTTGGAGTGGTTCCAACCATTATTGATCCAATACCCTTGTATTGTGATAATAATGGGGCTATGGCATTAGCCAAGAAACCCAGGTCCCATCAGCGTTCCAGACATATCCTAAGGCGATATCATCTGATCCGGGAGATAGTTGATCGCCGCGAGATCGAAGTTTGGAGAGTGGACACGAAGAAAAACACTGTGGATCTACTCACCAAGGCCCTTCCACTGGCGCAATTTGAGCGACTTTTTGAGATGTTGGGTATGAGATACGCCAATAATTGGCCTTAGTGCAAGTGGGAGATTGTTAGATATGTATGCCCTAGAGGCAATTATTGTAATTGTTTGACATATATATATCTACAGGATAATCTTTCTCAATATGATAGTATGCTATTTGGTTTGACTTTATCATTCATGTGTATGGTTCTACTTGTTATTACTGTCGCTAATACATGTTGATAAAGCCCCTAGGATCATTGCTTGACTACCAGGATTGTGATGTAGATCATACTAGTGGGCTGTAGGTAGTCTATAAGCATATCCATAAATGTTCCTAGTCAAGGGGATATCGAGACAGGGCATCGATGACCCAGAGTAGACTAGTGTATACGTTTCTTGACCCTGTATTGGGGCGATGAATGATCACATATTCATTGGTGCTTGACAACAAAGATTGTATACATGTTCTCATTAGAGACCGAGTACACTGAACGGACATGCCGAGAACTCCCAGATGGTACCATATCTATCGTCAGATAGCAGTTCTCTAATGGCACTTGTACAGGTTAGTCTGTAGACCCGGGATCGTCTTAGTGTCTTGTGTGGTTCCCATTGTGCTTTGATTTCCTCCCTACCACGGCTCTACTAAGTCGTACAAACATATGGTTTTTGGATACAGTCTCTTCATATGCTCTGGGTAGTAGTCCACGCGATTCCATTAGGCTCCACTTAAAAGAGGTGCAAGCTTCCTCCGATGAACTTCATGCCAAAGATGATCCACCCAAAGCTCCGCAATCCAAGATATCTCTTCACTAAACTTTTTAGAGAAGGAAACACGCTACACTTGATTGCTAATCAAGTGTAGGATGGTGAAGTAGGGGTGTTGGTTTGCTCAAGCCCCATGGTTCACATCACATGTGAGGGGTTGGGGCTTGAAGCATCAAGAGGAAGAGGAAGATGACAGCAAGAGAACTTGGAGAGTTCAAGCAAAGAAAATGAGCATGTCTAGAATGAATCATCAAGTGTAGAATGGCATAACACCTTGCTCACTTATTGAACCATCCAATATTTTTCAAATAAAAATAAGAGCCATGCTTCAATAGTGAGTCAAGACTATTAAACAAATAAGAAATGCCATGCTACACCATGCTCCCATTTTCTTCCTCAATTCTATTTTCTAAAAATAGAAAATCAAACCATGCTTCATAATATATATATATATATTATGAAGAATAATTAGTGAGCTAATAATATTAGTTAATATATAATTATATCAAATATAAATATATATCATATTATCAAATCAAAACTTGATTTAATAATCCGGTTATATCACATATAACCGACTAATATCATTTATCTGTATATCGCATTATCAAATCAACACTTGATTCAATAATTTGGTTATATCATATATAACTTAACTTGATAACAGATAACTGCCAGATTACAATACGATATCTCATACTCGTATTTAATCAGGCCCCCGCACATAAAAACAAATATTCCCTACTTCATTTCGCTTCAACCAGGAAACTTCTATGTGAGACTCTAAAGACTCGTCAATACGCCAGCAGTAGGTGATGATCACATCAATCACCCACAAGCTGTAAGCGGTACTAGCTAGACGTAACAGCTACCCAGGTATTGAGCGATTAGAAGATCAACAAGCAAGCTTGTCCAAACTTCTATAAAGCCTATAAGTAAGGCTTACCATACAGTCCGGTCTCTTCGTCTGATATGTCGCATATCGAGTCTAGGGGTGGAAACGTCAGATCCCAGTAACTTGATAAGTCATGCCGATGTATGGCTCATAACGGTTCGAGAAACTACTGATAACACTTATCAGTAAATCTCATCAACAACCCTGGCCAGGGACTTACTGTATAGCCAATCGAGTATAGCGCAACATCAACTCCCAATACCGGGAGTGACAAAACCTCTCCTATTGCTCATTGCATCCATGCGACTCGGGACTATACCCAAAATCCACCTGTTTGCACGACTCTTTTGGGCCGTGGTAGGGAGGAAATCAAAGCACAGTGGGAGCCACACAAGACCCTATGACGATCTCGGGTCTACAGAATAACCTATACCAGTGTCACTAGGGAACTGCTATCTAACGATAGGTATAATACCAACTAGGAGTTCTCGGCGAGTCCTGTTTGGTGTACCCATTCGCTAATGAGCACATGTGTACAATCTTTGATGTCAAACACCAATGGATGTGGGATCAACAATCGCCTCATACAGGGTCAAGAAACGCACACACTAGTCTACTCTGGTATATCGATGCCCTGTCTCGATATACCCTCGACTAGGAACAATTGAAGGACATGCTTGTGGACTACCCAGGTCCCAGTAGTATGATCCGCATAATAGTCCTGGTAGTTAAGCCAACATCCTAAGGGCTTCATCAACATGTATATGAGAGACGGTATACTAATACCAGTGAACATGTTAAGATAAAGGAAACCAGATTGCATACTATCATGTCGAGCAAGAAATTCCTCCATATATATGTCCAAACTTCCACTATATCATACAATAATGGCCTCTAGGGCATGCATATCACTAACAGAAACAATAGGAAGCAGGTTTGAACATAAGAAGATGTTTTTGGTATATGATAACGGCAGCATCCTGCAGGAGGCGGTTATCGTTTCAGACTTCCAAGATGATTTGGGTGACAAAGTGACTGTCAGAGTTATAAGTTTACCTTTTTCTGAGGGGTAGTGTGTTGGACTGGGATCCAAGCAGATACTGAGGTAGGCTTGGCACAAGATACTGATTAAATTCAATGGAAGATACGGTCTAAGAAGTTTGTTGGATTTGGTGTTCATATTATGAATTCGGTCCCATCAGATATCTAGACAAGTTCTAAGACAGGTATCGGTCATTTCGGGAGATATAGGTTCTCCGCGAAATTGAGATATAGAGAGATAAAGATAGAAACATTGGAGTAGATCCACTCACTAAGGCTATTTCTCGAATACGAATGTTTCATAAACACGGTTTATGAAACTGATCAGTAGAGAAATTGGATATTTTTTAGCACACAAGCTGTGGGTATGCGATACCGTAGTAATTAGCCTTAAGTGCAAGTAGGATATTGTTAGATATAGTGCTCTCAAGGCAATTATTGTAATCATAAGCAGGCGATTATAATAATTGAGGGGGGACCTATACGGTTAGAATAGTCTTACTTGAGATGATAGTATGCTATCTGGTTTGACTTTATCATTGTTTACATGTCTTGTGTGATATAACAAATCACTATTACATATTGATAGAGCCCTTAAGTTTATGCTTGACTGTCATGGTTATGATAGCGATCACACTTGTGAGAACTGGGTAGTCTATAAGCACATCCTTAAATGTCCTTAGTCATAGGAATATCGAGACTGGGCATCGATATTTCAGAATAGACTAGTGTATACGTTTCTTGACCCCGACGAGGGCAGATGGCCGGTCTCACAGCCATTGGTGTTAGTCAGTCACCAAAGATTACATACATGTGCTCATTGGGTTATGAGTTACACTGGACAGACTCGCTGAGAACATGCTAGATGATATTATACATATTGTTATATAGCAGTTCTCAGGTGACATTAGTACAGCATAGTCTGTCGACCCGAAATCGTCATTTGTCTTGAGTGTGTTCCTACTGTACTTTGAATGCTACCTTACCACGGTTTTAAAGAGTCATGCAAACATGTAACTTTTGGGTGCAGTCCCGAAGTACTTGGAGGTGGTGAACGATTAAGGGGATTCTTCTGTCCCAGTATTGGGAGTTGATGTAGCACTGTGTACGGTTGTCCATCACCACAAGACGTAGGCCTAGGCAGATGGGATTTACTGATTGCGATCAGTAGTTTCTCGATTAGTGATAGGGCTTGACACCGGCATGAATTATCAGGTTATTAGGGTTCTGACCTTATCCACCCTCTAGAACGGATATGCGATACTCTCAGATGAAAAGACAGGACTGTATGGTACATGTTGCTGATAGGCTCAGTAGGTTTTCAGACGAACTTACCTGTCGATCTCTTTTTCGACAATACCTGGGTAGCCGTTACATACAGCTAATGTCGCTGACGTGCTTGTAGTTATAAACACTGCCAGCATATTGTCGAGTTTTATAGTCCCACATAGAGGGTTTTCCTGGCTTTGGCAAAACGATGTAGTTGATGTTGGAAATGTATGCCCTAGTGGCCTATATTGTATGGGATGTTAGGGATATGTATGTACAGGAATATCTTGCTCAGTTATATATAGTATATTATTTGAGTTGTCTTTATCTTAATATGTGTATTTCTTTCTATTGATACTTTATATTGCTTGCACATATTGATAAAGACTCGATACAGTAGTATACTATTATGGTTTGACTTTATCTTAACATGTGCATATGTTATACTTGATATAACATATGGCGGTTACATGTTGATAATGCCCATAGGATTTTGCTTAACTACCGGCGTTATGATGGCGATCATACTTGTGAGAGCTTGGTAGTCCATAAGCACATCCTTAAAGGTCCCAAGTCACAGGAGTATCGAGATCGGGCATCGATACTTCAGAGTAGACTTATGTATACTTTTCTAGACCGCGACGAGGGGCAATGGTTGGTCCCAGAACCATTGGTATGATCACCTAAGATTGTATACGAGTGCTCACTGGGGGTCAGTACACTGGACGGACTCGCCGAGAACCTCTAGATGATATTATACCTATCGTCACATAGTGGTTCTCCGGTGACATAAGTATAGGTTAGTCTTAGGACCTAAGGTCATCATTTGTCTCGTGTGAGTTCCCACTGTGCTTTGATCACTACCCTACGACGGCTCTACTGAGTCGTGAAAACAGGTTTTGGTTGGGTGCAGTCCCGAGCCACATGGTGGCAGTGAGTGATTATCAGGGATTCATCTCTCCCGGTATTGGGAGTCGATATCGCGCTGTGTCCGGTTGGTTAGAACCATAAGACCTTGGCTAAGGCAGTTGAGAACTACTGATGGTTAGATCAGTAGTTTCTCGGAATGGTCCTGAGCCCAAATCGACACAACTAATCGGGTCAGTAGGGGTCTGACGTTTACCACACCCTAGACCTGGTATGCGATACTCTTAGACGAAGAGACCGGACTGTACGGAGATTGTCACGGATAGGCTCAGTAGGGGTTCAGATGAGTTTGCCCATCGTCCTTCTTTTTCAACAGATAAGTTATGATAGCGATCATACTTGTGAGAGCTGGGTAGTCCATAAGCACATCCTTAAAGGTCTCAAGTCACAGGAGTATCGAGATCGGGCATCGATACTTCAGAGTAGACTTATGTATACTTTTCTACACCGCGACGAGGGGCAATGGTTGGTCGCAAAACCATTGGTGTGATCACCTAAGATTGTATACGGGTGCTCACTTGAGATGAGTACACTGGACGGATTCGCCGAGAACCTCTAGATGGTATTATACCTATCGTCAGATAGCGGTTCTCAGGTGACATAAGTATAGGTTAGTCTTAGGACCTAAGGTCATCATTTGTCTCGTGTGAGTTCCCACTGTGCTTTGATCACTACCCTACGACGGCTCTACTGAGTCGTGCAAACAGGTTTTGGTTGGGTGCAGTCCCGAGCCACATGGTGGTAGTGAGTGATTATCAAGGATTCATCTCTCCCGGTATTGAGAGTCGATATCGCGCTGTGTCCAGTTGGTTAGAACCATAAGACCTTAGCTAAGGCAGTTGAGAACTGCTGATGGTTAGTTCAGTAGTTTCTCGGAATAGTCCTGAGCCCAAATCGACACAACTTATCGGGTCAGTAGGGGTCTGACGTTTACTATCCCCTAGACCCGGTATGCGATACTCTTAGACGAAGAGACCGGACTGTACAGAGATTGTCACGGATTGGCTCAGTAGGGGTTCAGATGAGTTTGCTCATCGTCCTTCTTTTTCAACAGGTACCTGGGTAGCAGTCACGTACAGCTAGTACCGCTGACGTGCTTGTGGTTAAACCCACTACCAGCGTACTGTTGAGTCTTTAGAGTCCTACACAGAAGATTTCTCTGGTTTAGGCGAAAAGATGCGGAGGCCATATGCTTATACGTGCAGCGTTCCGATTGATTTCGTGTACTAGTTACGCAGAATTTAATCGGACGGTTTTGAATACTAGCGGGCTTAGTATTAAGATGGTTCATTAAATCAGATATTGATTTAATGCTAGTATTATTTTTAGTGGTGTTATTCTATATCTTTGGGTATTTGTATTTTAATACGAATATGGGTATGTATATACGGTAGAAAGTATTTTGTATTTAAACAAAATACATTTTAGAAGGGGACACCTCATAATATGTGATTTTCTATTTGTTGATAAATAGAAAATGAGGTGTAAAGGAGGCATGGCATGAGGGATGGTTTGGACATTTATTGTGATCACTATTGAAGTATGGCTAAATTTTAAAGAAAAGAAAATGGCTAGATATTATCTTGGAGTAGCCATTCTTCATGTCAGCGAGAGTTTTTTCTTGAGCTCATTTTTCTTGAGTTGCCTTTCTCTCTTGCTCCTTTGCCCCCTCTTCTTTACAAAACCCTACCATTCTCATGAGTTGAGAAACAAGGGTTTTGAGATAAAAACTCACCACTAATCTTCTCCTCTCATCCTTGATTAGCTAGATTAGCAAACTAGCCAGTTAAGTAACATTCATCTTGAAAGTTGAAGCTTGAACCTAGGACCTTCGGGTGGATCATCTAGGATCCAGGAGACTGGCAATCAAACAATACCGAAGACCCAAAGGAACTTAAGAAGAGGATTCAAGACCCGAAGGACGCGAATCCGATAGGTATAAGGCTCTATCACAGTAGATAAATCTCTTTAGATAGCTAGTTTCGGTTTATGGTTAAATTCTAGGATGTGTTTTCTAGCGCCGGTTCTTTAAAAGTTAAGTTTTTCGTTCCGCAATGGTCACGGTAGACGGCCAGGGTGCTAGGAAACCCAACATGGTATCAGAGCCGGTCCATAAACCTTAACTAGCGAATTTGCACTAATTTAGAACTTCGATCGACAAAATTATCCGAATCGTATTTCTAAAAGCCCTGCTTGTTGTTCGAATTTGGAAGATGTTTAAAAAATATTTGCAGTGACCTTACAAATATGTGCAGGGTTTTTCTGAGCCAAGAAAAATTTTTGAGCATATAACTCCCATATTAGACCGCTAATCCGCGGCCAAATAGGTCTTGGCCGCGGATTTGTAGCCTAATTGTGGGCACTGTGCTCCAAATTTTTTCAGGGGTTCTTGGTTATGGAAATGTGATTTTTGGTATGTTTGGTTTTGCCCAGATTTATTTTTGTACTGGTTTGTACATGGGGAAGATGCGGAAAGTTTTAATCGATCGAAACTCTAAATTCTTGCTTTTCTATGTATTTGTTTCTGCGATCGTGAATATCATTGAGCGGTATAACCCGACTGATTGCTATATGTACAATCAGACGGGTTTACAAACATGATATTCAAGTTGATGTTCTGTGTTGCACTGATGTTGTTGATGGATTGTCATGGTAGATAGCCTATAGTGCAATGGTAGTTGTACAGTTCAGATTCATTTATATATTCATTATTGGGGGACGAGCGTCCGACATGTGGACTGCTATTTCTGCCCGATTGTATATTCTTTTATTGGGGCACAACCGGGTTGAGCTCGATGTCACCGTTGTATATATATTTCTTTTCTGTACTAGGATTACCTCACGGAGGAGTGCTCGAATAGCCGGGTTCTAGAGAGCAACGGGCCCGCATCTTATGGCATTGAGACTGAGGGGGCCTTACTCAGGAATTGGCGGGCTGTTCGAGTTAGGAAGATGTATGCTCTAGAGGCCATTATTGTATGATATAGTGGATGCTTGGACATATATATAGAGGACTTTCGTGCTCGACATGATAGTATGCTATCTAGTTTCTCTTTATCTTAACATGTACACTTGTATTATTATACTATCTCTCTGATACATGTTGATAAAGCCCTTAGGATGTGAACTTGACTACCAGGACTATGATGCAGATCATAGTAGTGGGGCATGGATAGTCCACAAGCACATCCTTTAATAGTTACTAGTCAAGGGGATATCGAGACAGGGCATCGATATTCCAGAGTAGACTAGTATGTACGTTTCTTGACCCTGTATGGGGCGATGGTTGATCCCATAACCATTGGTGTTTGACATCAAAGATTGTACACATGTGCTCATTAGAGAATGGGTACACCGAACAGGACTCGCCGAGAACTCCTAGATGGTACCATACCTATTGTCAGATAGCAGGTCTCTAGTGACACTAGTACATGTTAGTCTGTAGACCAGAGATCGTCATAGTGTATTGTGTGGTTCCCACTGTGCTTTGATTTCCTCCCTACCAAGGCTCAAAGGAGTCGTGCAAACAGGTGGATTTTGCGTACAGTCCTGAGTCACATGGAGGCAGTGAGCGATATGAGGGGTTTCGTCTCTCCCGGTATAGGGAGTTGATGTTGCGCTATGCTTCATTGGCTATAACAGCAAGTCCCTGGCCAGGGCTGATGAGATTTACTGGTAAGTGTTATCAGTAGTTTCTCGAACCGTTATGAGCCACATATCGGCATGACTTATCAAGTTACTAGGGTCTGACGTTTCCACCCCCAGACTCGATATGCGACATACCAGAGGAAGAGACCGGACTGTACGATAAGTGTTACTTATAGGCTTCACGGGAGTTTGTGTAAGTCGATGTCGTGCACCCCACGTGTTCGCGAGGAGGCGGAAATTCCAAAAAATGATTTTTACGGGCTTTGCAACACCGACTAGAACCAAGGATCGATGATAAACCCTAGCATGCAAACTACTTGAGGTTTAACTATTCGGATGAATGTTATACCTCGTAGTATCGTGTCCTTCAAGTCTTCTCGCTGTCCTCTTCCACTCCGTGAGCTCTTTGGAGTAAGTGTGGATGGCGCCTCGTCGTCGGCTTCTCCACGTCAAAGAAGATCCACCCGAGAGTGTCTACCTTGAGCTCTAACCTCTAAGATGAGGCAACTAGGATACTTGGTGTGCTAAACTAAGTAGCCTAGAGTGAGTAGAGAGTGATTTTGGGTAGCTAAGTCTCACTAACTCTTGGATTCTCAACACATGAGACAATAAGAGTTGAGAGGAAGAAGAAGAGAGTGAGCTTAAAGAAAGAGAATGTGTTTTTGATAATGATAAAATGAAATGGCTCTTGATTGGACTATAAGCATGGCAATAAAATATCTCACCCAAAATATCTAGTGCCTCAAAAAATATCCAAGTCAAAAAGTCAAACAAAGTAGCCATGGCACAATTATCATTTATAAAAAATAACAAATAATTTCCTCTACCTCAAAATTATTTTAATCAATTAAATAACCATAACCCTAATGAGGTTGAGGTGACTCCTTCTAATAGCAATCTTGAGTAATTACAATAATGCCCTCTCATCCGTATATACATACCCGTATCCGTGTTTCGAGAAACACGAATACAATGAGACGAAACTAATCCAATAATCTAATACTAGGATCCGGCTTAAACCAAAGCCCACTAGTATTATCCGCTCGAACATCACACGTGCACAAGTACACGTATGTGAACGAACCCTGTCGTAAAACCATACGACCTCTACATCGTTTCGTCCGAAGTAGGGAAAACCTCTGTGTGGGACTCTAAAGACTCGACAGTATGCTGGCAGTGGATTTAACCATAAGCACGTCAGCGGTACTGGCTGTACGTAACGGCTTCTCAGGTATCTGTCGATAAGAAGGCCGATGAGGAAACTCAACCAAACTCCTACTAAACCTGTTTGTGGCAATCTCCATACAGTTCGGTCTGTTCGTCTAAGAGTATCGCATATCAGGCCGGTAAACGTTAGACCCCTAATATGCGATGAGTTGTGTCGGAGTGTAGCCAAAAAACACCCTAAGAAACTACTGGTGTACCTACGAGTAAATCTTGCCAGCCCTGGCCAGGGACTTTGTGTAATGGCTCTCCGAACACAGCGCGACATCGACCCCCAATACCGAGAGAGACGAATCCTATCTAACTGCCACTGCCTCCAAGTGCTTCGGGACTGCATCCAACTACTACCTGTTTGCACGACTCAATAGAGCCGTTGTAGAGTAGTAATCTAAGAACAGTGGGAACACACTTGAGGCGAAGCAGCAGTGTCAAGTCAACGGAATATGCTGTACTCATGTCACCTAAGAACTGCTGCCTGACGATGGGTATAGTACCAACCAGCAGTACCCCACGAGTCCGTCCAGTGTAACTCATAACCCAATGAGCACCTGCGAACTATCTCCAGTACGACGTACAGATGGCTGTGGGACAGACCATCTCCCCTACTGGGATGAAAAGCTTATACACTAGTCTACTCTGGAGTATCGATGCCCTGACTCGATAATCCTACGACTAGGGACCTGTATAAGGATGTGCTTATAGACTACTGTAGCGCCTTGAAAAGTCGTTTTGGTGTTTTCCCGAAAATCGGTGAAAATGTGGTATTTTTCCGTAAATCGTCTTTTTTGTTATTTTGCAGTTTAGGACTAATTATACCTAATTTGGATAGGTAATTGCTAGTAGCAAATGAGTTACTTATGAAATTCTGGTCGTTTAAAAATTTTCCCTAATTTTTCAATTTTTAATATTATTTTAAGCCGGTAAGAAAATACATTAAATTAGCGATAAATACAAATTTAAATAGGCTAAATTTAAGCTTTAAAATCATGTTAATTAAAATCTAGTTGTAATATAAATTTTTAGTATTTTATTCTAAGTTTTAACTAATTTTTTTATGGAAAACGAAATTTATTGAATTTTAAACTAAAACTTGCAATTTTGGACTTGTGGGGGGTCTTTTTGCATAGAATTTCTTTGTAAAATCTCTCTCACTCACTCCCCTCCTTTAGGCCAGCCCCACCATCATCAGGTCCAGAAATTTCCTTGCCTCACTTTGACTTTATTCAAGTGAAGAAATGAGGTGTTTTGAAAGGTTTTTTAATATGTTAATTTTGGAGGTATGGTGTACTTGTTAGGAGAGGGGTTTGACTTTGATTTTTCCACACAAATCACACACACACCTCCCCTTCCCATTTCTGGCCGAGAGCAGCTCCCCCCCCCCCCTCCATTATTTTTTTCCTTCTCTTTTCTCTCATTTTCTTCAAGAAAATTCCAAAAAAAATCAACAAAAATCAAAGATTTCCTTCACAATTTCAAAGCAAAACCTTATTCCCTCTCTTCTCTAACCTAATTGGTTCAAATCTCGGAGAAAAATGGCATCTTTGGAGGCATATTGTTCTTGCTAGATCTCTAGTTGAGGTATAATTTCAATCCTTGGCTAATTTGTAGTTTAAAGTGTGTTAATTAGAACTTGAAAGTGTTAATTTTAGTGCTAATTTCTAATCTAGGTTTTTTTAGTTCATGTCTTGAATTTTAGTTAGGGTTTAGAAAACCATTATTAGGTTAATTAATTTATTTTGCTATCTAGTGTTTTTCTAACCTAAATCTAAGTGGTTAACTTGCTAATTGGGCTAAAATCTAGTGTTAATTTAGGGTTTTTCATGTATAGTTTGGATTAAGATTGCTAATTACAAAAAATCATGAAATGGTTGGTTGTGGAATATAGGTTTTGAAGCATAGTTAATGGTTTAAAATTAGTGGAGTGGCTATCTAGTGGGTTAGTTTGGATGTTTGTGTTGGATTGTGAGCACTTTATCGCATAACGGCGATGTTGCGTCGTTTTTTGGAATGTTTGTGCTTACTAGTTTTGTTATAAAAATATTGTGATGAATTACTTTTGATATCTTGATGATTGTATTGGCTTATCCTATGACATTTAGGATGTGTGAGTGCAGATTTTTGAGTGGTCAGGTTTTAGCTTTGCCGGGCGACCAAATCGACGTTTTAGTTAGTTTTTGAGATTTTCGCGTGTGTTCCGCGCACCTTGTGCACGTTGTACCTAGCTTGTGAACGTTAGTATTTTCATTTGGGATTTGCGTCGTTTCATGGTATGTAACCTTATGTTTGGTATTGATGTAAATTCCAGGTTCAGTCGCGGAGACGTCAGACGCGGCACGAAAGCGGAAAGCGGTGATTGGACGTAACTAGCTAGGGATTCCGGTGAGTAGATGTAACATCTACGGGGGACTATCGTTGGATGGCGCAAGTCGCCCGATAGTTTTAATAGCTTAAAAAGATTCTTGGTAATGTTAGTAATTAGGGGTGTAATACTAGTATGATTATTTGCTACATTCATTCCTTATATTAACATACATATGCGAACCCATTCTATAGGACACCTGCACCATTGCCAGGGTTTTTATATACAGCACGAGCACTATTCATGCTTACACACACACCCTGGTAATTGCCATGCCACCACACTAGATAACTTATAATTTGAAACCTTTTACTATAATTGATACTTAAACTTGTGCTATTGCCTTTAATTCCTTAAAAATGAAATCGTAGGATTGCTATTCATGTGCATGTACCTCATCATATTATTTGTTCATGCCTAGTCTATTAATCATCCATCGCAACTTGATTATTGATACCATATGCATTCATTATCATTGACATATGCACTTATGAGGATTTCTTTAGATTTTATGATATTCTGGATTTCGGGGGAAAGCCGCAAAATTTCTAAACTTATAATATTTTTTAAAATATGTAAATTCTGGTTTTCTAGTGATGTAAGTGTCGTCCACCATGAGTTTGCTGTGGTTTTCGAGACCCGTTTCGAGGAGTTGGATGAACCGTCTCGGGTACATTGTGGGCCCGGTAAGGTACCCCGGGGCAAGAAGCTCGTGTTGCTGACGATGAGCCTGGCAGGGGACGGATTACCTACCGGTGACTGTTTGGGACGGCGGATATCCAGAGGATACCGACCGTGGCCATGAGATGATGAGATATTGATATTGAGATGGGTCAGCCGGATGGCTGAGGCCAGAGATACTATGACATGGATATATGAGATTTGTGATAGTTTTGAGGTGTCGTTGCTGGACACAGGTTCTTGTTGATTCTATTGGTATTGTGCTGGTATTTCAAAAGAGATTCCTAAAGGAAAAACATGATTCTTATACTTACACATTCAGATCATGAGTTGATTCGCATTGCATTCATACCTGCTAGTATATTAATTTTGCATACATACCTGCTATTATGTCCTGCCTTACCTGTATTTTAGATGCTAGGATGCTTGTGTGCATGAATTCGATAGCCTGTGTAGATGTTATTTTTTTTACTCACGAGTTGGCAACTCACCCCCGTTGTGCCACAGCCTTTTGCAGGTCCGCTCCGTCAGTACAGTAGCGGCGGGCGCACTTGTTTCTTTTGCCTCTTTTGCCTGGACTCGAGGTTTTGCTCTTAGGTGGGTTATATTATTATTTTTGTACCACCTTGTATATTCTTGTATCTAGTGTACTCCATCTACTGTATCTACCAGTATTGTTGTATATTGACCTAGAGATGAGACTGTGAGATTTGTGGACTTTTTATGCTGTAATTTGGGGTCGAGCTCTCTTGAGTCGACATGCTGTTTTTCTCATGCTTCTTTATGATTATTTTGCATGTTGTTGTTTTATATTGCGTGGGATTTGTGACCGCCTTGTGGCGAAGAGCTAGCTCCCGCTTGGGGATGCCTTATTTGTTGGACTTATATATATTCTTGTTGTACCCATTTTGGGGGCCGGTATTTACAAAGGAGACTCTGCCGAAATTTTCGGAAAAATTGATGTTGTTTTTAAAAAGGCTTGATGTGACTCATTTGATAAACTCGCTTTCAATTGATTGGTTTTCCTTCATTCTTTTGCTTATTTGGTTTTGGTTTCTAGGCTTTGGCTTACTTATTTTACGGATGTCTTGACACGTTTCGTAACTTATGTGCCAGTCACGTTCCGTACCCTGCGGGTCGTAACAAAGTTGGTATCAGAGCGATAGGTTTTACCTTTTTGAGTGTAGGATGACCCTTGGTAGATGGAGTAAGTGACTTAAGTAGGGTAACGTAGCGTGTGTATGTCCGCGGCATACTTGCGATACGGTACTCCGCCTAAGTGACTTTAGGATATACTTTGTTGAAATTCCTTCTTCAATTCCGTGTATCCTATGATCCTATTGCACTGTTCTTATTATCCGTTTTCCTGTAACAGCCACTATGCCGCCGAAGGCTACGAGGGCACAGAAGGCTGCCGCCCGAGACGAGATTCGAGCTGGCTCGTCCGAGACTAGGACTGAGCAGGGTGGTATGCCTACGCCGCAGGGACAGACCGATCCAACTTCCCCAGGCCGTATGGATAGGCTCGAGACTGGTATGGAGGAGTTGCGACAGATGATGGGGGGCATGCAGGAGCTACGTCAGATGGTAGGATCCCTAGTTGCAGCCAGTCGTACACCGAGGCCGGATGACGTACCTACTACATCACAGACGACCATGATACCTGCTCCTACTACTACCACCGTGGCCATTCCGGTTTCGCTACAGGATTTCATGAGGCTGAGACCTCCAGTATTCACCGGCACCGAGGCAGCGGAGGACCCACAGACGTTCCTTGACAGTTTAGCCAGGATCTGCCGTTCGCTGAGATGTTCGGATGATCGATGGGTAGAGCTTGCGAGTTTCCGACTAGAGGGTCTCGTGCAGACATGGTGGGAGTCAGTCTTGAGAGGTCGAGCTGCAGGTCTACCGCCTATGACTTGTGCCGAGTTTACAGCGGTCTTTCTAGCTCGTTTCCTCCCAGAGAGCGTTCGTGACGCCAGAGCTCGTAGCTTCGAGGCCTTAGTCAGGACACCTGGGATGAAGGTGTCTGAGTATGACATCCAGTTTACACAGTTATCCTGATATGCTCCGTATTTGGTGGATACCGAAGAGAAGATGGTGAAGAGGTTCGTACAAGGACTTGCTGCCCAGCTATATTTTGCCATTTGCGCCCAGCACTACGACACTTATCAAGCTGCTATGGATATGGCATTACGGATGAAGGCACGCATATCACAGACTTCGACCGTTTCTGGGCCGAAGAGGATTCGTACGGATGTACCGTCTTAGAGGCAGCGCGCCAGATTCTTTCCGAGAGATAGGCCTGGCAGAGGATTTGGACGGGGACAGTTATATGGTTCTTATCCCCAGGGACAGCAGCCGTTGCCAGGGTGTTTTGGGTGTAGGAGTCCGCACCATCTTGGCAGAGACTGTCCGGCGAGACGACAGGGAGCAGCGACAGTTCCGCATATGACCCTACCACTATCACCACCCCCTCCTCAGAGAGCCTTACTTCCTACCACAGGCGATGCTCCACGCCAGTTAGGTGCACCCAGAGGCCGTGGACGCGGCGGTCCTGTTCAGAGAGGACGAGGAGGCAGAGGCCGAGGTCGAGGTCAGCCCGCTATCGGTGGAGGACAGGCCCGAGTATTTGCTTTGACACCGCAGGATGCGCAGGCATCCAATGCCGTTGTGACAGGTACCTTGCCAGTTTGTTCTTTCGACGCACGGGTATTATTCGACCCAGGTTCCACACATTCATACGTCTCTACACACTTTGCACCGATGTTGGGCCGTGAGTCGTCGTCGTTAGATCATCCGCTTGTTGTTGTTACTCCGGTAGGCGAGTCGTTTGTCGCTCGTTTTGTATTTCGATTGTGTTCCGTTCGTATCGGGGAGAGGGATTCATCGGTTGATTTGATTCTCCTCGATATGTTGGACTTTGATGTGCTTCTGGGCATGGATTGGCTAGCCACTTGTTCTGCTTCGGTGGACTGCCGTAAGAAGGCAGTCATATTTAGCTTTCCGGGAGAGCCAGTCCTTGTTATTCAGGGAGACCGCAGCGTCACCCTTCCCAGCTTGATTTCGTCTCTTCGCGCTGGTCAGCTCTTGCGGAAGGGATGTCAAGGATTCTTAGCGTATATTTGTGATACTCGAGCTGCAGAGGTTCCGTTGGACCAGGTCCCGGTTGTTTGTGAGTTCCCTGATGTTTTCCCTGATGAGCTACCTGGGCTACCACCTGAGCGCGACGTTGAGTTCTGCATCGATTTGATTCCCGGCTCGGGGCCTATTTATATACCGCCTTATCGGATGGCCCCGGCAGAGCTTCGAGAGCTGAAGGATCAGTTGCAGGATTTGTTAGAGAAGGGGCTTATTCGACCTAGTGTTTCTTCGTAGGGTGCTCCGGTCCTGTTTGTCAAGAAGAAGGACGGAAGTTTGCGCTTATGTATCGACTACCGCTAGCTGAACAAGATTACCGTGCGGAACAGATATCCGTTGCCACGCATTGATGATTAGTTCGACCAGCTTCAGGGTGCGGGGTATTTTTCGAGGATCGACTTGCGATCAGGATACCATCAGCTGCGAGTTCGACAGGAGGATATAACGAGGACAGCTTTCCGCACGCGCTACGGCCACTACGAGTTTTTGGTGATGTCGTTCGGACTCACCAACGCCCCAGCATTCATGGATTTGATGAATCGTACATTCAGGACGTATCTTGACTTGTTCATCATCGTGTTTATCGACGATATCTTGGTGTACTCCCGGAGCAGAGAGGAGCACGAGCAGCACTTGCAGATTACGTTGCAGACTCTGAGGGAGCAACAGCTGTTCGCAAAGTTCTCCAAGTGTGCATTCTGGCTGGACTGCGTCGGATTCTTGGGTCATGTGGTTACGAGAGACGGCATATGTGTGGACCCGAAGAAGATTGAGGCTACTCAGCAGTGGCCCCGACCTACATCGGTTACTGAGATCCGTAGTTTTCTAGGCCTGTCGGGCTACTACAGGCGTTTTGTTCAGGACTTCTCCCGTATAGCTGCAGCTTTGACCGGTTTGACCCGGAAGGGAGTTCCTTTCGTTTGGACAGAGGAGTGCGAGCGCAGTTTTCAGCAGCTACGGACTTGTTTGACTACAGCGCCGGTATTATCTTTGCCTTCGAGATCAGGAGGATTTGTGGTCTACTGTGATGCTTCGCGAGTGGGGTTAGGATGCGTATTGATGCAGCATGGCCGGGTGATCGCTTATGCTTCTCGGCAGTTGAAGAAGCATGAACAGAACTACCCCACTCACGATTTGGAGATGGCTGCAGTGGTCTTTGCACTGAAGATTTGGCGACATTACCTATATGGCGAGTCGTGCCAAATATTCACAGACCACAAGAGCTTAAAATACATATTTCAGCAGCGAGACCTGAACCTCAGACAGCGTCGTTGGATGGAGTTGGTGAAAGACTACGACTGCGAGATCTTATATCACCCAGGCAAGGCGAATGTGGTGGCAGATGCTTTGAGCAGGAGGCCCGGGGGTAGTCTATCCAATTTGCACGCAGTGCAGAGGCAGTCGTCAGCAGATTGGCAGACTTATGCGACAGCCGAGTTGAGTTCGAGTTCACTCAGATAGGGGGACAGCTCGCGCATGTTCGTGCACGCCCACAGTTGCTTGACCGTATATATGAGGCACAGCGCAGTGACGACCGTTGCTCAGAGATCATGGCACAGATGGGACAGGGCAGATTTTCCGAGTTCGTGATTGACGATCAGGGGATTTTACGCTATGGATCTAGACTGTGCGTACCAGATGCTGATGGATAGCAGCGCGACATTCTTGAGGAGGCACACCGATCAGTGTATAGTGTCCACCCCTATTCCACCAAGATGTACCATGATATGAGAGAGACCTACTGGTGGGACGGGATGAAGAGGGACATTGCGGAGTTTGTATCGAGATGCCTGACTTGTCAGCAAGTCAAGGCCGAGCACCAGAGGCCCGCAGGAGAGCTACAGCCGTTACCCATTCCGGAGTGGAAATGGGAGCAGATTTCGATGGATTTCGTTGTGGGTCTACCCAGGACCAGTCGAGGGTATGACTCCATCTGGGTGATCGTAGATCGATTGACGAAAGCGGCTTACTTCCTGCCAGTGAAGACGACTTTCAGCTTCGCTCAGTATGCCCAGCTTTACATCGACGAGATCGTGCGGTTGCATGGCGTACCAACTTGTATCGTGTCAGATCGAGGCACCCAGTTCACCAGCCGACTTTGGCAGAGACTTCAGGAGGCTTTGGGCACTCGTTTGAGCTTCAGCACAGCGTTTCATCCGCAGACCGACGGATAGTGTCACGCCCCGCTTCCCAGAGTACGTAAGATTGGGCACGTGACATAGCCAACCATGCTACCTGTGGGTAGGAAATATCCATCCACAGTCACATTACGGTTGTAGAGATATCAAGAACAAAATAAACAAACTATCTAACACATGTCCAAATCCATAATAACCAGAGTCAATGATAAATAAGTGCGGAAGCAAATGATCCAATGCAATAATAGAAAGGTACGTCCCGTAATGCGGGATCACACCTGGAAATAAAATGCAATAAATGAACTAACCACTACAGAACTCACAAATCAGCCTGCTGGCTGAAGTACTCCTGCTCAGTCGTCGACAGTGGTAAAGAATCTGGGCCATGCAAAACCCAGACGTCAGCGCGTCATGTCAACCAATAATATAATATGAACATGGTAATAAGCAATGCAGGTATGAACATGAATAAAGCAGTACTAAGAAATAACAGTGCAGGGTAATGTGCAGTGGTAACTAAACTGTCCTATCAGGTTTCTACTCTATAGTCTTTGAAATCAAATTGATGAATCGTCGATGTAACCCAATAGTTTCCCGTACATACCCGGGACCACGGCCACAATATTCTCGGCTGCAGCCGAGACATGCCGTTAGGCACAGAATAGGAAAGTGTACACTCGGTATTACCCCGTACATACCCGGGATCACGGCCACAATATTCTCGGCCGAAACCGAGACATGCCGCTAGGCACAGAATAGGAATGTGTACACTCGAACGGTAGTGAACTGTCGAGTTACAAGTCAGGTTCATCTTTGATTTCCCTATACCCCCAAGTTATGTATGTCAGGTCAGGTATTCAGTAGTCAAGGATCAATGCCAACATATGATCAAGTAAAAGTAGGTCTGTCTGGATAGACAGCAGGAATGGTCAGGTTTGTTGGCATTAGACATGAGATCAGGTAACAGGTAAAGCCATGGTACATCAGGTCAAGCCAGGTAATGTATAAAGGTGTCATGTCATGTCAAGAGTGTACGGTACCATGTCATGTCAAGTAGGAAGTGTAACAGGTCATGTCAGGAAGCACAAGATGTCATGTGGGTGCTCATAATCAAACTAACATAAGTATATGTATAAATAAACAAGCATGAGTACTATCAGAACAATAAACTGGAACATGTAATATGATATGTAAATAAATATAATTTCAAGGATATGGATGCACAGTTATCGATTAGGGTTACATTTATAGTTCCAATATTAATTAGGATGCAATTTATTAAACATGGAGTGTTAATATCACATTATTATGTAGTAGTGTGATTTATGCTTCCAATTATATGTATCTTAAATGCGATAGATGCAAACGGGTATCCGAAAAGTTATAAAACTGTAAAATGGTAATGTGGGATGTACAACTAAACAATATGTGATATAAATATTGATATAATAATATTAATATGGATAGCATATTCAAAGCGATTAGTAACTATAAAAGATGTATTGATTAACCATGCACAAGAAGGTTCCGTTCAGAAATTTAGCGTCACCCTAATTTGTAAAATAGCTTAAAAATAACAAATGTTCTCCAAAAGAGACGTATCTTATACCAAAACAAAGATAATTCAATAAGGTTTTCAGTTTTATAAGTATAAGCATCTCAGGTTATCCCTACAAAAAGTTATGAATATTCAAAGTTGAAAGTTTGCTGCTGGAATTTCCCTGGACAGCAGTTTAGAGACGTGTTCATTTGCATTTTACGTTAATTAAACAATTTATTTTGCAAGTAAATATTTCATAGAGTTATAGTATTCTGAATTATCTTCGTAACGAACTAAAGAACGTATACTAATGATTTTTCTGTGATTTATAATGAATTTTATAAGATAAGGTGTAAAGTAAATTTCAGATTTGTCATATCCGATTTTTCAACGACATTTCATATGTAAACTATAAGATTTTCAAATGTATAATTTTATAAAATGAAGATTATAAAAGTATATAGCATGTAGCAAGATTAACTTGCCTCGATGGGTCGCGAATCGGGAAAACGGAACGTTAACCGTCGGCGGGGAAAACTCGCGACGGCGCACGGTTCACGGAATGAACCCAAACGACGAACAAAGGAACTACACGGGTCGGGGTATCTCGCTGGAACGTCGAGAAACGTCACCGCCACGACGGAATTCCGGTAACAAAAGAACAGTTAAAAGAAATGAGAAACGAGACATGAAGCAAGAAGAGAAAAATGATAAAGAGAAGTACGAGAGAATATATAAGGGATAGAGAGAGAGAGAAAGTGGAAAGAGAGAGAAGAAGGAGAGAGAGAAAGTGGGGCCCACGGGGTTAAAGGGGAGGTTGTGATTGGCTGAGAGAATAAATTGAGAAGGATATAAAAGATTGTAAAAATATTATATGGTTAACTTAAAGATTTAAAAGATAGGTAATGAACAGTAAGATATCAGGTTAGTTAGAAAAATATATGTGATGGTTTTAATAATATTAAAATTTGGGATTTTGGCGCCAAATGAAACATTTCCAAATTGCGCCCGGGTTGGGTCCAAAAATTCGAAATTCAAATAATAGGATTTTAAGCGGGTTCCAAATTTTAAAATGAAATGTTTTATGATTAAAAAGTATACTCTCAAAACGGACACACGCACGTGCACGTAGCCATCCAAACTCGCCCGTTTCACTGAACGGGACGAGAACACAATGTACGGACGCTACCACGAGGCTAAGGATGTCAAGTAGGCCAAGATGAATATTTTCAATTTCATTTTAGATATTATAATTTGTTATATGTAGAAATGACTTTGCCGGGTAAATTTTACAGTAAGCAACAAACAAGCAAATTAAATGAAATGAGTAATTTCTAATGCTCAACCAATAACAGAAAATAGTAGCATTGGGCTCGGGTGTTACATTATACCCAACTACAAAAGAATTTCGTCCTCGAAATTCCAAGAATACAAGATAGAAGACTACAGGAAAAGTTGAGGATACTTCTGTCGGATCTCGTCTTCTCGCTCCCACATGGACTCTCCATACGATCGATTACCCCAAGAAACGAGCACAAGGGGGATAACCTTGTTCTTAAGAACCTTTTCTCTCCGATCCTTGATTTCAACTGGTCGCTCTTCAAAAGTTAGGCCATCCCGTACAGTCAACTCCGAATGATCCAATACTTGGGTTTCATCTCGAACATACTTCCGTAGTTGAGATACATGAAACACATCGTGCACACCTGCCAAGGACTGTGGTAACGCCAAACGGTACGCTAGCTCTCCAACACGCTCCAATATCTCAAAGGGTCCAACGAATCGAGGACTAAGCTTTCCCCGACTCCCAAAACGAATCACTCCTCTAGTCGGTGATATCTTCAGGAATACCAAATCACCCACGGCGAACTCTTGAGGTCTTCTTGACGTGTCGGCCCAACTCTTCTGTCTGTCTTGAGCTGCCTTCATATGCTTCCTGATTGTATTCACCTTCTCGACTGTCTGTACCACCAAATCTGGTCCTAGTAACCTTCGTTCACCAACATCATCCCAACAAACGGGTGAACGGCACTTACGACCATACAATGCTTCAAACGGAGCCATCTGAATAGTTGCTTGGAAGCTATTGTTGTACGAAAACTCCACCAGGTGTAGATGATCCCCCCAAGAACCTTTGAAGTCCAACATGCAAGCCCTCAACATATCTTCAAGGGTCTGGATCGTTCTCTCCGATTGTCCATCAGTCTGAGGATGATAAGCTGTGCTAAACTTCAATCGAGTCCCCAAACTTTCTTGTAAACTCCTCCAAAAGTGCGACAAGAATCGAGTGTCCCGATCGGACACGATGCTTACCGGCACTCCATGCAATCTGACAATCTCCTGCATGTATCGCTCTGCCAAAGTCTCCGTCGATTGACCAACCCGAAAAGGAATAAAGTGAGCTGCCTTGGTCAAACGTTCGACAATCACCCATACGGCATTGTTGCCCTTTAGACTCCGCGGTAAAGCCGTCACGAAATCCATGGTTATATGTTCCCACTTCCACTGAGGAATCGGAAGTGGTTGCAACAAACCAGCAACCCTTTGGTGTTCAGCCTTGACTTGCTGACACACCAAGCACTTAGCCACGAAGCGAGCAATTTCCCGTTTCATACCTTCCCACCAGAAGTGCTGTCGAATATCTCGGTACATCTTTGTCCCTCCTGGATGTACAGAGTAAGCTGAACTGTGTGCCTCCTTCATAAGCTCTTCACGCACATCTCCTTTTGGCACACACACACGGCTACCATATCTCAACGAACCGTCTTCATGGATCAGTAAATCGGTTCGTAGTCCAGCCTCAACCCGCTCTCGAAACTTCTGCAGTCTAGGATCCTGCGATTGTGCCGCTTTAATCTTCTCAACCAAGGACGACTGTACTTGCAACTGCATCAACTGTCTCGTAGAATGTGCTAGCACAACCTCCAAGTCGAATCTTCGAAAATCTGCAATGATCTCCTTCTGCGTAGTTAATACCTGAATTGCTGGTAACCGACTAAGCGCATCCGGTACAACATTAACCTTCCCCGGATAGTACTTAAGATCAAGATCATAGTCAGCCATCAACTCCAACCATCTATGCTGCCTCATGATAGGCTCCTTCTGCGTGAACACGTACTTCAAGCTCTTATGATCTGTAAAAACTTCGACTCTTACGCCCAAAAGGTAGTGTCTCCAAATCTTCAAAGAGAAAATCACAGCCGCAAGCTCCAAGTCATGAGTTGGATAATTCTTCTCATGGGTCTTCAGCTGTCTTGATGCGTATGCTACGACCTTCCCATGCTGCATCAAAACACATCCCAATTCTTTCCCAGATGCGTCGCTATGAATCATCAGTCCTCCGAAATTGTCTGGTACGGTCAGGATAGGGGCGGTTATCAACTTCTGCTTCAACGTCTCAAAGCCAACGCACACTTATCCGTCCATACAAAAGGTACCTCCTTACGCATAAGCTTGGTCAGCGGTTCTGCCAAACGAGCAAAGTTCTCCACAAATCTACTGTAGTATCCGGCTAATCCAATGAAACTTCTTATCTCAGCTATATTCCTTGGAATAGGCCAATCTCGAACTGCTGTAATCTTTTCGGGATGGACGGCGATTCCATCACCCGACACGACATGTCCCAGAAATTTCACTTCTTCCAGCCAGAATTCGCACTACTCATCTTCGCATAAAGCTTCTCCTGTCTCAACATCTGCAGGACCTAATGATATCCGGATCGCAAATCCAGTTTCGAGAATACTCTCGCGCCACTAAGCTGCTCAAAAGTCCTCCAATGCGAGGGATCGGGTACTTGTTCTTAATAGTCGCCCGGTTCAATTCTCGATAATCAATGCACATCCTTCTCGTGCCATCCTTCTTCTTTACTAAAAGAACTGGAGCTCCCAAGGCGAGTTGCTGCTTCGAATCCAACCCTTCTCAAGTAATTCACCAACTTGCTTCTTAACTCCTTCCAATTCCACTGGTGCCATTGGATAGTAAGCTTTAGACACTGGCGCTGCACCAGGACTAAGGTCAATCGTGAACTCCACGTCTCGCTTCAGCGGTAAGCCCGATATATCTTCAAACACGTCCATAGAATCATGAACAACAGCCGGCTCTTTACTTTCATCACTTCCATTGATGCAAGAACATTGTTTGTCGGCCTAGCCCTAAACTCGACCGGCCCGACAGAACTGCTTCCTTACCGCAACTGCTGTCTGCTGTGAACTCCCAATTTTCCTGATATGCTCTGCTGTTCTCGAGCTGCCGTAAGAACCTGTGAGAAAGTGGTCAAACCCAGGGAGACGGTTTGCCTTTGGATGTCCACATCCAAGCTGCGCATGGACCTTCGTGCCCTGTCTGCATCGTTGGCGACTAAAGGTCCAGCGAAACTGCTGAGTTTCGTCCACTCTGCTGCATGCACGTCCACGGGTGCTCCATTCTGCCTCAGCCCAATAAATTTCTCTTCCATTTCCTCCCGTGCAGTCCGCGGAAAGAACTCCTCCAGGAAACTCTTAGAGAAATCCGCCCAACTGCTTGGCTTAGGCAAACGGTTCTCCTCTACAAGCCACCACTCACGGCGTAATCCACTAGTTGAATGCGCACCACATCAACTCCTTTGTCCTCTGGAATCTGTGCCGCAATCAGCAAATTCTCCGTGCTGACTAGCCACTGCTCGGCTGGCACGGCTCCTCCAAACCAGTGAAAGTAGTAGGACCCACACATCTGAACTCTGCCACGGTCCCTACTCGGTCAACTGGTCTAGTTCCAATCTTGTTCACAGACTGCTGAACGATCTGCAAACCTTCCTGAAACGAGTCCGCTTGCTGCTGGATCAGCTCGGGCTGTTTCTTTGATTCCCAGCATTCCTCTTATCACTCCAAGCATGGCGGATTCGTTCACACGCCTCTGGTACGTCTTCAACTTCTTACCTGTCATAATCCTGAACTCAAAACACCCAATATTAGCATGATGATAGATTCTGAATATGGATCAAGGCTAGAACTCCAAGATACTTAAATAGAGTACCGCATTGTAGCTATGCCGTGGTATCATAGCCGCAATTACTTAACTCCACCCAAGTCGCCTAAGTCCTAGAGATAACAAGGAATTAGGTTTTCGAATTGACAATGCAAAGTAAGTTTGCATGTCGACATGATCCGGAAGAATGATTCAAAGATGGTAAAACGGTCAAGGTGGCTGGACATGTTTCCTAATCACGGGTGTTCTGATTCGTGTATTGGGTACAATACCCAACTATAAAAGAATCAACCCAACTAACCTATGGCTCTGATACCAAAAGAACCATGTCACGCCCCGCTTCCCAGAGTACGCAAGATTGGGCACGTGACATAGCCAACCATGCTACCTGTGGGTAGGAAATATCCATCCACAGTCACATTACGGTTGTAGAGATATCAAGAACAAAATAAACAAACTATCTAACACATGTCCAAATCCATAATAACCAGAGTCAATGATAAATAAGTGCGGAAGCAAATGATCCAATGCAATAATAGAAAGGTACGTCCCGTAATGCGGGATCACACCTGGAAATAAAATGCAATAAATGAACTAACCACTACAGAACTCACAAATCAGCCTGCTGGCTGAAGTACTCCTGCTCAGTCGTCGACAGTGGTAAAGAATCTGGGCCATGCAAAACCCAGATGTCAGCGCGTCATGTCAACCAATAATATAATATGAACATGGTAATAAGCAATGCAGGTATGAACATGAATAAAGCAGTACTAAGAAATAACAGTGCAGGGTAATGTGCAGTGGTAACTAAACTGTCCTATCAGGTTTCTACTCTATAGTCTTTGAAATCAAATTGATGAATCGTCGATGTAACCCAATAGTATCCCGTACATACCCGGGACCACGGCCACAATATTCTCGGCTGCAGCCGAGACATGCCGTTAGGCACAGAATAGGAAAGTGTACACTCGGTATTACCCCGTACATATCCGGGATCACGGCCACAATATTCTCGGCCGAAACCGAGACATGCCGCTGGGCACAGAATAGGAATGTGTACACTCGAACGGTAGTGAACTGTCGAGTTACAAGTCAGGTTCATCTTTGATTTCCCCATACCCCCAAGTTATGTATGTCAGGTCAGGTATTCAGTAGTCAAGGATCAATGCCAACATATGATCAAGTAAAAGTAGGTCTGTCTGGATAGACAGCAGGAATGGTCAGGTTTGTTGGCATTAGGCATGAGATCAGGTAACAGGTAAAGCCATGGTACATCAGGTCAAGCCAGGTAATGTATAAAGGTGTCATGTCATGTCAAGAGTGTACGGTACCATGTCATGTCAAGTAGGAAGTGTAACAGGTCATGTCAGGAAGCACAAGATGTCATGTGGGTGCTCATAATCAAACTAACATAAGTATATGTATAAATAAACAAGCATGAGTACTATCAGAACAATAAACTAGAACATGTAATATGATATGTAAATAAATATAATTTCAAGGATATGGATGCACAGTTATTGATTAGGGTTACATTTATAGTTCCAATATTAATTAGGATGCAATTTATTAAACATGGAGTGTTAATATCACATTATTATGTAGTAGTGTGATCTATGCTTGCAATTATATGTATCTTAAATGCGATAGATACAAACGGGTATCCGAAAAGTTATAAAACTGTAAAATGGTAATGTGGGATGTACAACTAAACAATATGTGATATAAATATTGATATAATAATATTAATATGGATAGCATATTCAAAGCGATTAGTAACTATAAAAGATGTATTGATTAACCATGCACAAGAAGGTTCCGTTCAGAAATTTAGCGTCACCCTAATTTGTAAAATAGCTTAAAAATAACAAATGTTCTCCAAAAGAGACGTATCTTATACCAAAACAAAAATAATTCAATAAGGTTTTCAGTTTTTTAAGTATAAGCATCTCAGGTTATCCCTACAAAAAGTTATGAATATTCAAAGTTGAAAGTTTGCTGCTGGAATTTCCCTGGACAGAAGTTTAGAGACGTGTTCATTTGCATTTTACGTTAATTAAACAATTTATTTTGCAAGTAAATATTTGATAGAGTTATAGTATTCTGAATTAGCTTCGTAACGAACTAAAGAACGTATGCTAATGATTTTTCTATGATTTATAATGAATTTTATAAGATAAGGTGTACAGTAAATTTCAGATTTGTCATATCCGATTTTTCAACGACATTTCATATGTAAACTATAAGATTTTCAAATGTATAATATTATAAAATGAAGATTATAAAAGTATATAGCATGTAGCAAGATTAACTTTCCTCGATGGGTCGCGAATCAATAAAACGGAACGTTAACCGTCGGCGGGGAAAACTCGCGACGGCGCACGGTTCACGGAATGAACCCAAACGACGAACAAAGGAACTACACGGGTCGGGGTATCTCACTGGAACGTCGAGAAACGTCACCGCCACGACGGAATTCCGGTAACAAAAGAACAGTTAAAAGAAATGAGAAACGAGACATGAAGCAAGAAGAGAAAAATGATAAAGAGAAGTACGAGAGAATATATAAGGGGTAGAGAGAGAGAGAAAGTGGAAAGAGAGAGAAGAAGGAGAGAGAGAAAGTGGGGCCCACGGGGTTAAAGGGGAGGTTGTGATTGGCTGAGAGAATAAATTGAGAAGGATATAAAAGATTGTAAAAATATTATATGGTTAACTTAAAGATTTAAAAGATAGGTAATGAACAGTAAGATATCAGGTTAGTTAGAAAAATATATGTGATGGTTTTAATAATATTAAAATTTGGGATTTTGGCGCCAAATGAAACATTTCCAAATTGCGCCCGGGTTGGGTCCAAAAATTCGAAATTCAAATAATAGGATTTTAAGCGGGTTCCAAATTTTAAAATGAAATGTTTTATGATTAAAAAGCATACTCTCAAAACGGACACACGCACGTGCACGTAGCCATCCAAACTCGCCCGTTTCACTGAACGGGACGAGAACACAATGCACGGACGCTACCACGAGGCTAAGGATGTCAAGTATGCCAAGATGAATATTTTCAATTTCATTTTAGATGCTAAAATTTGTTATATGTAGAAATGATTTTGCCGGGTAAATTTACAGTAAGCAACAAACAAGCAAATTAAATGAAATGAGTAATATCTAATGCTCAACCAATAACAGAAAATAGTAGCATTGGGCTCGGGTGTTACAGACAGTCAGAGCGGACCATTCAGACTCTTGAGGACATGCTCAGAGCGTGCGTCTTAGACTTCGGCGGTAGCTGGAATCGTCATTTACCTCTAGTGGAGTTCTCCTACAACAACAGCTTCCAGGATACTATTCAGATGGCACCTTTCAAGGCATTGTATGGGAGGAGATGCAGATCGCCCGTCTGTTGGACAGAGCTCAGCGAGAATAGTATTTTGGGGCCGCAGCTTGTTGAGGAGGCGACAGCGAAGATGCAGTTGATCCGAGACCGGATGAGAGCGGCTTAGAGCAGGCATAAATCGTATGCGGACAGGCACCGTCGCAGATTAGAGTTCGCAGTTGGCGACCATGTTTTTCTGAGAGTCTCTCCGATGAAGGGCGTGATGCGTTTTGGGCGAAAGGGGAAGCTTAGCCCTAGATTCGTAGGTCCCTTCGAGATCCTCGAGCGTGTCGGCGCTGTTGCATATCGTTTGGCCCTTCCACCCAGCTTTCCCGATGTTCACCCTGTCTTCCATGTTTCGATGCTCCGCAAGTACCTTCACGACCCTTCGCATGCGATTCAGCACCCGACAGTCCAGCTAGAGCGCGACCTTTCTTTTGCAGAGCAGCCGGTGGCCATCCTGGATCGGCAGGTGAAGAAGTTGAGATCGAAAGTTATACCGACCGTCAAGGTCCTTTGGCGTGGCCCGAGCAGCGAGGAGGTCACCTGGGAGACCGAGGGCGAGATGAGAAAGAAATATCCCCATCTCTTTGAAGGTACGCGTAGTTATATCTTTTTTTTAAATTCGGGGACCGATTTCTTTAAGGGGGGAAGATTGTAGCGCCTTGAAAAGTCGTTTTGGTGTTTTCCCGAAAATCGGTGAAAATGTGGTATTTTTCCGTAAATCGTCTTTTTTGTTATTTTGCAGTTTAGGACTAATTATACCTAATTTGGATAGGTAATTGCTAGTTTTTAGTAGCAAATGAGTTACTTATGAAATTCTGGTCGTTTAAAAATTTTCCCAAATTTTTCAATTTTTAATATTATTTTAAGCCGGTAAGAAAATACATTAAATTAGCGATAAATACAAATTTAAATGGGCTAAATGTAAGATTTAAAATCATGTTAATTAAAATCTAGTTGTAATATAAATTTTTAGTATTTTATTCTAAGTTTTAACTATTTTTTTTTATGGAAAACGAAATTTATTGAATTTTAAACTAAAACTTGCAATTTTGGACTTGTGGGGGGTCTTTTTGCATAGAATTTCTTTGTAAAATCTCTCTCACTCACTCCCCTCCTCTAGGCCGGCCCCATCATCATCATGTCCAGAAATTTCCTTGCCTCACTTTGACTTTATTCATGTGAAGAAATGAGGTGTTTTGAAAGGTTTTTTAATATGTTAATTTTGGAGGTATGGTGTACTTGTTAGGAGAGGGGTTTGACTTTGATTTTTCCACACAAATCACACACACACCTCCCCTTCCAATTTCTGGCCGAGAGCAGCTCCCCCCCTCCATTATTTTTTTCCTTCTCTTTTCTCTCATTTTCTTCAAGAAAATTCCAAAAAAAATCAACAAAAATCAAAGATTTCCTTCACAATTTCAAAGCAAAACCTTATTCTCTCTCTTCTCTAACCTAATTGGTTCAAATCTCGGAGAAAAATGGCATCTTTGGAGGCATATTGTTCCTGCTAGATCTCTAGTTGAGGTATAATTTCAATCCTTGGCTAATTTGTAGTTTAAAGTGTGTTAATTAGAACTTGAAAGTGTTAATTTTAGTGCTAATTTCTAATCTAGGTTTTTTTAGTTCATGTCTTGAATTTTAGTTAGGGTTTAGAAAACCATTATTAGGTTAATTAATTTATTTTGCTATCTAGTGTTTTGCTAACCTAAATCTAAGTGGTTAACTTGCTAATTGGGCAAAAATCTAGTGTTAATTTAGGGTTTTTCATGTATAGTTTGGATTAAGATTGCTAATAACAAAAAATCAAGAAAGGGTTGGTTGTGGAATATAGGTTTTGAAGCATAGTTAATGGTTTAAAATTAGTGGAGTGGCTATCTAGTGGGTTAGTTTGGATGTTTGTGTTGAATTGTGAGCACTTTATCGCATAACGGCGATGTTGCGTCGTTTTTTGGAATGTTTGTGCTTACTAGTTTTGTTATAAAAATATTGTGATGAATTACTTTTGATATCTTGATGATTGTATTGGCTTATCCTATGACATTTAGGATGTGTGAGTGCGGATTTTTGAGTGGTCAGGTTTTAGCTTTGCCGGGCGACAAAATCGACGTTTTAGTTAGTTTTTGCGATTTTCGCGTGTGTTCCGCGCACCTTGTGCACGTTGTACCTAGATTGTGAACGTTAGTATTTTCATTTGGGATTTGCGTCGTTTCATGGTATGTAACCTTATGTTTGGTATTGATGTAAATTCCAGGTTCAGTCGCGGAGACGTCAGACGCGGCACGAAAGGGGAAAGCGGTGATTGGACGTGACTAGCTAGGGATTCCGGTGAGTAGATGTAACATCTACGGGGGACTATCGTTGGATGGCGCAAGTCGCCCGATAGTTTTAGTAGCTTAAAAAGATTCTTGGTAATGTTAGTTATTAGGGGTGTAATACTTGTATGATTATTTGCTACATTCATGCCTTATATTAACATACATATGCGAACCCATTCTATAGGACACCTGCACCATTGCCAGGGTTTTTATATGCAGCACGAGCACTATTCATGCTTACACACACACCCTGGTAATTGCCATGCCACCACACTAGATAACTTATAATTTGAAACCTTTTACTATAATTGATATTTAAACTTGTGCTATTGCCTTTAATTCTTTAAAAATGAAATTGTAGGATTGCTATTCATGTCCATGTACCTCATCATATTATTTGTTCATGCCTAGTCTATTAATCATACATCGCAACATGATTATTGATACCATATGCATTCATTATCATTGACATATGCACTTATGAGGATTTCTTGAGATTTTATGATATTCTGGATTTCGGGGGAAAGCCGCAAAATTTCTAAACTTATAATATTTTTTAAAATATGTAAATTCTGGTTTTCTAGTGATGTAAGTGTCGTCCACCATGAGTTTGTTGTGGTTTTCGAGACCCGTTTCGAGGAGTTGGATGAACCGTCTCGGGTACATGGTGGGCCCGGTAAGGTACCCCGGGGCAAGAAGCTCGTGTTGCTGACGATGAGCCTGGCACGGGACGGATTACCTACCGGTAACTGTTTGGGACGGTGGATATCCAGAGGATACCGACCGTGGCCGCGAGATGATGAGATATTGATATTGAGATGGGTCAGCCGGATGGCTGAGGCCAGAGATACTATGACATGGATATATGAGATTTGTGATAGTTTTGAGGTGTCGTTGCTGGACACAGGTTCTTGTTGATTCTATTGGTATTATGCTGGTATTTCAAAAGAGATTCCTAAAGGAAAAACATGATTCTTATACTTACACATTCAGATCATGAGTTGATTCGCATTGCATTCATACCTGCTAGTATATTCATATTGCATACATACCTGCTATTATGTCCTGCCTTACCTGTATTTTAGATGCTAGGATGCTTGTGTGCATGCATTCGATAGCCTGTGTAGATGTTATTTTTTTTACTCACGAGTTGGCAATTCACCCCCGTTGTGCCACAGCCTTTTGCAGGTCCGCTCCGTCAGTACAGTAGCGGCGGGCGCACTTGTTTCTTTTGCCTCTTTTGCCTGGACTCGAGGTTTTGCTCTTAGGTGGGTTATATTATTATTTTTGTACCACCTTGTATATTCTTGTATCTAGTGTACTCCATCTACTGTATCTACCAGTATTGTTGTATATTGACCTAGAGATGAGACTGTGAGATTTGTGGACTTTTTATGCTGTATTTTGGGGTCGAGCTCACATGAGTCGACATGATGTTTTTCTCATGCTTCTTTATGATTATTTTGCATGTTGTTGTTTTATATTGCGTGGGATTTGTGACCGCCTTGTGGCGAAGATCTAGCTCCCGCTTGGGGATGCCTTATTTGTTGGATTATATATATTCTTGTTGTACCCATTTTGGGAGACTGTATTTACAAAGGAGACTCTGCCGAAATTTTCGGAAAAATTGATATTGTTTTTAAAAAGGCTTGATGTGACTCATTTGATAAACTCGCTTTCAATTGATTGGTTTTCCTTCATTCTTTTGCTTATTTAGTTTTGGTTTCTGGGCTTTGACTTACTTATTTTACGGATGTCTTGAGACGTTTCAGAACTTATGTGCCAGTCACGTTCCGTACCCTGAGAGTCGTGACAACTACCCAGCCCCCACTAGTGTGACTGCCATCACAACGCTGGTTGTCAAGCAAAGATCCTAAGGGCTCTATCAATATGTATTAGCGATACATTAAAAGAAACATATACACATATTAAGACAGATACAAACCAAGTAGCATACTACCATATTGAGCCAGACTGTCATAAATCTGTGTATATATCCCACGCTTCCAAAATGTAATATACAAACTAGTACTATACAATAATGGCCTCTAGGGCATATTACACCAACAGTTTGGACAAGTTTGCTTGTTGATCTTCTATTCGCTCAATACCTGGGTAGCCGTTACGTCCGGCTAGTACCGCTTACAACTTGTGGGTAACTGATATGATCATTACCTATTGCGGGCATATTGATGAGTCTTTAGATTCCCATACAGAGGTTTCTTAGCTCAAGCGAAACGAAGTAGGGCACATATGATGATATGTGTGGGAGCCTGATTAAATACGTATATGTGATACCGTATTCTAATCTGGCGACATTTGATATTGATTAGGTTATATGTGGTATAACCGAATTATTGAATCAAGTGTTGATTTGATAATATGATATAAATGATATTAGTCGGTTATATACCGGATTATTAAATCAAGTGTTGATTTAATAATTTGATATATTTATATATTAACTAATATTAATGCTCACTAATTATTTTCTTCTATTAATATATATTAATATATATGTGATATATATATATGTATATGTATATGGATTATCTATTTTGGAAATAGATATATGAGGTGGAAAATGAGGAGATTTTTTAGGCATGGGTGAAGCATGTCTCAAAACATTTGTTTAATGGTTTGTGATCACTATTGAAGTATGGTTCATTATTTGTATTGTGAAATAATGGATGCTTCAATAAGTGAGATGATCATTGAGCCATTCTTTACTTGCTCACTATCCTAGCTCATTTCCTTGCTCCCTCCATTTTTCTTCTCCTTCTTCCTCCAAACCCTAACCCTCACATGAGTTGTGTACCCTAGGGCTTTTGACAATTCTAAGTGAGCCAAAACTCCTACTTCATCAACTTAATCTAAACTAGCACTTTAGATTAGGTTGTTTCATTCACTAATACTCGATTGGTGAAGAGGTAGCTTGACCTAGAGGGACTTCAAGATGGATCATCTTTGGCCTCGAAGATCGCAAAGGAAGCTCGATCCTTTCTTTAAGTGGAGCCAAGAGGAGTCGTAGGGAAAACTACTCGGAGCTTTAGAAGTGAAGGACTTTGTCTACAAAGGTTGTAATCTCTTTCACTTAGAGTAGAATTTTCTTTACTATCACTTAAACCCTAATACTCTAGTTAGATTCTAGGTTAGTGTAGCTTATCACCCCAAGATTTTTTAAAATTGCATACTTGATGCCCGGTCTCGATAATCCTATGACTAGGGACCTGTATAGGATGTGCTTATAGACTACCCAGCCCCCACTAGTGTGACTGCATCACAACGCTGGTAATCAAGCAAAGATCCTAAAGGGCTCTACCAATATGTATAAGCAATATGCTGAAAGAAACACATGCACATATTGAAGTAGAAACAAACCAGGTAGCATACTACCATTTCGAGCAAGACTGTTACTATATGCGTGTATATCCAAAGCTTCCATTAAGTAATATACAAACTAGTATGATACAATAATGGCCTCTATGGCATATATTACTAACAATCTCCCACTTGCACTAAGGCCATATATTGGTATATCGCAGACCTATCATCTCGAATAGTCTCTCAAACTGTGTCTGAGGGATGGCCTTGGTGAGTGGATCGGCAGTGTTGTTCTCCGTATCTACTCTCCTCACCTCGATCTCCCGGCGATCAACGATCTCCCTGATCCGGTGGTACCACCTCAAGATATGTCTGGACTTCTGATGGGACCTGGGTTCCTTCGCTAAAGCTATTGCGCTGTTGTTGTCGCAATACAACGGTATTGGATCAACAATGGTTGGAACCACCTGAAGTTCAGTTAAGAACTTCCTCATCTAAACTTCCTCTTTTGCGGCGTTACAACCAGCGATATACTCTGCTTCCATCATTGAGTCAACAACGGTGTCCTGCTTGGAGCTCTTCCAACAGACCGCCCCTCGATTGAGGGTAAAGACATAACCCGAAATGGACTTGGAGTCATCCTTATCACTCTGGAAGCTGGAGTCAGCAATGGCCTCGATCTGGAGGTCTTTTCCGCCATACACTAAGAACATCTCCTTAGTCCTTCTCAGGTACTTGAGAATGTTCTTTACTGTTTTCTAGTGCTTCTCTCCTTGGTTTGACTGATACCGGCTTACCACGCTGAGTGCGTACACAACATCTGGTCTGGTACACAACATCACATATATTATAGAGCCTACCGCAGAAGCGTAGGGTATAGATGTGATGGGAGCCCTTTCTAAGTCAGTCTTGGGAGACATCACTTTGGAGAGGGTGATTCCGTGACAAGACGGTAGACTGCCGCGCTTTGAATCTTCCATACTATATCTTTTCAGTATGGTTTCGATGTACCATGACTGTGAAAGTCCCACCATCCTCTTTGATCTATCACGATAGATCTGGATCCCCAGAATGTAGTTGGCAACACCCAGGTCTTTCAAGGAGAACCTCTGTGACAAGAATCCTTTGACTGATTATAGCATAAGGATGTCATTTCCTATCAAGAGAATGTTATCCACCTACAAGACGAGGAATACCACAGTTCTCGCTACAATTTTACTATAGATGCATGGCTCATCTGGATTTTTGATAAAGTCAAATTCTTTGACCGTCTCATCAAAACAGATGTTCCAACTCCGCGATACCTGCTTTAATCCATAAATGGTTTTATGCAACTTGCATACTTTCCCGCTTCTCCCACTCTGAATGAAACCCTCTGACTGATCCATATAGACGCACTATTCTAAATGTCCAATCAGAAAAGCGGTCTTTACGTCCATCTTCCAAATCTCATAATCATGGAAGGCAACAATGGCAAGAAGGATCCGAATGGATTTGATCTTAGCTACTGGAGAAAAGGTTTCATCATAGTCCAAACCAAGTCTTTGACGAAATCATTTTGCAACAAGTCTAGCCTTATAGGTTTCAACCTGTCCATCCACACCAATCTTCTTTCTGAAGATCCATTTGCAGCCTACGGGTTTGACCCCTTCTGGAGCAATGTCCAAAGCCCATACTTTGTTGGTGTACATGGACTCCATCTCGGTCCGCATGGAATCCTGCCATTTTACCGAGTCACCGCTCAGAATGGCTTGCTTTAAGCTAGTTGGCCCATCATTGTCAATGATGCAATCCCCTCTATCCCCGTCTATATGTGTCACGACCCAAAAATGTGGAACGTGATTGGCAGTTAAATTACGCAACGTCTAGAGGCGTAACGTAATCTAACTAAGCCAAAGCCCGAAAATCTAAACAGTTTAAAGAAATAGAGTGAAGGAAAACTTGTTTTAAAAAGGCGATTTAAGCATAGAAAAGTTGCTTTGAAAATGTTAGTTATGTATATGCCCTAGAGGCCATTATTGTACATGAGATATATATTATAGTGGATGCTTAGATATATATAGAGAGGACTTTCTTGCTCGACATAATAGTATGTTATCTGGTTGCTCTTTGTCTTAACATTTAGACTTGTATAGTGATACTGTCTTGCTCTCACATGTTGATAAAACCGTTAAGATGTGTACTTGACTACCAGGACTATGATGAAGATCATACTAGTGGGGCCAAGGGTAGTCCACAAGTACATCCTATAATTGTTCCTAGTCGAGGGTGTATCGAGACAAGGCATCTATATTCCAGAGTAGACTAGCGTATACGCATCATGACCCATATGATGGGCGATGGATGATCCCACATCCATTGGTGTCTGACATTAAAGATGGTATACGGGTGCTCAGTGGTGACTGGGTACACTGAATGGACTCGCCGAGAACTCCTAGTTGTATTATACCTATCGTCAAATAGCAGTTCTCTAGTGACACTGGTACAGGTTAGTCTGTAGACCCGAGATCGTCATAGAATCTTGTGTGATTCCCACTGTTCTTTGATTTCCACCTTACCACGTTCAAGAGAACGTGCAAAATGGTGGCTTTTAGGTACAGTCCCGAATCACATAGAGGCAATGAGCGATAGGAGCAGATTCATCTCTCCCGGTATAGGGGGTTGATGTTACGCTGTGCTCGATTGGCCATAACGATAAGTCCCTGGCTAGGGCTGCTACGGAGATTTACTGATAAGTGTTATCAGTAGTTTCTCGACCCGTTATGAGCCTTACATCGGCACGACTTATCGGTTACTGGGGTCTGACCTAAACTACCCCTAGACTAGATATGCGACATATCAGACGGACAGACCGGACTGTACGGTAGTGTTACTTATAAGCTTTACAGGAGCTAAAGCAGGCTTGCTTGTTGATCTTCTGATAGCTCAATACCCGGCTAGCCGTTACGTCCAGCTAGTACCGCTGACGTCTTTTAGGTGCTTGATGTGATCATCACCTACTGCCGGCGTATTGACAAGTCTTTAGAGTTCTATACAGAGGTTTACTGGCTCAGGAAAAACGAAGTAGGAGCGCATATGTGATATGTGCGGGACCGAGATTAGTACGAGTATGTGATACCGTATTATATTCTCGCGATACTTGTATCGGTCGGTTATATGTAATATAGCCGGGTTATCGATTCAAGTGTTTATTCGATAACATGATACATATGATATTAGTCGGTTATATGTGATATAGCCGGATTATTAAATCAAGTGTTGATTTGATAATTTAATGTATAATTGTATATGTGATATACTAGATTACATTAACTAATATTAGCTCACTTAAACATTCCTTTTTCTCACTTATGTGCATATAGTATATATGTGATATATATTAATGTGCATTTCTGTGTCATGCTTGATGATACACACTACATGGATGTATGAGACTTACACCATGCTTATGATAATTGGAAAGATTATTTATTTTAAGTAAATCCAAAATTATTTAGAAATTAGTCACATGCAAGAAGCTTGTGGAAGGTTGTAGATGCATTGACTTAGTCCACTAATTTTGTTTTACTTAAGATATTTATTAACCTAACCATTATCACTTCGCCATGGTTATGTCTATACATGAGTTAGTATATGTTACAAACTCACCCATGGTTGCCATTGACTCTCTCATCCATTATTTTTTCATCTTCCAAGCTCAAGAAAAAGCTCTCTAGGTTTTTTAGAGAAGAAAAAAAGAGTGAGAAAATTAATTCTAAAGTGAGCAAAAATCCTACTTCATCATCCTCTACTAGATTAGCCATTTAGTTTAGGGTGTTAGCTTCACTAATCCCACATTAGTGAAGAGGTGGCTTGGGTTAGTGTCTTCTCGACGTAGATAATCTTTGGCCTCGAAGACTTCGTGCAAGCTCGTTCCTTTCTTCTTGTGAAGCCATGCTAGAGTCCGGAAGATCACTACTTGGAGCGAAGGGACTACTACACGGAGCTATTGAAGTGAAGGACCGGTCTACAAAGGTTGTATTCCTAGTTCACTTAGTTGTAAAGTTGTTTACATTATGTTTTCGTATGATTCTCTAGTTAAACATCCTAGGTTAGGGTTCTTTTAGCATGGCAAAATTTTAATTTGGCATGGACGATACCACCCGAAACCTTGTTGTCGTGGTTAGGAACCCTACAGTGGTATCAGAGCCTAGCTAGAGAATTACACGATGTTTGTTAGATTACAAAACCGAAACGACTCCGAAAGTTGAAACCATATAACCTAGTTTCTGTCGATTTTCAAATTGTGTAAAAAAATTATTTTAGCAACTGCAGAATGTTATATGTGATATAACATGAACACCACCAAAATTTGGAGCATTTTTGCATGAATCTGGCCGGCCACAATGGTGTTTTTCCCGAGCTCACCGGTTTGATTTTGGAGTTTTGGCTTCAAATTTTCAGGGTGTTTCAGTCTCTGGGTTTTGGGGTTTCAGATGTTGCTAGTTTTTGCTAAATTTGCATGTGATGTTAACTTTCTGCAAAGGCAATTCGGAATGTTTCGCAGTCGTAATTCTAACGTGTTTTCGGGTTTTTTAGACGGTGTTAAAAAGCTCGAACGGATATCAAATACCCACTTTAACCCTCGGCGGAAAATTTTCCAAGTGTTGGATTTTTTCCGAGATAAAGAACATTCAAACATCATGCAAGTAATGCGATGGACCCTATAGAAGAACAGAACCCTAACTCGATTCTATGACCGTAAGAACCGCCGCCAAACCGTATGGTTTGCGGTAGTTCCGCGGCGCCATAGGTGAGGCAAGGGTTGACCCTTCTACGGTTGGTCCATTGGTACTATGGCATGTGCTGAATATTTTTAAACCGCGCTCAAGTGTTGAGCTTTTTGGGAAATTTTGGGTGTTTGTTGATTCGATCGGAATGTTTAACATCGTTTAGCTATTTGTGGAATGTGATACAATATGTGGAATTCATATACTTAGGCATGAAATCCGAAGTATGAGATATTTCGGGTTTATGATGTCTAAGGTGATTGTGGATTCTACAAGTTGTAGTTTGATATTTTCTTTTCTGCGACCGTAAGTGTAATATGTGGTGTATCGCCGGTTTCGTTGCTATATGTTAACGACAATTGGGATACGCATATTTACTTACGTTGATGACATGTGATGTTATGTGTTGCTGGGATATGTTATATTGGATCGTCGTGTTTTGAATAGCCGGGGGTTTTATGTGAGATGAGAGTTTTTATTTTCATTCATGTAAAATTCATTGTATGTAATATTCTTTTATTGTGGCACTTCCGGGTTGAGGATGATGTCACCATTGTTGTATATTATTTACTTTTCCGCATTAGGATAGACCCAAGGAAGGGAGCACATGTAACCGGGTTCTAGAGTCCATTAGGAGACCATCTCGAAGAGTCGAGTCCGGGTCTCCTAACTCTAGAATTGGTAGGGTTAATTGCCTCTCTCGTAGGGGTCTAGGGATGTGGGTTTGGATATTCATCGCGACCGTGGAATCCGTGTTTTATACAGGCTTAAAATAAAACACGGACCTCTAGTATATCCAATATTTCATATGTTATCTTCTGCTGTTGATATTTTATGATGTGATCATTTTATATATGCGTGAGATGATTGCTTTATTATTATACATATGATATACAATAAACGTAGGTTATGTTTTGCATCCGCGCTAGTCCCGCCCCGTTATGCTGTTAGTTAAGCAACCTAAGGTGCATAACGGGACACAGTGGCGAATGCGGATGGCATAAGCGTATGTTGTATTTTCGTTTCTTCTGTGATGCTTAGGAAGCATAAATGATGGGACTTCATTAATGAGATTAATGAAAGAAAAAGAAATCTAAAAGATGTTGCAGAATCATATTTTCAAAAAGGGTAGCTCTAGTTTTTTCTTTGCATAGCGGTATTCCTTGTAGAATATCCAGCACCTTATTCGATAAGGAAAGAGCCGAGATCCCTTCAGCGGGAGTGACCTCTTTAGCGAAACTAGATGATGCTACAAACACTCGATTTTGTTTTTGATTGCTTCTATAGTTCTTGCTTTGCATAGTGGTATTTGTGAAATATCCTGCACCTTATTCGATAAGGAAAGAGCCGAGATCCCTTCACCGAGAGTGACCTTTTTAGCGAAACTAGTAAAAGCCTCAAAAACACTCCTTTTCAAAAATCACTTGATTCTGCAACGATGTCAAGTTCATTACGCTCATGGTTTTCTTACAAACCTGTGTAGCCCTCTGTCATTTCAGATAAGTGCTACTTAGTTTTCGTGCTACGTTTGTTGGCCTCCGTCAAGGCATAGTGTGCGGTAGCTAACTAGTGTTTATCTGCAACATAAGATGAGATTGAATTAGGTTAGTCGTGCGACTTTGTTGGCCTTCGTCAAGGTCATAGGACGCTAGGGGTAAAAGAATTATCGGGAATTTCAAGTGTTGAAATTTGCAATGAGATTGCATACCTTCTATGAGATAGTTGGATCCCGATACCCACTGCGTGTTAGAGTTACTCCTGGGAGAGTTTTACACATGATAATTAGCCGATCAAGTAGGTGTCTAGAAAGGTGTTAACGGGGTTACGCTCGTGGGAAAACGAGGTTTATTTTAATTAGGTCCGTGCGAAAGCACGGGAACCTCCCTCAAAGTACCAACACTCGCCTGGCTGAAAGATTGGCGAACTTGTAAGGTATAATTAATCCCGGCTAGTCTTACCTTTTAGGGTTTGAAGAAAGATTTGATAAAAACAGTGGGAGCCATCCTGATTAGATAAGATAAAAACCAGTCTAATCTTGGAAGAGCATACGCTAAAGTGTTTTCTTCTCTCTCTCTCTCTCTCTCCAGGTAACGACCATGTCAGGCCTTAATCAAGATTATAATATGGACGTATTGACCGAACCCGCATGTTATACTGAGCAGGGAAAGGTTGGTTCCGTTCTTTCTTATAATTGTTATAAGACAGAGCAGGAAATAGGGAAATATCCGGATTCCCACGCCGCCCAAACGAAGAATAAGAATGTTGATGCATCTTCTTCGGGTGTGTTAGGTATCGAGAACTGTTTCTCAGTTCACTCTACGTCCTGGGTATTGGATACCGGATCGGGATCCCACATATGTAATATGTTGCATGGGCTAAGGAAAAGTAGAGAACTGGGAATGGGTGATCATACCGTAAAAGTAGGGAATGGTGCAAATGTTGCAGCCAAGGCATTTGTCGAATATCACCTTGTATTACCAAATGGTAATACATTGATTCTGAACGAATGCTATTACATACCGACCCTGATATGCAATCTTATATCAGTTTCTTTATTAAATAAAGAGAGATATAATTTTGTAGTACATGATAATGTTATGAACATCTTCCTGAATCAAAAGTTGATTGGATCAGGCTCGTTAAATAATGGCATATACGTTTTAGATCAAACCACAGTTCTCAATGTATAAAACACACACAAGAGGAAGAGTTCAGAAATGAATGAATCTTTCTTGTGGTATTGTAGACTAGGTCATATCAATGCGACACGACTAGCTAAGTTACATTAAGATGGATATTTGAATCCGTTCGAATTATCATCTTATGAAACTTGCCATTCATGTCTCAAAGGAAAGATGACCAAAACTCCGTTTAGTGGACACGGAGAAGGAGTTAAGGAACTCTTGAGACTGATACATAGTGATGTATGTGGTCCCATGTCTACACATGCCAGGAATGGTTCTTCGTACTTCATTACATTCACTGACGATCTCTCAAGATACGAACATGTGTTCCTGTTAAAACACAAGTCTGAAGCTTTTGAGAAATTCAAAGAATATAAGCACGAAGTCGAGAACCAAACGGGTAAAAGTATTAAAATCCTTCGATCTGATCGAGGAGGAGAATACTTGAGCAATGAGTTCCTGGACTATTTAAAAGAGAATAGGATTCTCTCTCAGCTTACTCCTCCATATACACCGCAGCACAACGGTGTATCGGAGCGGAGGAATCGCACCCTATTAGTTATGGTGCGCTCTATGATGAGCACAGCTGAGTTACCTATTTCCTTTTGGGGTTATGCGCTTGAGACAACAACATACCTATTGAATAGAGTTCCAACCAAATCAGTGCCTGGCACTCCATATGAGATATGGGAGGGGAAGAGACCATGTCTTAATTTTGTTAAGATATGGGGTTGTCCGGCTTATGTTAAAAAGCAAAATCCGGACAAACTCGAGGCAAGGTCGATTCTGTGTAAATTTGTAGGATATCCCAAGCATTCGCGAGGGAATATCTTCTACCACCTTGAGAAACGAAAGGTGTTTGTTTCTCGACATGCCACCTTTTTAGAAAAGGAATTTCTTGAAAAAGAAATTAGTGGCAAGGAGGTAGAACTGGAAGAAGTTCCAGCTATACAAACTATGATAGAAGATTTGGTGGAACCAGAGGATTTGATAGTACCCAACGAACCTCATCCTCTCCGCCGATCTAGTAGGGTTCCTCATCCACCTGAGAGATACTGCGGTTTTCTCGTTGATGGTGGGAGCGAGGATTGCATCATGGAAGATGATGACCCAACTAGCTTCGAGCAGACCATCACGAGTGGGGACTCTGTGAAATGGCTGGAAGCAATGCGATCTGAGATGGAATCCATGTACACCAACAAAGTATGGACTTTGGAAGTTGCTCCTGAAGGGTAAAACCCATTGGGAGCAAATGGATCTTTAAGAAGAAACTTGGTGTAGATGGAAAAGTTTAGACTTTCAAAGCTAGACTTGTTGCAAAAGGTTTTCGTCAACGACCAGGTGTAGACTATGATGAAACCTTTTCTCCAGTAGATATGCTTAAGTCCATCCGGATCCTACCTGCCATTGCTGCATACCATGACTACGAAATCTGGCAAATGGATGTTAAGACCGCCTTTCTAAATGGTGATTTAGAAGAGAGCGTGTACATGACTCAGCCAGAGGGCATCATGGACACTGGGAGCAGCGGGAAGGTATGGAAGCTGATTAAATCCATCTACGAGTTGAAGCAGGCATCGCGGAGTTGGAACATCTGTTTTGATGTCGTAGTCAAAGAGTTTGACTTTGACAAAAACGTAGATGAACCTTGTATATACAAGAAGGTGGCAGAGAGTAAGGTTGTCTTCCTCGTATTGTACATGGATGACATACTCTTGATAGGAAATGATATTCCTATGCCGCACTCGGTCAAGCTTTTCTTATCACAAAGATTCTCATTGAAAGATCTAGGTGATGCCTCCTACATCTTAGGAATTATGATATATAGAGATGGATCTAAACGGATATTGGGATTGTCCCAATCCAGGTACATTGACACCATACTAAAGAGATTTAGTATGGAAGAATCCAAGCGTGGGAATTTACCCACGATCTCAGGACACACTCTCTCCAAAGAGATGTCTCCTAAGACTGATTTGGAGAGAGCTCGCATGCAAGGGATACCTTATGCTTCAGCAGTGGGCTCTATCATGTACGCGATACTATATACCAGACCCGATGTAGCATACTCACTAAGTGTAGTGAGTAGGTATCAAGCAGATCCTTGAGAGGGTCACTGGACAGTTGTGAATAACATTATCAAGTACTTGAGAAGCACTAAAGAGATGCTGTTAGTGTATGGTAACGGAGAACCCCAAGTGGAGTCCTTTACCGATTCGAGTTTCCAGAGTTATAAGGACGACTCTAAGTTGGTCTCGGGATTTGTATTTACCCTCAATGGAGGGGCGGTTTGTTGGAAGAGTTCCAAACAGGAAACCGTGGCAGACTCGACGATGGAGGCTGAATACATCGCAGCCAACGATGCTGCCAAAGAGGCTGTCTGGATGAAGAAGTTCATAACTGAACTTGGTGTGGTTCCGACCATTGAGCGTCCAATACCTTTGTATTGCGATAACAATGGAGAAGTGACGTTGGTTAAGGAACCCAGGTCCCATCAGCGATCCAGGCATATTCTGAGGCGGTATCACCTGATCCGGGAGATAGTTGATCGCTGGGAGATCAAGGTCAGGAGAGTTGACACGAAGGACAACACAGCGGATCCACTCACAAAGGCCATACCCCAGATACAATTTGAGAGACACTTCGGGATGTTGGGTATGAGATACTACAACAACTGGCCTTAGTGCAAGTGGGAGATTGTTAGTTATGTATATGCCCTAGAAGCCATTATTGTACATGAGATGTATATTATAGTGGATGCTTGGATATATATAGAGAGAGGACTTTCTTGCTCGACATGATAGTATGCTATCTGGTTGCTCTTTGTCTTAACATGTAGACTTGTATAGTGATGTTGTCTTGTTCTCACATGTTGATAAAGCTATTAGGATGTGTACTGGACTACCAGGACTATGATGGAGATAGTACTAGTGGGGCCAAGGGTAGTCCACAAGTACATCCTATAATTGTTCCTAGTCGAGGGTGTATCGAGACAGGGCATCGATATTCCAGAGTAGACTAGCGTATACGCATCTTGACCCATATGATGGGCGATGGATGATCCCACATCCATTGGTGTTTGACATCAAAGATGGTATACGGTTGCTCTGTGGTGACTGGGTATACTAAACGGACTCGCCGAGAACTCTTAGGTGGTATTATACCTATCGTCAGATAGCAGTTCTCTAGTGACACTGGTATAGGTTAGTCTGTAGACCCGAGATCGTCATAGAGTCTTGTGTGATTCCCACTGTGCTTTGATTTCAACTTAACAACGTTCAAGAGAACGTGCAAAACGGTGGCTTTTGGGTACAGTCCCGAATCATATGGAGGCAATGAGCGATAGGAGGGGATTCGTCTCTCCCGGTATAGGGGGTTGATGTTGCGCTGTGCTCGATTGGCCATAACGATAAGTCCCTGGCCAGGGCTGCTACGGAGATTTTCTGATAAGTGTTATCAGTAGTTTCTCGACCCGTAATAAGACTTACATCGGCACGACTTATCGGTTACTGGATCTGACGTAAATCACCCTTAGACTAGATATGCGACATATCAGACGGGCAGACCGGACTGTACAGTAGTGTTACTGACAGGCTTTACAGGAGCTAGAGCGGGCTTGCTTGTTGATCTTCTGATCGCTCAATACCCGGCTAGCCGTTACGTCCAGCTAGTACCGTTGATGGCTTGTGGGTGCTTGATGTGATCATCACTTACTACTGGCGTATTGACAAGTCTTTAGAGTCCTACACAGAGGTTTACTGGCTCAGGCAAAACGAAGTAGGAGCGCATATGTGATATGTGTGGGACCGAGATTAGTATGAGTATGTGATACCGTATTATATTCTCTCGATACTTGTATCGGTCGGTTATATGTGATATAGCCGGGTTATCGATTCAAGTGTTGATTCGATAACATGATATATATGGTATTAATCGGTTATATGTGATATAGCCGGATTATTAAATCAAGTGTTGATTTGATAATTTAATGTATAATTGTATATGTGACATACTAGATTACATTAACTAATATTAGCTCACTTAAACATTTCTTTTTCTCACTTGTGTGCATTTAGTATATATGTGATATATATTAATGTACATTTTTGTGTCATGCTTAATGATACACATTACATGGGTGTATGAGACTTACACCATGCTTATGATAATTGGGAGGATTATTTATTTCAAGTAAATCCAAAATTAGATGGAAATTAGTCACATGCATGAAGCTGTGGAAGCTTGTAGATGCATTGACTTAGTTCACTAATTTTGTTTTACTTAAGATATTTATCAACCTAACCATTATCACTTCGCCATGGTTATGTCTCTACATGAGTTAGTATATGTTATAAACTCACCCATGGTTGCCATTGACTCTCTCATGTATTATTTCTTCATCTTCTTCAAACTCAAGAAAAAGCTATCTAGGTTTTTGAGAGAAGAAGAAAAAGTGTGAGATAAATAATTCTAAAGTGAGCAAAAATCCTACTTCATCATCCTATACTAGATTAGCCATTTAGTTTAGGGTGTTAGCTTCACTAATCCCACATTAGTGAAGAGGTAGCTTGGGTTAGTGTCTCCTCGACGTAGATCATCTTCGGCCTCGAAGACTTCGTGCAAGCTCGTTCCTTTTTTCTTATGAAGCCATGCTAGAGTCCGGAAGATCACTATTTGGAGTGAAGAGACTACTACACGGAGCTATTGAAGTGAAGGACCAGTCCACAAAAGTTGTATTTCTAGTTCACTTAGTTGTAAAGTTGTTTACATTATGTTTTCGTATGATTTTCTAGTTAAACATCCGAGGTTAGGGTTCTTTTAGCATGGCAAAATTTTATTTTGGCATGGACGATACCACCCGAAACCTTGCTGTTGTGCTTAGGAACCCTACAGAAAACCCATTAAGATAATTCAAATTTCATAAAAATTTCGACAGAGTTTCCTTTGTAAAAATTGGCCCCGAACGGGTACAACACATGAATAAGTATAAGTAATAATAAAAGGGCATCCCCAAGCGGGAGCTAGCTCTTCGCCGAATGGAGGAACACAACCACACACAAGATACATCAAAATAGTGTGAAATAAGCATCTAAAAGAAAGAAATAAGAAAGCACCACGTCGGCTTACATGAGCTCGACACCAGAGAACAAATATACAAATCTCACTATCCAGTCTCTAGGTCACATATACACATGGTCGATGGAATGCACTAGATACAAAATACAAATACATGGTGGGAACAAAAGAATATCCTCCCCAAAACCCACCTATTCGCAAAGCCCTCGAGTCGAAGTAAAAGGTAACAGAAGAAGAAGTATGCCCGCCGCTACTCTGCTGACGGGTCGGTCCTGCAAGACACTGTGGCACAACGGAAGTGAGTTTCCAGCTCGTGAGTAGTAAATAACATCATACAGGTAATCACAAGCATGCACGAAAACGACCATCCTATATATATGTAATCATGGTAACACATGCACAGTAGTATGACGTGCAACAAGAATCCAAATCAAGAACTATATCGGGGTACAACAACTATATGTGCAAAGTATGTCATAAAAGTCCGGAGTGTGGAATAAAACAAAGCCATCCTCAAAATAAACATCATAGAAATCTGATGTCCATCAACGACACCCCAAAATCCCAAAACTCAGGTGCCGTCCCTCGAATCGTCCCGCATATCCATTTGGTCTCATAACTCTGGACGGTATCCTCCGGATATCCGCCGAGTTTCTATACAATCACCGGTAGGTAGTGCTCCCTCCTGCCAGGCTCATCGTCATCCACATGGATTTCTCGTCCCGGGGTACCTTACCGGGTCCACCATGTACCCACAGACGGATCATCCAACTCCTCGAACCGGGTCTCGAAAAAAACAACTCAGAACCGAGAAAACTCATGGTGGACATGAAATATCATATCAAGGAAAACCACATTTTTCTTTTTATAAAAAAAGAAGCATAAGTTTTTAATTTTATAACAAGTTTTCAAACATATTTTGCGGTTTCACAAATCCAGAAATCTCAAGAAATACCGAGGTCTCATAATCATGAATCGACAAGAGAACAATGAACTTCGGCATAAAGCCCGTCAACAGTGTATAAACAACATAAAAATATGAATGCATGCGACATCTAGGTAAGGAATGCAATATCTAAACTAGCATATAAGAGCAAGCATACTATAATATATAATAACTAGCAGCTAGCAGACTATACCAGTGAAGTAACATTTTCTAATGTGTACGTGACATGGTAATTACCGATGATGATGTGTGTGAGCCGGCCAGTAAGTGTATGTGTGACATCACATCATCGGTAATGGTACAGTGTCCTATTAATGATTTGACAATGAACAACAGATGATAGGATGTGCAAATGATAATCATGCAATATCAATATGTTGCATATAAGAATATGTTTATTTTAATGAATCAAGCCTCGGCGCTTAACGCCATACAGGAAATTCCCCCGTAGATATTAGATCTACTCACAGGAACGCATCGGCTAGTCGAATCCGATCACCGGCTTGCCCTTCCTTACCGCGTCCGACGTCTCCGCGATCGATCCTATCACCGCACAAATAGTATATAAGAGGAAAAACATTTAAATAGACGTGGAAACACAACGATACAAGACAACCAATGCATACTAGCTATACGTGCGTGCACTTGGTGCACAAAACGCGCGTGACATCGCCACAAACCACAACTAGGGGTTGCTATGCATAGCAAACACCAATCCCAGAATTCAATCGTACTAATCGCACAAGATATAACGCTAACTAATCTTAGGAAAATAGTTGTAGATCATCACAACCTCAAATTTAACTTAAACCTATTTCCTTTTAAAAAAACCTAGTAAGCAACAATAGGGTATTTTAGTGCAAAACTAGATGGATTAGCAAGCCTATTAGACATAAATTACACTTAATATCCTAATCAAGCCACCCAAACATTAACTAAATTTAATCTCACATAAACACACACTAATCATGCAATTTAATTGCATAAACACTAAATTAGGACAATTTAAAAGTAAAGATTAGCAAGTTAACAACTAGATTATATTTGTAAAGCCATTAGATGTTAAACTACACTTAGCTACCCTAATTAAGTGATAAAAACCTTAACTTAACCCAACCCTTCTCTTTAATATGCTAATCTTGAATTAAAACAACATTAACTCCTAATAAAAATTAGATTAAGGCAATAATTAACAATGTAACAATTAGATTAGGTTTTATACCTCAAGATGGTTTGGAAAGATCTCACTAGCTAGCTTTTGCCACCAAAAATGCCAACTTTGCATCAAGATCCAAGCTTAGTTTAGGCAAAGGAAATTTTTTGATTATTTTAATAGGATTTTGTGTTGGATTTGTGGATTTTTGAGTGAGTTTGTGAGATGCTTGCAAGTGGAGAAGAAGAAGAAGTGTGGGGAGGGGGGATTCTGTTGTGGCCGAGAGCCAAGGAGAGGGGGTGAGGTGAGTGAGTGGAAAGACAAAGCATGCAACCCATACCTAATATATTATGCACCATACTCTTGTGTTTTATTTATTTTCTTTAAATTTTATATTTAAGCTTATCTTTGAAATATGTAGAACTATGGTCAAACGTTCACTTCAAAAAACAACATGTTACAATTTGTGTTTAGTTGTCATAGTGCACTAACATGTAATTAACCCATATTAAATTGTATTAACACTAATTTAGTGTGTAAGTGCAAGTTTAAAATAATATTTAAAATAATTAATAAATAAGGAAAATAATTAAGTAAACTAGCAATTAAATAAGTAACTAATAAAACACCCATACATAAGCCATTATATAATTAAAATAGGTATATTTTAATCTATGTGGAAAAATAATTATTACTAGGTTTTATCGAAAACATATGTTGTATTACTAATTATCGAACAATTAGCCTAAACACTTTTTAAAACGTTACAATATGAAAACCGTAGTATCTCTCGAGCGGATGAGACTGCCTACTAGTTCTGCGGAGTAGCGAGGGGTTGTCCGGTTCTTTTGAAACCTCTGATTCTACCATGCTTTCAGTAATAGTTTGTGGTTCTGGAATTTCTTCTGGTTCTATTGCACTCCCATTAGTTTCTTTTTCCAAAGATTGATTTTCTAAAAAATGGGCATTACGAGAAACAAAAACCTTTTGTTCCTCTGCGTAATAGAAAAGATACCCCCTGGAGTTCATTGGGTATCCCACAAACATACACAATATTGAGCATGCCTCGAGCTTGTCCGCATGGTGCCTTTTTTTACAAAAGCTGGACATCCCCATATTTTCAGATACTGAAAATAGGGTTTCTTCCCACTCCACATCTGATATGGTGTGGTAGGCTGTAACACCTTAGAATACGATTAGTGTTAATTAAACGATAATGCGTGATAATGCGGGTTTTTAATAAAAAGTTAAGCAGAATAGTTTTCACATATTTTATTAAAATTAATTAATATTTTATTATATTATTTTTAAGCTTGCACACACTTGTACATGTTAACCTAGGGTTAATTTGCGTTAACCATATTTTGTAGCATGGCACCTTAACCCTTATATTATTATGTTATATGTAGTTAATTACTTAGCTTTTAAACAAAAAGGGTTTTTGTTTTGTTTTTTGTTTTAATTGTTGAAGAAAAGAGGAGAGTTGAATTTTGAGGGAATGATGGGGCATGGGGAGTATTTATTGAAGAGAGAGAAAGGGCATGGCTACTCTCACCATCACCCTCTCAATCTCTCATTCATCACCTCACACTCCCAATTCTTTTACTCACTCTCTCATTCCCAATTATTTTCTCCTTCTCCTCTCCTTCAACTGAAAGTATACTTCTCCATCACAAAACCCGAGCCTAATCTTCTTCAAATCTCATTAAACCCCTCATAAAGTTATGTTAAGTCTCTTGAGATGACTTGGAGCTTGGAAAGCTAGGGTTTTCGAGCAAGTTTGGTAAGGTAGTGATCTCTAACTGTTAACTAGGCTTTAAAGATGCTGTGTTGCTTATTAGTTTCTGTTTAAACCTTAAAGTTTTAGTTTTGAGCAAAATATCGTATTCTGGTTAAGTTTTGTGTCTCGGGTGAATCTTCTATCGAACCAGGTTTTTGTTTGAGAAGTTTCCATCACAGAGACCTAGTTTGGATACCTAGAAGCTACCCTAAAAACCCGAGCCTTCCCCCTTCCTACTTGGCCGCAAATATATTGGTTCTGGCCGTAAATTGCGGCCAGATTAGGGACTGGGGTCTCGTGTTTTGGTCGTGGGGTCTCTGGGGTTTTGTAGTCTCGTGGAACTTGCAACTTTTACTAATTCTTTGTGTAGAAAAATCTGGGACCGTTTAGCTAGAAATCAAGCGTTTCGGCAATGTGAGATGCGGATTTATCCGATATTCGTTTAAGTGGTTCGTACGTTTAGTAGACGTAGGGTTGGACTAGGATGTTGCTGCACGCGTTTAGCCGCTAAGCGAACACTTGGGAGCTTGTGGGAGTCGGTTTGTTTGTTGCCGTTGTTTGCGTGTGTTATCGGAAGGTTTCTAATTTGCACTTGTCATGTTGTCGTGTGATATAGGATCGATTATGGGGACATCAGATGCTACAAGGAAAGGAAAGCAGGTGGTTGGATTTATCTAGCTCGAGATCATCGGTGAGTAGATTTAAAATCTACGGTGGAATCTCCCGTATGACGTTATGCGTCGAGGGTTAGATTTGTTGGAGATAGTGCCCTCAGAGTTAATTATTAGGTCACAAGTACGTGATTGCAATGATTGATGGAGGACCTATCCCGGTAGGACAGTCTTACTCGAGATGATAGTATGCTATCTGGTTTACCTTTATCATCATGTACTGCTTTAAGTGACCTGACAAGTCGCTATTACACGTTGGTAGAGCCCCTAAGATTCTTGCTTGACCACCAGCAGTATGAGGGCGATCATATACGTGGGAGCTGGCAGTCTATAAGCATATCCTTAAATGGTCCCTAGTCGTGAGAGTTTCGAGACAGGGCATCGATACTCCAGAGTAGACTAGTGTATACAGTCGAGACCCCGACGAGGGGCGGTGGCCGGTCTCACAAGCCACTGGTGTCAGTTGGTTCACCTAAGATGTATACAGGTGCTCATTGGGTTATGAGTACACCGGACAGGACTCGCCGGGAACATGCTGGTTGGTCATATACCAGACGTCAGATGGCAGTTCCCTGGTGACATGTGTGCAGGTTAGTTCATCGACCTGGGGATCGTCATTTGTCTCGTGTGAGTTCTCACTGTACTTTGATTACTAACCTACCACGGCTCAAAGGAGTTGTGCAAACAGGTTTTAGTTGGGTACAGTCCCGAGCCACATGGAGGCAGTGAGCGTATCTTCAGGGGTTCGTCTCTCCCGGTATTGGGGGTGAGGTCGTGCTGTGTCTAGGAGAGCCATTACACGAAGCCCTCGGCCGAGGCAAGGAGATTTACTGGTGGTATTCCAGTAGTATCTCAGGGTGTTCTGGGCTACACTCCGACACGACTTGTACCGCTTTTGGGGGTCTGACTTTTACCAACCCCCTAGGCCCGCCATGCGATACTCATAGACGAACGGACCGGACTGTACGGATATTGTCACTGACAGGCTCAGTAGGGTTGTCAGGCTGAGTTCGCTCACAGATGTCCCTTATAGTCAATACCTGGTAGCCCGTTACGTATTGGCTTATACCTCTGACGTGCTAGTGGTTAAATCCACAACCAAGGTGTGGACGAGTCTTTAGAGTCCCCCGCATTCAGTTACTCAGCTTTCGGGCGAAAAGTTGTAGAGGCCGTATGGAGATATGGCAAGGTCCGATCAGATACGTGCGGTATTGCATGGATCAGGATCGGACAGTTTGTACTATAGGCCGTATGGATATATGGCAGGGTTCGATCAGATACGTGCCGTATTGCACGGATCAGGATCGAACGGATAATACTGGCCGGCTTTGGTTTAAGCTGGATCCTAGTATAGTACAGTGTAGATTTTGTCTCATTGCATTTGTATTTCGGTCGGAATAAAAATGCGGGTGTGTATGCACAGTGTCGGGGTTTTCCTGTAATTTAGTACGGGACAAGTTTTCTGGAGTTGCCAGTTTGCTTTCCGTTTCGGCCAATTTCCATTGTATCGTTCATTGGCCGAAGTTTGGTGGAGGAGGGCTTATTTGCATTGTTGCAATTAAGCTTTTGTGGAGGGGGTCTTTGCATATTGTTTTATCATGACAACTTTTCTTTGACCTTTTGACTTCATGATGGTTCATGATGGGTAGACCATACCTTGACTTTGTGTTGATGATGGTTGACGATTTGGTAGTTGGAGTGAGGTTATTTTCTTGTAATCATTTCTTGATATCATGAGTTCTCTCTCTCTCCCTTGCATTATTGGATGGCTCTCTCATTCTATCACACTCCACTCTCATTCACTCCCTCACACACATGTAGTGGCCGGCCATTACCATGAGGGTGGGCTGTCCAAATATTTGGGTGTGGGGTTTTGTTCATTTTCATGTTCCAAAATCCCCAATGTTCCTCCACATAATTATTGTATCAGCTCTCCACCAAAATTGCACCTCCATGAACCCCAAATGAGACACAAGTTCTACTATACATTCTACAGCAATTCTTGGGCACGTCGACTAGCCAGCTTCGTGCCCGAGTTGCCTCGGCATTGAGGTGGGACCCGTAAAAGAAGTAGGCGATGTGGTGCACTTCCGGCGACGAGGAGGAGACAGGACATTCCGCGGGAGATCGCGACGACGACGAGAAGACCGGAGGACTTGGATCAATCGGTATATCTCTCTTCCCCATCTTGTAGTTAGCTAGGACTAGTTAATGGTTCGATCCGGGTATTAGTGCGCGGCGGTTTGCCAGTTCAAGTAAAATTTAAAGTTTATCACCGCTTCTGCATTTGGCCGTCGGATTGACGGCCGGGGCGCCGCCATGCATTTACAGTGGTATCAGAGCCTCGCCATTAACTTAGTCTAGCTTGGTATAATGTGTTTTGCATTTCCGATCGACCAAAATTCCAAAATCTACATTTTCACTAGCATCAGTTTCTGTTGAAAATTTTTGGTCTCGAAAATTTTTTCAGATTGTAAAATATTGATGTACTGGAAAATATAAGAGCTCTGTAAAAATTCGATGAAGTGACTCCACTGTTGGAGCGCTGAACCGCCGCTAAAACCCCCTTCTCGCCGCGGTTCCGCCGCACTACTTTGGATTCGCTGCACCAATTTTTTACAGAGGCTTTCTGGGGTGAAAATAGGGGTTTTGGAATAATTACATTGGGCCCAGAATTTCTTGATCTGCTACAGTAATGCTTTGGGGCCCACTTGTTAAAATTTGATTGATCGGATATTTTAAACACATTATTTCACAGTATTTACATTATATCTGCGACCGTGAATGTCACTCGATCGGTAAATCCTGTCTAACTGCTATAGCCCGGTTAGACGGATTTGCGAACGTGACTTTCACGTTGATGTTCTGTTTTTGCTGTGATGTTGCGGATCGGTCGTGGGGGATAGCCTGGATGCAATGCTAGTACAGTTGTGGTTGTATTATATACATTTGATATTGCGGGGCGAGCGTCCGACATGTAGACTGCCGTCACTGCCTGTTTGTATTATTATTTTGGGGCACGACCAGGTTGCGGTCGATGTACCCGTTGTATGTATATTTTACTTTCTGTACTAGGATTACCCCGCGGAGGGGTGCACGGATAGCCGGGTTCTAGAGGGCAACAAGCCCGCATCTCATGGCATTGAGACGGAGGGGGATTTACTCTAGAATTGGCGGGCTATTCGCCGCACTCGTAGGGGGTACAGGTTGACCCAGGTGGGGTGCCCAAGTTACCGCATTCCGTGAAGTGCTGGGTGGTCCATTCACGGTGCTGAAGGGGGCTGCCTCGCTTCAGGTTTTGGCGGGTGACTTGCCGCGCCCGTAGGGGTCTAGGTTTTCATTGCGCAGGCTATCCACACGACCAGGGGAACGTCGGGTTTCAGTAGTGGCTCTGTGAAACCCGGGGATCCCAGATATCTGTATTGTTTCTGTGATGCTGTACATTTTCTGTGATGTTGCATTTTCTTTCACGCCTTGAGCGAATATAATATATTGGTATATATATTAGTAGATGTTGTATATGTTTTGCATCCGCGCTAGTCCAGTCCCCGCTCTGTCGTTAGTTAGCTAACCTAACGGGTAATGACGGGACCCAGTGGCGAATGCGGATGGCATATACGTGCATCAGTATATTTTCGTTCTTTTTGGTGTGATCAATTGATGTGACTGCATTGATTCGGATCAATGCAAGTTTAAAAACAAACCTAATCTGATGTTGTTGGAACACTTTTTCAAAAAGCTGTTATTGCAAGGACGTTCACTTTTGTTTTGCATCGTGGTATTCAGTTGGAATATCCTGCTCCTCAGTCGACGAGGCAAGGGCCGAGATCCCTTCACCGGGAGTGACCCCTTGGACAAAAAGTTTGCGTCAGGGCAATAACTTCACTATAGCCGATTACTTTTGCTTTGCATCGTGGTATTCATTTGGAATATCCTGCACCCCATTCTACGGGGAAAGAGCCGAGATCCCTTCACCGGGAGTGACCTCTTTAGCAATGGTTTTCGTCACTATATTTTAAAAGCTATACGTTCCTTCAACGATATCAAGTTCTTTAAGTTAATGGTTTTCGCCAGAAACCATTCGTAGCCCTCCGTCGTTTCATATGGGTGGTCAATAGTATTCAAGCTGTGTATGTTGGCCAAAGTCAAGGCACAGTGATTGGTAGCTATTGGGGTATTCATATGCAGCATAGATAGATGCGTTGGTTTGGGACAGTCGTACTGCCATTTTGGCCAAAGTCAAGGGTATGTACGGGTGGATTCAAATTAACCTGGAGAATGACGGGTAGAACTTGACATGTGACTTATGATATGTTGGCCAAAGTCAAGGTCATAAGAGCATGGGGCAGAAAACACATCGGGAGTTTCTAAAGAAACTGAAACTTGCCAGATATGCGCATACCTTCTGGAGTGTGACACCGTGAGCGGATTCCGTCACGTTATCATGCAATGATAGTTGGATCCCGATTCCCACTGATGAGTTGGTATACTCCTCGGGTGATCCCGACTAATTCTTCTTACAGGTTTGGAGGAGAATTTGACGGTACAGTGGGAGGTTTCCAGATTAGATAAATTGGTAACCATTCTGATCTAGGTTAGAGTGCACGCTGAGTGTTTCTTTTCTCTCTCTCTTTGGCAGCGACCATTGACCCGACCCTAAGACTATGACTCAGTGACCAAAATTGACCGAACCTTCTTAACACTGGCTTTTGGATTGTCAGAGTTGCAAACCTCATTGCCACTCCTATTTTTACCCTTTTCTCTAGGACACCTCGTTTTACTACGAACGTCCACTTCCATTGGACAAAACCATCGTATGGTTAGATACGAACTCGAAAAAATTTATTCGAGGATGGTTTCCGGTTCTGGAGAAAACGGATAGGATTATTCAGTTGTATTTTCCTTTTACCTTCTCTCAGGTTGCGAGTACTCCTTGGTTTAGGAGATAGTACACCTATTACGCAAATTGGATAGTCTTCTTCCAAACCATAGGCAGGTGCCGAACGGTGGGGAATGAAGAAAACCAATTAGCCTAACGATGGTGTGCAGAAGGTATTAAGTTAAGGCAAAGCAAGGGATTAGTAAGAGGGCAAAGTAAATTGCGACTGATATTCATGACCAAACCAAGTATTCCTTCGCCAATCCTAAATCACCTTTGTATTTCTCCAGGACACTCCGTATCACTACGAAGATCCACAGTTTATTGGATACTCCATCGTATGGTTATATACGAACTCGAAAGGTACTTTTTCCAGTTCGGGGATGGATTCTGGTTCAGGAGAAATAGGAATAAGATTTATTCAGGTGTCTTTTATCTTCACCTTCTCTCGCTTTGCGAGTGCTCCTAGGATTAGGACAGTACACCCATTATGCTTATTGGATAGTCTTCTTCCAAACCATAGGCTGGTGCCGAACGGTAGGGAAGGAAGAAAACCATTTGGCCTAGAGGGGTGTGCAGAAGGTAAAGACTAAAGACATATGAAGGGATTTGGAGAGGTGGCAAAGAATTACGCGGTTACACTTGTGAATCTGGATAATGGAAGAGGCATTACTAGGAATACCAGGATACCCCATCGAGACATTTCAATGTTTCAGTTTCACTGTGTACTGTTAAAGGAAAACTGATTTCCCGATTAGACACTTGCTCCAGGGTATGTATTTACCATGTATGATTCTCACATCTGTATGGTTTTACAGATGATGAGTGGGAGTAAGTTATTGGGAATTGGGTGATCATCCTCATTATATCGGGATTCGTTGTAATTGGTGATATTTGAGGAAATCACCTGGGCTGTTTGCCGGTCGGCAAATATTTGGTTTTGAATATCCGCTGTTATGCACCAATTTCAAATTGATATATCTGTACGTCTATTTTCATATAGTGAGATATACCTTTTTGAAATTATGTCTGTGACATTTACCTATATCAGTGGATAGTTAGGTAAGGAGCATTAAACAGCGGTGTAATTCTTCTTAACCATAAGTACAGTTTTCAACCTACGACACACAGTGAATGAGTTATCAGACTCAAGGGACTTATACAGAGTATTGTATGTTTTCCAGGGTCCATCAGGACAGAGGGGTTGGTCCTCGTACTATATTCGGTTTACTTATGACTTCTCTACTTTTTAGACAGGTGTTTCGTGGAAACACAGGGTCCGAATTTTGAGAAGTTATAGGTATTTGAATAGAGTAGAGAACCAGGCGTAGCAAGTATCGGGATTCTTCAAAGAGATCGAAGATGTAGATACTTGTGTATGGTATTCAGTCTATAGTAATGATAAAGAGAACATGTTTCTCTTTCAGATTACACATAATTGGAAGTATTCCTAAGTTGAGTAACGCTGATCGGCCTCTCTCCATTTAGTTGACATGCACTGGAGACAGCTGCAAGATATGAATCTGGTTCAATTAAATCAGTGCCTCTGTTTCTATATTAGATATAGAACAGTTCATATCTTGACGATGTTAAGGTACGGGGAGTTGTCCGGCTTTTGATTAAAACCAGACACTGGACAACTCAAGGCACGTCTCTGTGATGGCTGTTTGTGGGTTGACCCAGGCTATGACAAGGGTTGATTTTCTACCATCTGGATGAACAATAGCGATATTGTTCTAGACTCGCCACAGTTTTATTAAAAATGGATTTTTTCAGAAAACAGTAGTGGGAGTATGGTAGAACTGGAAGTGATTCCAGAACCACAAACGATTACTGAAGATTTGATAAAGAACCTAAAGATTCAATCCGGATTGACATTCCATTGGCCACTCCGCAGATACGGTGGGTAACTTCAGGCACCCGAGAGGTACTACGGTAGCCTCAAGAACGGTGACAGGGAAGTTCTTGTTTACCCACAATTACCATTGCTGTTGTTTCAGGCTGCGAGACCCGGCTGGAGGATGAGTATAGCGTCGTTCTAAACTAGTTTTAGAAGTGTACGTCTATATGACTCTGCCAGATGGTTGTCGTAGTCAGCGGAAGCAGCGGAAGCATTGGTGGACAGGTAGCTTATGTCTATTTATAGACTAAAGAAGATGTAGCGGAGATAGATCATCTATTTCTGACGTGACAGTCATAGGTTTGACTTCATCAGAATAGGGGATGGATCTGTTGAGAAGGTAGTAGGGTGTGATATCCTGGTATTTGGATGACATACACAGAGTAGGAAAAGAAACTCCTATACTACGATCGGTTATACTTTGGTCGTCACACAGTGGTTTCTCCACAAAGGAAATGGATTTTGTATCAAACATACTGGTTACTAGATCTATGGTTTTAGATCTAGATTTGGGTGGTTTCCTAATCAGGGTACTTAGACAGCATTCTAAGAGTATTTAGAATGGACGACTCCTGGCACGGTAGTATACCTGCAGGTAATGGAGTCACCCTCTCCAAAGGTGTCTTATAGACTAAAGTAGAGAGGGATGTGCATGATTGGCAGATCACTTGCTTAGGCAATTGAGTCAATCATGAGATGTCAAGTACCACACCAGATGTTGTTCTTGCACTAGATGCAATAAGTTGATATTGATCCAATCTTGGAGAAACAGTCGGAAGCAACTTTAGAACATAAGTAGATGTTCTAGAGATATGATAACGACAGCCTCATTTGGGAGACAGTTATCATTCCAGGCTTCCAAGGTGACATGGACGACAAGGAGGTTGTCAGAGTTATAGTTTTCCTTCTGATGAGGGGCAGTATTTTGGACAGGTGGTCCAAGGCAATACTGAGGGTGGCATGGCGCAGGATACTGATTAAGTTCAGTTGACGATACAGTCTAAGAAGTTTGGATTTGGAGTTCATTTATGAGCTAGGTCCCATCAGACATCCAGACACATTCTAAGACAGGTATTGCTCATTTCGGGAGATGGCTTTCTTCGTGAACTTGAGATACAGAGAGACATAGAAAGAGACATCAAGGCGGATCCACTCACTAAGGCTATTCCTCGAACGCAATAGTTTCGCAAGCGACCTTTGTGAGACTGACTAGTAGAGGAGTTGGGTGTTCGGTATCACACGGGCTGTGAGTATGCGACATCGCAATAATTAGCCATGAATGCAAGTGGGAGATTGTCGGAGATAGTGCCCTCAGAGTCAATTATTAGGTCACAAGTACGTGATTGCAATGATTGATGGAGGACCTATCCCGGTAGGACAGTCTTACTCGAGATGATAGTATGCTATCTGGTTTACCTTTATCATCATGTACTGCTTTAAGTGACCTGACAAGTCGCTATTACACGTTGGTAGAGCCCCTAGGATTCTTGCTTGACCACCAGCTGTATGAGGGCGATCATATACGTGGGAGCTGGCAGTCTATAAGCATATCCTTAAATGGTCCCTAGTCGTGAGAGTTTCGAGACAGGGCATCGATACTCCAGAGTAGACTAGTGTATACAGTCGAGAACCCGACGAGGGGCGGTGGCCGGTCTCACAAGCCACTGGTGTCAGTTGGTTCACCTAAGATGTATACAGGTGCTCATTGGGTTATGAGTACACCGGACAGGACTCGCCGGGAACATGCTGGTTGGTCATATACCAGACGTCAGATAGCAGTTCCCTGGTGACATGTGTGCAGGTTAGTTCATCGACCTGGGGATCGTCATTTGTCTCGTGTGAGTTCCCACTGTACTTTGATTACTACCCTACCACGGCTCAAAGGAGTCGTGCAAACAGGTTTTAGTTGGGTACAGTCCCGAGCCACATGGAGGCAGTGAGCGTATCTTCAGGGGTTCGTCTCTCCCGGTATTGGGGGTGAGGTCGTGCTGTGTCTAGGAGAGCCATTACACGAAGCCCCCGGCTGAGGCAAGGAGATTTACTGGTAGGTATTCCAGTAGTATCTCAGGGTGTTCTGGGTTACACTCCGACACGACTTGTACCGCTTTTGGGGGTCTGACTTTTACCAACCCCCTAGGCGCGCCATGCGATACTCATAGACGAACGGACCGGACTGTACGGATATTGTCACTGACAGGCTCAGTAGGGTTGTCAGGCTGAGTTTGCTCACGGACGTCCCTTATAGTCAATACCTGGTAGCCCGTTACGTATTGGCTTATACCTCTGACGTGCTAGTGGTTAAATCCACAACCAAGGTGTTGACGAGTCTTTAGAGTCCCCCACATTCAGTTACTCAGCTTTCGGGCGAAAAGTTGTAGAGGCCGTATGGAGATATGGCAAGGTCCGATCAGATACGTGCGGTATTGCATGGATCAGGATCGGACAGTTTGTACTATAGGCCGTATGGATATATGGCAGGGTTCGATCAGATACGTGCCGTATTGCACGGATCAGGATCGATCGGATATACTTGCCGGCTTTGGTTTAAGCCGGATCCTAGTATAGTACAGTGTAGATTTTGTCTCATTGCATTTGTATTTCGGTCGGAATACAAATGCGGGTGTGTATGCACAGTGTCGGGGTTTTCCTGTAATTTATTACGGGACCAGTTTTCTAGAGTTGCCAGTTTGCTTTCCGTTTCGGCCAATTTCCATTGTATCGTTCATTGGCCGAAGTTTGGTGGAGGAGGGCTTATTTGCATTGTTGCAAATAAGCTTTTGTGGAGGGGGTCTTTGCATATTGTTTTATCATGACAACTTTTCTTTGACCTTTTGACTTCATGATGGTTCATGATGGGTAGACCATACCTTGACTTTGTGTTGATGATGGTTGACGATTTGGTAGTTGGAGTGAGGTTATTTACTTGTAATCATTTCATGATATCATGTGTTCTCTCTCTCTCCCTTGCATTATTGGATGGCTCTCTCATTCTATCACACTCCACTCTCATTCACTCCCTCACACACATGTAGTGGCCGGCCATTACCATGAGGGTGGGCTGTCCAAATATTTGGGTGTGGGGTTTTGTTCATTTTCATGTTCCAAAATCCCCAATGTTCCTCCACATAATTCTTGTATCATCTCTCCACCAAAATGGCACCTCGATGATCCCCAAATGAGACACAAGTTCTACTATAAATTCTACAGCAATTCTTGGGCACGTCGACTAGCCAGCTTCGTGCCCGAGTTGCCTCGGCATTGAGGTGGGAGCCCGTAAAAGAAGTAGGCGATATGGTGCACTTCCGGCGACGAGGAGGAGACAGGACATTCCGCGGGAGATCGGGACGACGACAAGAAGACCGGAGGACTTGGATCAGTCGGTATATCTCTCTTCCCCATCTTGTAGTTAGCTAGGACTAGTTAATGGTTCGATCCGGGTATTAGTGCGCGGAGGTTTGCCAGTTCAAGTAAAGTTTAAAGTTTATCACCGCTTCCGCATTTGGCCGTCGGATTGACGGCCGGGGCGCCGCCGTGCACTTACAAGATTCAATGATATAACTATTGTTTATATGTATATATGTATATCGATTGTGCATGAGTACCATTGTTGCACATCCCATTACCTGTTGTATATGGGCATAGTATTAATGAGACACAGCACTATTACTAACGGTTCATGTTGCACGAGCACCAAACTGTATGGCACACACACCGTTAGTAATTGCCATGACACGCACACTATAGAAATTACCATGGATAACTTATTGTACTGCTTTCTTTATCACTAATAGTTAGATGTTAAATCTTGTTCTATTGCACATATGAATTGCATCATACATACATGCATACATACATACATTGCTATAGTCACCCGTTACTTTCACAAGATGTTGCATTTCGATTTCGTAGATTTGGGAAACCACAAGATACCTTTGAAAACTTGATATATTTAAAACAGCGGTTTTCCCTTGATATACTCACATTATTGTTCCGTGTTCGCATACATCCTATTTCATGGATATATGCATTGAGGTACAAATTTAATGCGATTTCTGGATTTCAGAACCGTGAATATATTTTAAAGGGAAATGATATGTTACTTTAAAAATGCGGTTTCTCTTGATATGATATTTAGAGGCATCCACCATGAGTTTTATCGGTTCTGAGCTATGAGTATACCCGATTCGAGGAGCGGTAGGCACCGTCAGTGGGTACATGGTGGACCCGGTGAGGTAGCCCGGGGCAAGAAGACTCGTATAGATAGGCATTTCTCATTTTCTCAATTGACTGTCTTATAAGAGATTGGAACTCAGTGAGCCCGGCGGAGGGAGTACTACCTACCGGTGACTGTATAGAACTCGACGGATATCCGGAGGATACCGTTTTGGAGTTATGATATGAGATATATATATAAGGGCCAATCTGAGTATGCGGCGCCTAAGATATGAGTATTTACGTATCGATGATGGACACGGGTTTTCATGATGTTTCGAGTGTCGATGTTGGACACTCAGGTTCCATGAGACTGACGGATATGAGGGCCGATTTGAGTGACGGCGCCTGAGATATTGGGATTCGGGGTGTCGTTGATGGACACCGGTTTTCCATGATGATGATTCATACAAGAGGTTTTATGTGTTATCACATATTCAGGATTTATTAGACATGCACTGTTTTATGTAGTTGTTGTACCCTAGTGATGTACCTTGATCATGAATTGCTGCATATCCGTACTGTTATATTTATGTCGTCAGATTACATATTTCAGACTATCGCTTTTGTGCATACTTGCGATTATCTGTATGATATTATTTACTATTCAGAAGTTCGCAACACATCCCAGTTGTGCCACAGTGTTTTGCAGGCTTGACCCTCAGTATAGTCGTGGCAGGGCTTCTTATTGCATCTACTTCAGCGGATACCGCTGCTGTTGGTCTTGATTTTGGATGGGTGGGTGGTTTTGCGGGTATCCGTATGATCTCATTGTATATATTATTGTATCTAGTACTCTCCATCTACCACTTTCATGTATTTGACCTAGAGACGAGATTGTGAGGATCGATATTGTATTATTTGTGACTCTGGGTGTCGAGCTCGTGTGAGCTGGCTATTTTATTTATGTTGTGATGTTTTTTCACTTCTTTCTTGCTTATTCCTTCGCTACGGCGTCATATATACTTGTTGTGGTTGTGTTTCGCCTTTTTGGAGTGAGTTGCTCCCGTTGGGGATGCTTTATATTTATTCTATGCTTGTACCCGTTTGGGGCTAGTTTTTACAAAGGAGATGCTGCCGAAATTTTTAAGAAAATAAATTAAATTGAGATTTTTTATAACTTGAGATTTTTAAATGTTTTAAATGTTTTAAATGTTTTCCCATTATATCTTTTTATGGTTTAGATTTCTAGGTTTTCGGCTTACTTGAATTTCGTTACGCCTTTCGACGTTGCGTTATTTAAGTGTCGGACGCATTCTTAAATTGGGTCGTGACATAGGCACAGTCTTGGTAAAAACCTTGTTCAAAAGATATGTAGTTGATTCTAGTGCATAACCCCAGAAGGATCACGGTAACTCAGCGTTACTCATCATAGAACGTACAATATCCAATAGGGTTCTTTTCCCCATTTCCGATACACCGTTGTATTGTGGTTTGTATGGAGGAGTAAGTTGAGAGAGAATTCCATTCTCTTTTATGTAATCCAGGGACTCGACATTTAAGTATTCACCACCTCGATCAGATCTCAGTGTCTTGTTCTTTTGCCAGTTTGTTTTTCCACTTCATTCTTATATTCTAGGAATTTCTCAAAGGCCTCGGATTTATTTTTCATGACAAAGATATGTCCATACCTAGAGAAATCATCCGTAAAAGTAATGAAATAGGAATAACCATTTTGTGCATGTGTAGACATTAGACCACACACATCGCTGTGTATGAGTCGCAAGAGCTCGCTCGCTCTTACTCCATGTCTAGTGAACGGAGTCTTTGTTATCTTTCCTATGAGACAAGATTAACAAGTTGCATAAGACTAATATTCGAACGGATCCAAATATCCCTCTCTATGTAACTTCGGCAACCGTGTTTCATTGATGTGACCCAGTCTACAATATCATAAGAAAGCCTTATTTAATGTTGGAGACTTTCTTTTAAGTGTTTTCTGGACGTTGAAAACCTAAGCTTGATTTAACACGTATATACCATTCTCTATTGTACCAGACCCAATCAAACTTTGATTAAGGTGGATGTGGACCACATCGCTTACAAATGTAAAATCATATCCTTCTTTAGAAAGTAAAGATACAGATATGATATTACAAGCTAGACTAGGTACACACAAACAATTACATAAAATCAATATCTGCCCACTTGTCAATCCTAGGTGATATTGTGTCACGACCCGTAATTTAGCACTTGACCGGCACTTAAATTACGCAATGTCTAAAGGCGTGATGTAAATCAAGTAAGCCGAAGCCCAGAAAATCTAAACCTTTTTGCGGCAAATAGTGGGGGTGCGGTTTTGAAATTAAGGTATAATAAATCATGTTTTTCTTGAAATGCATAGCTAATGAAACATGATAATGCAAGTGGATTATACTAGAGTTGAAAACATGTTCGTCTTTAAAAATTTGGGCAGCACGACCCTTGTATATTTTGATCCAAAAACATATACACAACGATATATAAGCATCTCCAAGCGGGAGCCAGCTCTTCGCCAACTGGCGGAATCATAACCACACAATGAAATATATACGACGCCCAAAGGCGAAGAATCAACCCAGAAAGAACAAAAAAGAAGCAAGATATCAAAACTTAAGTAAAGCGATCATAAACCCATCACTCTAAGTTTCGCACAATACCCAACTCTGACTAGGTCTACCAATAAAAAATTTCTAGTCTCTGATTTGATCTGATTTGATGTGATGTGATGGAGTTTATCTAGATACACCGGAATATAACAGTACGAGAGTGGGCACGATCCAACATGTGTCCTACCTACCAAAGCAAAATACCCAGGATGAAACTGTGTGCCAGCGATACCGCAACTGATCCCAAGCGGTCAAACCTGCAAGAACCGTGGCACAACGGGGATGAGTTACCAACTCATGAGTAGAAAACATCAGCAAGTAGAAATCGAATAAAACAACGATTTCCTAGGTCACTATATCCTAAAGGTAATACTATGATATCTTGGGTGACCACATATGCATATATGTCAACAAACGATCAATGCAATGACATTTATAAATAAACATTCGACATCATATGCCAGTACGCATGTGGATATCATCCACGTGTCCATCAACGACATAAACAATATCATGAAACCTGAGTGTCCCACACCGACACTCGAACATCATGAAAACATAAGCCTGTATATATATATATATATATATATATATATATGAGGATATCAACCACGTGTGTCCATCAACGACACATCAAAATCATGAAACCGGAGTGTCCAACACTGACACTCGAAACATCATGAAAACTCGTGTCCAGCATCGACACGTAAATCCTTATATCTCGGGCTCCGTCAGTCCGGATCGGCCCATATTATCTCACGACTCCGGTTGGTATCCACAGATATCCGCCGAGCCCAAAACTATCACCGGTAGGTAGTGCTTCCACTGCCAGGCTCATCGTCTACATCTCGAGCTTCTTGCCCCGGTGTACCATACCGGGTCCGCCATGTACCCGCAAACAGTGCCTCCCGCTCCTCGAATTGGGTATACTCACTGCTCAGAACCGAGAAAACTCATGGTGGACACCTCGAAATATCATATCAAGAGAAACCACATCTTTAAAACAATACACAATTTCCTTTGAAATTAAACTGCGGTTCTCAAATCCAGAGATCTCATAAAAACAACATCTCAATAAATATAACCATAAAGTACAATGTACGCAACATAGAGTAGTAATATGAGCATATCTGGTATATCATGCAAGCATATAACCATAAGGTACGATGTATGCAAAATAGAGTAGTAATATGAGCATATCAGGTATATCATGCAGGCATGTCAAGTGATAGTACTGAATAATGTACTTTTACTTTTAAGATTAATCCCATAATATGGCAGTTCTACTGTGTAAGTGGCATGGCAATTCTACTGGGTAAGTGACATGCTAATTACCGATAAAGAATGTGTGTGAGCCGGCAAATCTGTGTATGTGTAACATGCGCAGCAACGGTAATTGTGCAGGTGTACAAGCAAATGATATCATATAGCATTAAATACGACACGTGGTATGTACATTACGTGGGGTAGTATCCTACACAACATGGACAATCAATAAGTATATCTATGTACACATGAACCATACGGTCACTTTTTAAATGATACACATCGTCATTTTGAAAATAGGTATGGTTCAGGTGGCAAAGCTTTATATCGGTGATCCCGCCTCATAACATCCGATATGACAATAATCCTCGACCACCATCCTCAAACCACTAGCGTGGATCAATCATCCGGTATATCTCATAACGTACGGTAATCCATCGTACGGGGTCATCAATAGAATAGGGAATCTATCGACCTATACAATAATGAAGGTACGGATCTAAAGTCTCGTACGGCATATTACGCATTATACACATAAATACACACACACACACACACACATCTCAAATCCCATTTGTATAAATGTCATATCTTATTAAATTCACAACACCTCTATCTCAATCTCATGTCGTATTTATCAATCTCGATCTCATACCATACTATTAACAACTCATACTTGTCCTCTTTCAATTCATACTTATCATGATTCACTTTCTCATTTCATATTCTCATATATCAATATATTCATTAATGTCAACTTTTTGTTAGTTATATGTATGCCCTAGAGGCCATTACTGTACACATGATGTATATTGTAATGGATGCTTGGACATAAATGGGGAGGACATTCTTGTTCGACATGATAGTATGCTATCTGGTTGTGCTTTATCTTAACATGTACTCTAATTGTCTCTATGTTACATGTTGATAAAGCCCTTAGGATATGTACTCGACTACTGGGACTATGATGAGATCATACTAGTGGGGCCACGGTAGTCGACGAGTACATCCTATAACAGTTCCTAGTCGAGGGTGTATCGAGACAGGGCATCGATACACCAGAGTAGACTACGTATACGCATCTTGACCCATATGATGGGCGATGGATGATCCCATATCCATCGGTGTTTGACATCAAGGATGGTGTATGGGTGCTCAGTAGAGACTGGGTACACTGGACGGACTCGTCGAGAACTCCCAGATGGTATTATACCTCACGTCAGATGGCAGTTCTCCGGTGACACTAGTACAGAGTAGTCTGTTGACCCGAGATCGTCAAAGAGACTTGTGTGATTCCACTGTGCTTTGATTGCCATCATACCACGTCCAAGAGGGCATGCAAAAAGGTGGCTTTTGGGTACAGTCCCGAATCACATGGAGGCAATGAGCGATAGGAGGGGATTCGTCTCTCCCGGTATAGGGAGTTGATGTTGCGCTGTGTTCGATTGACTATAACCGGAAATCCCTGGCCAGGGTTGCTGAGATCTACTGGTAAATGTTATCAGTAGTTTCTCGAACTTTTATAGACCTCATATCGACACGACTTATTGAGCTACTGGGATCTGACGTTTACCACCCCTAGGCGAGATATGCAACATATCAGACGACGAGACCGGACTGTACGGGAGTGTTACTGTTTGGATTCACAGTAGAATGTACAGGCTTGCTTGTTGATCTTCTGAGCGCTCAATACCTGGGTGGCTGTTACGTTTAGCTGACCGCTTGCAGCTTGTGGGTGTTTGATATGATCATTACCTACTACCAGCGTATTGACGATTCTTTAGAGTCCTACACAGAGGTTTCTTGGCTCAGGCAAAACGAAGTAGGAGCACATATGTGATTTGTGCGGGACCGTGGATAATGCAGTATGTGATACCGTATTGGATTCTCGCGATCTGAGATATCGGCTTGGTATATGTGATATAGCCGGGTCATCGTATTAGTCGGTTATATGCGATATAGCCGGATTGTCGGATCAAGTGTTGATTTAATAATTTGATGTTTAATAATATATATGATATATTAAATTACATTAACTAATATTAGCTTACTAAAAGATTCTTTTTCTCACTCGGGTAATACATTGATATATATGCGATATATGTTAAATGTATTATTTTATTTTGTTACGATAAATATTATATATGTGATATATAATATTGTAACATGATATGATTACTAATGCAACATATTTAGTGGAGTTTAAACATGATTAGGGTTTGGATTAGGGTTAAGACTTCTAGTTGATTCTAGAAGCTTTTCTTTTGTCTTGAAAAAGATATTATGCTTGATATTTTCAAGTGACTCATTCTTAACCTAACCCAAACCCTAGTCTTGGTTAATTCTCTACAAAGGTTTAGTCAACCATGGTTGCATTAATCATCATATTTATCCTTTGATTATTCATCACAAAAGGATTAAGGTTTCATCTTCTTCTTTCTTCTTCCTTTGAGCAAAAGCTTTCTAGTTTTTGTTTTGTGATGAAAGTGAGTGAGAATATGAAAACAAATGAGAGCAAAAAATCCTACTTCATCATCCTCATCTTTCCTTGCCCTTTAGATGAGAGTGTTCACTTCATTTAGTGAGTGTTGGCTTGTGTTAATGAAACTTCAAGGTAGATCATCTTTGTATCGAAGATCGAAAGCAAGCTTGCATCTTTCTCTTCATGGAACTTTTCGAGAGTCCGGAACACGATGATCGCAGTGAAGGGACCTCAATACGGAGCTTAAGAAGTGAAGAACCGGATCTACAAAGGTTGTAATCCCTCTCACTTAGTGTTAAAGTGTTTAACATGCTAGTTTTCGCCTAAACCCTAGTTTAAAGTTCCGGCTTTAGGTTGTTTGGCACGGCTAAAGTTTTAATCGGGCATGGTTGATGCCTCGTAAACCCTTGTGCGTGTGCCTAGCAACCCTACAGTGGTATAAAAGCCAAGCTAGAGTTTTAGGCGCAGTCTAGACGAAATTTAAAGTCCGATCGAAACCCGAAACCCTAATTTGAACCCTTCTCTGTATATTTTTTGAAAATGCGATTTTTTATGAATTAAAAATGCTCATAAAATAGATCAGGAAAAAATAAGAATTACTGTGAAGTACGGACAATTAATGCGCTCAAATGACCGCGGAACCGCGGCGAAACCAAGGGTTTCGGCACGGCTAAATTTTTAATCGGGCATGGTTGATGCCTCGTAGACCCTTGTGCGTGTGCCTAGCAACCCTACAGTGGTATCAGAGCCAAGCTAGAGTTTTAGGCGCAGTCTAGACGAAGTTTAAAGTCCGATCGAAACCCGAAACCCTAATTTGAACCCTTCTCTGTATATATTTTGAAAATGCGATTTTTTATGAATTAAAAATGCTCATAAAATAGATCAGGAAAAAATAAGAATTACTTTGAAGTACGGACAATTAATGCGCTCAAATGACCGCGGAACCGCGGCGAAACGAAGGGTTTCGGCACGGCTAAATTTTTAATCGGGCATGGTTGATGCCTCGTAGACCCTTGTGCGTGTGCCTAGCAGCCCTACAGTGGTATCAGAGCCAAGCTAGAGTTTTAGGCGCAGTTTAGACGAAGTTTAAAGTCCGATCGTAACCCGAAACCCGAAACCCTAATTTGAACCCTTCTCTGTATATTTTTGAAAATGCGATTTTTTATGAATTAAAAATGCTCATAAAATAGATCAGGAAAAAATAAGAATGACTGTGAAGTACGGACAATTAATGCGCTCAAATGACCGCGGAACCGCGGCGAAACCAAGGGTTTGACGGCGGTTCCGCGTTCAAAATTGTGAATTAGTCCCTGGAACTTCATATATTTATTCTTAGGTCCTTTCTTGTCATTTTTTTCTGGGAATGTTTTAATTCCACTCAAGTGTTGAGTTTTCTAGGGTTGTATTTGGGACTCGTTGATTCGATCGGATATTATAACTTTGTTAGTTTTTCCGGGTAATTTTTAGAACGTGTTAAAAAGTTCGAACGGATATCAATAACTCACCTTTTCCCCTGCCGGAAAATTTCCAAGCGTTGGATTTTTTCGTAGTTTAGGAACGTTCTAAGTCGTGCAAGTAACGCGGTGGGCCCTCTAGAAGACAACAAATCTTAACTCGATTATATGACCGTCTTGAACTGCCTCTATACCTTAGGTTTTGGGGCAGAACGGCTGCCACATGTGAGGCGTTGGCTTGACCCTTTTACGGCTGGAACATTGGTACTGTAGCATGCGATGGATGTTTTTAAACTGATTTCAAGTGTTGAGATATATTGGGGAAATCTTGGGTGTTTGATTATTCGATCGGAAAGTTTAACACTGTCTTTTTATCTGGAATGTGATACAATATTTGGAATCCACAGGTAGTTATGAGATAACTAATTTGAATGTTATAAATCTAGCAGTTCAGTCCCAGATGATCGGTTGCCACGGAATTTTGATGTGATCAAAAGTCCGTCGCAATCACGTAACGTACGCGGATACTCGCCGGGTAAACTTAACAGACAGCCATGCCCCATAGCCCCGACTAAGTGACTGTAGGAGAACCCCGTCGCCAAAAGCATCTGTTCGGGTGCTCGCGGCAGCGGTGTTCCGCCTTAGTGCACTTCGTCGACGGCATCCGGGGGTGCGGCCGTCTACTAAAGTTTGGGATGAGCATTCGATCAGGATGTCGGGAATCTTGTTGAATTGCCCGACTTGATATTGAAAAGAGTTTTCGATAATGAGACTAAAATGTGGGGTTTATAATTGTTAGGCATGCGATGTCTAAGGAATTCATTTGGTTAGGCATGCGATGTCTAAAGAGATTGCGGATTCCAACTGTTGTAGTTTTACACTTTCTTTTCTGTGACCATAAGCATAGTATGTGGTGTATCGCCGGCTTCGTTGCTATACATCAACGACAATCGGGATACGCATACTTGATTACGTTGATGATATGAGATATTATGTGTTGCTGTGATATATTATATTGGATCGTCGCGTTCTAAATAGCCGGGGGTTTTATGTGAGATGAGAGTTTTTATTTTTCATTCATGTAAAATTCATTTGTATTTAATATTCTTTTATTGGGGCACTTCCAGGCTGAGGATGATTTCACCATTGTATATTACTTACTTTTCCGCATTAGGTAGACTCAAGGCGGGGAGCATAAGTAACCGAGTTCTAGGGTCCAGTAGGAGACCATCTCGAGGAGTCGAGACCGGGTCTCCTAACCCTAGAATTGGTAGTGTTGCTTGCCACTCTCGTAGGGGTCTAGGGATGTGGGTTTGGCTATTCATAATGACCGTGGAATCCATGTTTTATACAGGCTCGTATTAAAAACACGGACGTCCTAGTATATCCAATATTTCATATATGTTTCTTCTGTTGCAATGTTCTGTGATGAGATCATTTTACTGCCTGAGACAAATGTTTATATTATATATATGAGATATATGTTATATTGCAGATTTCGTTTCAAAAGAGATGCTTTCGAAGCATATAAAAATGGGACTTCATTAATGAGATTAATGAAAATAAAAGAAACCTAAAGATGTTGTAGAAACTTGTTTAAAAAATGGTAGCTCTAGTTCTTGATTTGCATAGCGGTGTTCCTTATAGAACATCCAGCACCTTATTCGATAAGGAAAGAGCCGAGATCCCTTCTCCGGGAGTGACCTCTTTAGTGAAACTAGCATATGCTACAAACTCGGTTTGTCTTTCGATTGCTTCTATAGTTCTTGCTTTGCATAGTGATATTTGTGAAATATTCTGCACCTTATTCGATGAGGAAAGAGCCGACGATCCCTTCACCGGGAATGACCTCTTTAGCAAAACTAGAAAAGCCTTAAAAACACTCCATTTAAAATTCACTCGATTCTACAACAATATCAAGTTCATTACGCAAAGGGTTTTCTTAAAAACCTATCGTAGCCCTCCGTCATTTCAGATAAATACTAGTTAGTATTCGTTCTACGTTTGTTGACTATGTTAAGGCGTAGTGTGCGGTAGCTGATTAGTGCTTATCTGTATAAGCATATGATGCGATTGGATTAGGGTAGTCGTGCGACTTTGTTGACCATGTTAAGAGTCCTGCGGGTGGGTTTAATTCAATCGGGAAATGACGGGTTGAACTTGACTAGCACTTATAATTTGTTGACCATGTTAAGGTCATATAGCTGCTAGGGGTAAAATATTAGTGGGAATTTCAAGTGTTGAAATTTGCAATGAGATTGCATACCTTCTATGAGATAGTTGGATCCCGATATCCACTGCGAGTAAGAGTTGCTCCCAGTATTGGGGGTTGATGTCGCGCTATGCTCGATTGGCCATAACAGGAAATCCCTGACCATGGTTGCTGAGATTTACTGGTAAGTGTTATCAGTAGTTTCTCGAACCATTATGAACCTTGTATCGGCATGACATATCAGGCTATTGGGGTCTGACGTTATACCACCCCCAGGCTGTGATATGCGACATATCAGACGAAGAGACCGGACTGTACGGTAGTGTTACTTGATGGATTCGCAGGAGTATGAGCAGGCTTGATTGTTGATCTTCTGATCGCTCAATACCCGGGTGGCCGTTACGTTTAGCAGACCCCTTGCGGCTTGTGGGTGACTGATATGATCACAACCTACTGCCGGCTTATTGACGAGTCTTTAGAGTCTTACATAGAGGTTTCCTGGCTCAAGCAAAACGAAGTAGGAGCACATATGTGATATGTGCGGGACCGAAATTAATACAAGTATGTGATACCGTATTCTATTCTCGCGAAATATGATATCGGTCGGTTATATGTGATATAGCCGGGCTGTCGAATCAACTGTTGATTCGACAAGTTGATACATATGATATTAGTCGGCTGTATGTGATATAGCTGGATTATTAAATCAAGAGTTGATTTGATAATTTTATGTATAATTATATATTTGATATATTAACTTACATTAACTAATATTAGCCCACTTAAGATTTCTTTTTCTCACTTGTGTACACTTAGTATATATGTGATATATATTAATGTACATTATTTTGTGTCATGCTTGATGCCACATGCTATATGGGTATATGAGACTCACACCATGCTTATAATAATGTGAGGTTTTATTTATTTAAAGTAATTCAATATTAGTTGGAAATTGTCATGCTTGGAAGCTTGGAGAAGCTTAAAGCATCTTTGACTTAGTCCACTAGTTTTGTTTTACTTGTAGATATTTATTAACCTAACTATTATTGTTAACCATGGTTTAGTCTCTACATGAGTTAGTGTATGACATAAACTCACCCATGGTTGCTATTCTCACCTCATGAGTTTCATTCTCTTCTCTCTTCATCTTCTTCTTCATCAAGAGCTTAGCTCTCTAGGTTTATGGGAGATGAAGAAAAACAGTGAGAAAATTATTTCTAAAGTGAGCAAAATTCCTACTTTATCAACCTCTTCTCTACTAGCCATTTAGATTGGATTGTTTCTTCGCTAGTTCATCACTTAGTGAACAGGTAGCTTGAGTTAGTGTCTCCTCGACGGAGATTATCTTCGGCCTCGAAGACCTCAAGCAAGCTTGTTCATTTCATCTTGTGGAGCCTCACTAAAGTCCGGGAGATCAATACTTGGAGCGAAGGGACTACTACACAGAGTTTTTGAAGTGATCGACCAGTCTACAAAGGTTGTATTCCTCGTTCACTTAGATGTAGAGATGTTTACATGCTTGTTCGTCTAATTCTCTAGTTTAGATTCTAGCGTTAGGGTTCTTTAGCGCGCCAAATTTTTATAAAATGGCATGGTCGATGCCTCCAGAAACCCAGCAGCCGACTAGGGAACCATGCAGTGGTATCAGATCCATGCTAGAGAATTAGACGATGTTGTAGAATTAAGAAACCGAAACAACTCCGAAACACCCGAAACAAAGACCAAGTTTCTGTCGAAATTTTCAGAGAGGCTAAAAATTTTTTAAGCAGTTGCAGAATGTTATATGAGATGTAAAATGAACACAGTAGAAATTTGATCCCTCCTCGTCGGAATTTGGACGGCCACATTGCATAAAATTCCGAGCAGGCCGGTTTTCCTATTGTGTTTTGGCTTCAAATTTTTTATGTGTTCCAGTCTCTGGGTTTTGGTATTTCAGGTGTTGCTTGTTTTTGCTAAATTTGCATGTGATGTTATCTTTGTGCAAAGACAATTCAGAGTATTTCGTAGTCGTAACACTAACATCATTCCGGGTTATTTAGACGATGTTAAAAAGTTAGAACGGATATCAATAACCCATATTTTCCCTCGCTGGAAATTTTCCAAGAGTTGGATTTTTCCATGTTTAAAGTCTTCAGAAAACCATGTAGGTGTTTTCAATGGACCCTCTAGAAGAACGAAACCCTAACTCGATTCTGTGACCGTCAAAACAGCCACCAACCCCTTGGGTTTGCGGTCGTTCCGCGGCGCCAAAGGTGAGGAATGGGTTGACCCTTCTATGGTTGGTCCATAGGTGTTGTGGCATGTTCTGGGTATTTTTTAAACTGTGCTCAAGTCTTGAGCTTTTTGGGAAATTTTGGGTGTTTGTTGATTCGATCGAAAAGTTTAACATCGTCTAGCTTTTTGTGATTGTGAAACAATATTTGGAATCCACAAATTTACTTATGTGATAACTAGTTTGAATTATATAAATCTAGCAATTCAGTCTTATTTGATCGGTTGCCACGGGATTTTGATGTGGATCAAAAGTCCGTCGCAATTACATAGTGTACGCGGACACTCATCGGGTAACCTTACTAGATTGCCACGTCCCATAGCCCCGACCAAGTGACTGTAGGAGAACCCCGTCGCCAAAAGCATCTATTCGGGTGCTCGCGGCTGCGGTGTTCCGCCTAAGTGCACTTCGTCGACGGCATCGGGGGTGCGGCCGTCTACTAATGTTTCCGACGAGCATTCGATCAGGTTATCGGGAATCTTGTTGAATTACCCGACTGGTTATTGAAAAGTGTTTTCAATAGTGAGACTAAAATGCGGGGTTTTTAATTGTTAGGCATGCGATGTCTAAGGAATTCTTTTGGTTAGGCATGAAATCCAAAGTATGTGATACGTTGGGTTTATGATGTCTAAGGTGGTTACGGATTCCAATTGTTGTAGTTTTCACTTTCTTCTTTGCGACCGTAAGTGTAATTTGTGGTGTATCGCCGGTTTCGTTTCTATACGTCAACGACAATTGGGATACGCATATTTACTTACATTGATGACATGTGATGTTATGTATTGTTGTGATATGTTATATTGGATCGTCGTGTTTGAATAGCCGGGTTGTTCTTATGTGAGATGAAAGTTTTTCATTTTCATTCATGTAAAAACTTGCATGTAATATTTTTTTATTGGGGCACTTCCGGGTTGAGGATGATGTCACCATTGATATATATTATTTACTTTTCCGTATTAGGATAGACCCAAGGCGGGGAGCACAAGTAACCGGGTTCTAGAGTCCAGTGGGAGACCATCTCGAGGAGTCAAGACCGGGTCTCCTAATTCTAGAATTGGTAGGGTTGCTTGCCGCTCTCGTAGGGGTCTAGGGATGCGGGTTTGGCTATTCATCACGACCGTGGAATCCGCGTTTTTTGCTGGCTTAATTTAAAACACGGAATTCCTAGTATATCCAATATTTCATATGTGTTCTTCTGCTGCTGATATTCTGTGATGTGATCACTTGATATTTTGAAACGAATGCTTATATTATATATATGAAATATAATAAATATTGTTTCTTTCGTTTCTTTTGTGATGCTTGGGAAGCATAATTTGATGGGACTTCAATAATAAGATTAATGAAATAAAAGAAACCTAAAGATGTTGTAGAAACTTGTTTTAAAAACTGGTAGATCTAGTTCTTGCTTTGCATAGTGGTATTTCTTGTAGAATATCCAGCACCTTATTCTATAAGGAAAGAGCCAAGTTCCCTTCGCCTGGAGTGACCTCTTTAGCGAAACTGGCAGATGCTATAACTCACCCGGTTTTGTCTTTTAATTGCTTTTTTAGTTCATGCTTTGCATAGCGGTATTTGTGAAATATCCAGCACCTCATTCGATGAGGAAAGAGCCGAGATCCCTTCACCGGGAGTGACCTCTTTAGCAAGACTAGTAAAAGCCTCAAAAACACTCCTTTTTAAAATCACTCGATTCTACAACGATATCAAGTTCATTACGCAAAAGGTTTTCTTAAAAATCTGTCGTAGCCCTCCGTCATTTCAGATAAATACTACTTAGTATTCGTGTTATGTTTGTTAGCCTCCGTCAAGTCATAGTGTGCGGTAGCTAACTAGTGCTTATCTGCAACATAAAATAAGATTGGATTAGGGTAGTCATGAGATTTTGTTGGCCTCCGTCAAGGGTCGTGCGGGTGGGTTTAATTCAATCATGAAATGTACGGGTTGAACTTGACTAGTAGCCTATGGTTTGTTGGCCTCCGTCAAGGTCATAGGACGCTAGGGGTAAAAATATTATCGGGAATTTCATGTGTTGAAATTTGCAATGAGATTGCATACCTTCTATGAAATAGTTGGATCTCGATACCTACTGTGAGTAAGAGTTACTCTTGGGAGAGTTTTACACATTTCAATTAGCCGATCAAGTAGGTGTCTAGAAAGGTGTTAATGGGGTTACGCCCCTGGGAAAACGAGCTTTATTTTAATTAGGTCCGTGCGAAAGCACGGAGAACCTCCCTCAAAGTACCGACACTGGCCTGGCCAAAAGATTGGCGAACTTATAGGGTGTAATTAATCCCGGCTAGTCTTACCTTTTAGGGTTTGAAGGAAGATTTGATAAAAACGGTGGGAGCCATCCTGATTAGATAAAATAATAACCAATCTAATCTTGCAAGAGAGCACGCAGAGTGTTTTCTTCTCTCTCTCCTAGTAGCGACCATGTCACGCCTTAATCAAGATAATAATATGGATGTTTTGACCGAACCTACTTATTATACTAAGCTGGAGAACGTTGGTTCTGCTCTATCTTATAATTGTTATAAGTCCGAGCAAGAAATAGTGGAATACCAGGATTCCCATGCAGCCCAAATGATGAAAGTACATGTTGATGCATTTTCTTCGGGTGTGATCGTTACCGAGAACTGTTTCTCAGTATCCTCTACGTCCTGGGTATGAGATACCGGATCAGGATCCCTCATATGTAATCTGTTACATGGGCTACTAAAAGGTAGAAAACTGGGATTGGGTCATATTTCTCTATGTGTAGAGAATGGTGCAAGTGTTGCAGCCAAATCTGTTGGAAAATATCACCTTGTATTAATACATTGATTCTGAACGAATGTTATCACATACCGAACCTAATATACAACATTACATCGGTTTCTTTAATAAGTTAAAGAAGGATTTAATTTTGTATTATATGGATAATATTGTGAACATTTTCCTTAATCAAGAGTTGATTGGATCAGGCACATTATGTAATGGCATATACGTTCTAAATCAAACCACAGATCAAAGTGTATAGAACACACACAATATGAATAGTTCAGAAATGAACGAATCCTTCTTATGGCATTGTAAACTAGGTCATATCAATGCGACACGACTAGCTAAGTTACATTAAGGATGAATATTTGAATCTGTTCGAATTTTCATATTATGAAACTTGCCAGTCTTGTCGCAAAGGTAGGGGGACCAATACTCCGTTTACTAGAAACGGAGAAAGAGTTGTTGAACTCTTAGGACAGATACATGATGATGTATACGGTCCTATGTCTACAAATGCCAGGGTTGGTTCTTTGTACTTCATTACTGTTAGTGTATATGCCCTAGAGGCCATTACTGTATCATACTAGTTTGCATATTACTTAATGGAAGCTTGGGATATTCACCTTGTATAAACAATCTTGATCAATATAGTAGTATGCTACTTGGTTTGTTTCTACTTCAATGTGTACTTGTGTTTATTTTAGTATATCACCTATACACATTAGTGGAGCCCTTAGGATCTTTGCTTGATTACCAGCGTTGTGATGGCAGTCACACTAGTGTGGGCTGGGTAATCTATAAGCACATCCTTATACAGGTCCCTAGTCGCAGGACTATCGAGACAGGGCATCGATACTCCGGAGTAGACTAGCGTATGCGGTTCTCATCCTAATGTGGGAGATGGTCTGTCCCACAGCCATCAGTACGTCGTAATGGAGATAGTATACGGGTGCTCGTTGGGTTACGAGTACACTGGACAGGACTCGTCGGGAACTGACAGGTTGGTATTATACCTATCGTCAGTTATCAGTTCCCAGGTGACATGAGTACAGCTTAGTCCGCTGACTTGACACTGTCACTTCGCTTCAAGTGTGTTCCCACTGTACTTTTATTACTACCCTACCACGGCTCAAAGGAGTCGTGCAAACAGGTAGTAGTTGGGTACAGTCCCGAAGCACTTGGAGGCAGTGACGGTTAGACAGGATTCGTCTCTCCTAGTATTGGGGGTTGACATCGCGCTGTGTCTAGGAGAGCCATTACACGAGTAGTCCCTGGCCAGGGCAATCGAGATATACTGGTAGGTTTCCAGTGTTATCTCAGGGTGTTTTGGGCTTCACTCCGACACGACTTGTACCGCTATTAGGGGACTGACGTTTACCGCCCCCTAGGCCCTCCATGCGATGTATCAGACGAACAGACCGGACTGTACGGAGATTGTCACACTCAGACTCAGTAGGAGTTCAGATGGGGTTCACCTCGTCAGTCTTCTTATTGACATCTACCTGGGGACCGTTACGCACAGCTAGTGCCGCTTGCGGTCTGTGGTTAAACCCACTGCCAGCGTAGTGTCGAGTCTTTAGAGTCCCATACAGAGGGCTAATCGCCATTGGGCAAAACAGAGTAGAGGTCGCATGGTTTTGCTACAGGGTTCGTTCTCATCTGCGCACTTGTGCACGTTTGGAGTCCGGACGGATATTAATAGTAGGCTCTGGTTTGAGCCAGATACTGGTATACGTTTTGGGGTTGATTTTATCTCATGGTATTCATGTTCCTCGGAACAAGAATGCGGGTGTGTATGCATAGTTGATTGAGGCGGAGGAAGAAGATTTTCATTAGGGTTTCGGAACGGGTGCGTATGCAAAGTTGACAGTCGTCTTTTTCCAAACCCTAATGGAATTATGATATATCAATTAATTATATTAATTAAAGGAAATTGTGTCATGGTTAGGTTTTGTTGACTTGTTGACCATGGTTGAAGGTTTGACCATCATCATTACTTTGCAAAGATGCTCTTTGATTCTAGCAAAATTCATTTAAAGAATGTAATGATAATGGTCATTCCAAACCATCCATCAACTATTTCATTTTCTTATTATTGTTAATTGATAATTCTTTTCTTTTTGTGATATGGTTGTAGAATGAGAAAAAGAGCTCATTCTATCATAACACTTCTCTCTTCTCACTTGTTCTTCCTCCTCCTCTAGTTCAAGGAGAATCCTTCTCATGAGTTGAGAATCGCTCTCCTTGAGATAAAAACACCCCAAAGACACTCTCTACTCACTCTAGGGTTAAAGGTTTAGCAAGCCGAGGATTCTAGTTCTCTCAAAGTTCGAGAAAGAGCCCGAAGGTTGAACCCTCAGGTGGATCCATCTTTGACGGAAGAAGGCAACGAGGAAAGCACCATCAACCCCTACAAAGGTTTCAAGAAGAAGGAGTTCAAGTTAGGTATAACTTCTTTTCAGAGTAGCTAACTCCCTTTAGCATGATAGCTAGTTTTAGTTTAGAAAAGATCCCGACTTTGTTAGTCCATGTTGCCCCATGCGCTAAAAATTTGATTTTTATACCGTTTCCGCCTCCCCGCAAGAACCGGGGGTCGCAACGTGGACTTACAGTGGTATCAGAGCCAAACTAAACTTAAACTAGCTTTGTAGTAAAGTGTATGGAAGTTCGATCGAGAAAAATCGCAAAACCGGAAAATCAAAAACCCTAAGTTTCTGTTGAATGTTTTTGTGCTCTAAAAGTAAAATGTTTTACTCCTAAAATCGGCTCAGGGTTTTGTGAAAACACCCACGAAATACGATCACATGATTCCTTCAAACCTCCGCGGTTCCGCGGCACTGGGTGGCTTAGGCCGCGGAACCACCGCCGTTTTGTCTCCTCTTGTGATCGTGTTTTGTGCAGTGTTCTTCTGGTAGGGTTTAGGGATTTTTCAGATATGTTATTTGTGCCCAGATTTTCCAGAAAAGAAATTTGTTTTTGGGGGCCTATAAATCCGTATTTTTATCGAACTTCACTGCATTTTGACTACAATGGTTATATCTGTGATGTTTGCATGTATTGAAGATCGGCTAATCGCTATATGTCGATTAGTCGGGGTTATACACTTCTGTGATCTGTGTTTGTTGATGGTATGTGTATATGAATGCGTTGGACTGTCGTGGGTGAATAGCCGGGGTGGATGTGAGATGAGCTTTTGTTTTTCTTTCATTCATTTGTAATATGTAAATTGATGTAATATTATTATTTGTATGGCCGCACAACCGGGTCGGGGTTGTAGCCGTCATTGTATAATTCTTTTTACTGTTTTTGCTCCTAGGTTAGACCCATGTAGGGGGTGCACAAACTACCGGGTATCTCGAAGTGCCGAGTGGCCTACTCACGGTGGTGAGGGAGGTTGCTTCGCTTCGAATACTTGGCGGGTAGTTTGCCGCACCCGTAGGGGTCTTGGGTGGGGTTTTGGCTATTCACCGCGACCGTGTAATCCGCTTTTCGTTGCAGGCTCGAACGGATTGCGGATTCCTAGTATATCCAATGTATTCATCTGTGATCTGTAATGTCTATCATTGCTTTACATTTATAACTATTTAGGCGTTGCTTATGTTTTACAGCCGCGCTAGCCCAGCCCCCGCTCTGTCGTTAGTTAAGTAACCTAATAGGTGATGACGGAGCCCCGTGGCGAATGCGAATGGCATAAGCGTACGTCATATTTTGGTTGTTTTCTGCAATGGTAGGATTAAATGATGGGACGCATTAAAAGAACTAATGCAAGAATATCACGCAATAAAAGAACTAATGTAAAATAATAAACCAAGCAAAAGTCGTTGGAACACTTTCAAAAAACCACTCGGTTCTTTTCGAAATTAACTTTTAAATGCGGAGCTTGAGCCACTCCTTTTAAAAGCTATCTCGTTCCATCGATTATATCAAGTTCACTACGTTCATGGTTTCGCCAAAACCATTCGTAGCCCTCCGTCGTTTCGTATGAATATTCAATAGTATTCAAGCTATGTTTGTTGACCTTCGTCAAGGCATAGGGATTGGTAGCTGTTGGGTGTTCATATGTAGCATAGATAGATGCGTTGGTTTGGGACAGTCGTATTGCCTTGTTGACCTTCGTCAAGGGTATATACGGGTGGGTTCAAATTAACCTGGAAAATGACGGGCAGAACTTGACATGTGACTTATGATTTGTTGACCTTCGTCAAGGTCATAAGAGCATGGGGCAAAAATCCACATCGGGAGTTTCATAAGTACTGAAACTTGCTAGATTTACATACCATTTGGAGTGTGGTGATTCTGGTAGGATTCCTTCAGTTTCGTCACGCGATGATATTTGGATCCTGATCCTACTGTGAGTATATGCTACTCCTCGGGAAATTTCTCACTAAACGATCAATGCTATAAACCTAGTAGGTGCCTAGAAAGGTGTTAGCGGGGCTACGCCCCCAGGGAAAAGAGGTTATTTAATTAAGGAACTTCGCGAAAGCGTTGGAAAACCTCCCTCGAAGTACCGACACTGGCCTGGCTAAACGGTTAAGCAAGTATTGTAAGGTGGGATTGATCCCGACTAATTCTTCCTTTATGGTTTGAGGAGGGATTCGAGAGACAGTGGGAGCCATCCTGTTTAGAAAAACTAAAAACCATTCTAAACTTGCAAGAGCATCGTTCTAAAGTGTTTCTTCTCTCTCTCCTAATTGCAGCGACCAATCGACATGACTGGACTTAAGTTACTTCTAGATAAAAATATACTGACCGGGCCAAACTATAAAGATTGGCTCAGGAATGTCAAAATGGAAATCACTTCCGACAAGCTGGGGTATCTTCTTACCACCAAAGCTCCCCCCGTCCCAAGTCCCACCTCCAGCGTCGCGGATAAGGAAATCCGTAAGACCTGGGAGATTAATAGCGCGAAGGCCAAGTGCCTCGTACTTGCCTCGATGGACAACGAACATCAGAGGAGGCATGAGAATATGGACCTTGAATCCATATTTCTCCATACAAAAGAACTGTATGGGGAGCAGTCTCGTATCGCAAGATACGAAGTGTCGAAGAAGTTATTTTCGGCAAAATTGGCCGTCGGATCATCGGTAGCGGACCACGTGCTTAAGATGATTGGCTACATTGAGGAGCTCGCGGAACTTGGGACCACGTTGGAAAGTGAACTCTATACGGATTTAATTCTCCAGTCCCTTCCATCCACTTATGCCTAGTTTATATTGAACTTCAACTTACAAGAAAAAGAAGTTGAACTTTCAGAACTCCTCAACATGCTGAGGAGCGCAGAGGGCACCCTACAGAAAGGTAGGGAAACATCCACTTTGTTTGTAGGAGGATCTTCTTCTTCTAGGTCCAAGGCGAAAGCCAAGGGAAAGAAGAGGAAAGCCCCCTGCCAAACCAAGGGGCGGTGTTAGTAAAGTGGATACGAAGGGAAAGGCAAAGGCAACAATGATAGCGGGGAAGCTTATAGGTAAAGAAGAATGCTTCTATTGTCATAAGAGTGGACACTGGAAGAAAGATTGCAGGGCTTGGAAGGCCAGGACACAGAAACTGAAGCAGGTTGCGGCTTCAGCTTCAGGTGTGTATGTTATTGAAAACTGTCTTTCGATAAACTCTACTTCCTGGGTATTGGATACCGGATCAGGATCTCATATCTGTAATTCTTTGCAGGCGTTGAGAAACCGTAGGGTTTTGAAGGCAGGTGACATGACCCTCAGAGTTGCAAACGGAGCTAGCATGGATGCTAAAGCCATGGGGGACTATCACCTGGGAATGTCAGATGGGCATGTTTTGGTTTTGCGTAATTGCTTTTTTGTACCCAACGCAACTTGTAATATCATTTTTGTATCTTTGGTTTCTAAAGAAGGTTATGAATTTGCATTTGTAAGTAATGTTGTAAACATTCACCTTAATCAAGTTCTGATTGGGTCAGGTACATTGAGCAATGGTATATACGTGTTAAACCAACCACAGATTTTCAATGTCTAGAATACACACAAAAGAAAGTCTCCAGATATAAATCAGGCTTTCTTATGGCATTGTAGACTGGGTCACATCAATGAGACACGGTTGACTAAGTTACATAAAGAAGGATACTTGGATCCGTTTGAGTATCAGTCTTATGCCACTTGTGAATCTTGTCTCATGGGAAAGATGACAAAGACTCCGTTCACTGGACACGGAGAAAGAGCGAGCGAGCTCTTGGGACTCATACACAGTGACGTGTGTGGTCCAATGTCTACACATGCGCGAAGCGGTTATTCATACTTCATTACTTTCACAGATGATTTCTCAAGGTATGGACATGTCTTCTTAATGAAGCACAAATCCGAAGCCTTTGAGAAATTTCGGAATTACAAGAATGAAGTTGAAAAACAAACAGGCAAAAGTATCAAGATTCTAAGATCGGATCGAGGTGGAGAATACTTAAGTGCCGAGTTCCTGAATTACTTAAAAGAGAATGGAATTCTCTCTCAGCTTACTCCTCCATACACTCTGCAACATAACGGTGTATCGGAGAGACGGAATCGAACCCTATGGGATATGGTTCGTTCCATGATGAGCAAGGCTGAGTTACCGCGATCTTTCTGGGGTTATGCACTAGAAGCAGCTGCATATCTCTTGAACAAGGCTCCAACCAAGACTGTGCCTACCACCCCATATCAGATGTGGAGTGGGAAGAAGCCCTGTCTTAAGTATCTTAAGATATGGGGATGTCCAGCTTTTGTAAAAAATCAGCATGCGGACAAGCTCGAGGCACGTTCAGTACAGTGTAAGTTTGTGGGATACCCAAATAACTCCAGGGGGTATCTGTTCTATTCCTCAGAGGAACAAAAAGTTCTTGTTTCTCAACATGCCCGCTTCTTGGAACTGAGTTTTTAGAAACCCAGATAAGTGGGAGCGCAATAGAACTGGAAGAAATTCCAGAACCATAAGCTATTACTGAAAGCTTGGAAGAGCCAGTAGGTTCAAAAGAACAGGACATTCCTATGCCGATCCGCAGAAGTAGTAGGAAGTCTCATCCGCCCGAGAGATACTACGGTTTTCTCATAGACGGGGATAGAGAGAATTGCATCATAGATTATGATGAGCCTACTAGCTTCCAGTAGGCCGTTCGGAGCGTTGACTCGGTAAAATGGCTGGATGCAATGCGGACCGAAATGTAGTCCATGTACACCAACAAAGTATGGACGTTGGACGTTGCTCCAGACGGGGTAAAACCCGTAGGATGCAAGTGGATCTTCAAAAGGAAGATTGGTGTAGATGGACAGGTTGAGACCTATAAAGCTAGACTTGTAGCTAAGGGTTTCCGTCAAAGACCTGGTTTAGACTATGACGAAACCTTTTCTCCAGTGGCTATGCTGAAATCCATTCGGATCCTTCTTGCCATTGCTGCCTTCCACGATTATGAGATTTGGCAAATGGACGTAAAAACCGCTTTTCTAAATGGAAATTTAGAGGAGTGTGTCTATATGGACCAGCCAGAGGGTTTCATTCAGAGTGGGAGCAGCGGAAAGGTGTGCAAGTTGCTTAAGTCCATCTATGGACTAAAGCAGGCATCGCGGAGTTGGAACATCTGCTTTGATGAAACGGTCAAAGAATTTGGCTTTATCAAAAATCCAGATGAACCATGCATCTATAGTAGATTTGTAGCGAGAACTGTAGTATTCCTCGTTTTATACGTGGATGACATTCTCTTAATAGGAAATGACATTCCTATGCTACAATCTGTCAAGCGGTTCTTATCACACAGGTTCTCCATGAAAGACCTGGGTGATGCCTCATACATCCTGGGGATCCGGATCCATCGTGATAGATCCAAGAAGATATTAGGACTTTCTCAGTCCAGGTACATCGACACCATACTGAAAAGATTCAGTATGGAAGATTCCAAGCGCGGTAACCTACCGGCTTGTCACGGGATCACCCTCTCTAAAGAGATGTCCTCCAAGACTGATTTGGAGAGGGATCCCATGTCTATTATACCCTACACTTCTGCGGTAGGCTCTATAATGTATGCGATGTTGTGTACCAGACCGGATGTAGCTTATGCACTGAGTGAGGTAAGCCGGTATCAGTCAAACCCAGGGGTGAAACACTGGATAGCGGTAAAGAACATTCTCAAGTACCTGAGAAGGACTAAGGAGATGTTCTTGGTGTATGGCGGAAAAGACCTCCAGATCGAGGCCTTTGCTGACTCCAGCTTCCAGAGTGACAAGGATGATTCCAAGTCCATGTCGGGTTTTGTCTTTACCCTCAATGGAGGGGCGGTGTGTTGGAAGAGTTCCAAACAGGAAACCGTTGCAGACTCGACGATGGAAGCGGAATACATCGCTGCATCTGATGCCGCAAAAGAAGCTGTCTGGATGAGGAAGTTCTTGAACGAACTTCAGGTGGTTCCGTCCATTGTTGACCCAATACCTCTGTATTGCGACAACAACGGGGCTATAGCTTTAGCGAAGGAACCCAGGTCCCATTAGAGATCCAGGCACATCTTAAGGCGGTATCACCTGATCAGGAAGATCGTGGATCGCAAGGAGATCGAGGTTCGGAGGGTTGCTTCAGAAGAAAACACTGCAGATCCATTCACCAAGGCCTTACCCCAGACTCAGTTCGAGCGGCTGATCGAGATGATAGGTCTTTGATACGCCAGTACATGGCCTTAGTGCAAGTGGGAGATTGTTAGTATATATGCCCTAGAGGCCATTACTGTATCATACTAGTTTGTATATTACTTAATGGAAGCTTGGGATATTCACCTTGTATAAACAATCTTGCTCAATATAGTAGTATGCTACTTGGTTTTTTTCTACTTCAATGTGTACTTGTGTTTATTTTAGTATATCACCTATACACATTAGTGGAGCCCTTAGGATCTTTGCTTGATTACCAGCGTTGTGATGGCAGTCACACTAGTGGGGGCTGGGTAATCTATAAGCACATCCTTATACAGGTCCCTAGTCGCAGGACTATCGAGACAGCGCATCGATACTCCGGAGTAAACTAGCATATGCGCTTCTCATCCCAGTATGGGAGATGGTCTGTCCCACAACCATCAGTACGTCGTACTGGAGATAGTATACGGGTGCTCGTTGGGTTACGAGTACACTGGACAGGACTCGTCGGGAACTGACAGGTTGGTATTATACCTATCGTCAGTTATCAGTTCCCAGGTGACATGAGTACAGCTTAGTCCGCTGACTTGACACTGTCACTTCGCCTCAAGTGTGTTCCCACTGTACTTTGATTACTACCCTACCACGGCTTAAAGTAGTCTTGCAAACAGGTAGTAGTTGGGTACAGTCCCGAAGCACTTGGAGGCAGTGACGGTTAGACAGGATTCGTCTCTCCCGGTATTGGGGGTTGACATCGCGCTATGTCTAGGAGAGCCATTACACGAGTAGTCCCTGGCCAGGGAAATCGAAATATGCTGGTAGGTTCCCAGTGTTATCTCAGGGTGTTTTGGGCTTCACTCCGACACGACTTATACCGCTATTAGGGGACTTGACGTTTACCGCCCCCTAGGCCCGCCATGCGATGTATCAGAAGAACAGACCGGACTGTATGGAGATTGTTACACTCAGACTCAGTAGGAGTTCAGATGGGGTTCACCTCGTCAGTCTTCTTATCGACATCTACCTGGGGACCGTTACGCACAGCTAGTGCCGCTTGCGGTCTGTGGTTAAACCCACTGCCAGCGTAGTGTCGAGTCTTTAGAGTCCCACACAGAGGGCTATTCGCCATTGGGCAAAACAGAGTAGAGGTCGCATGGTTTTGCGACAGGGTTCGTTCTCATCCACGCACTTATGCACGTTTGGAGTCCGGACGGATATTACTAGTAGGCTCTGGTTTGAGCCAGATACTGGTATACGTTTTGGGGTTGATTTTATCTCATGGTATTCATGTTCCTCGGAACAAGAATGCGGGTGTATATGCACAGTTGATTGAGGCGGAGGAAGAGGATTTTCATTAGGGTTTCGGAACGGGTGCGTATGCAAAGTTGACAGTCGTCTTTTTCCAAACCCTAATGGAATTATGATATATCAATTAATTATGTTAATTAAATGAAATTGTGTCATGGTTGGGTTTTGTTGACTTGTTGACCATGGTTGACTTGTTGACCATGGTTGAAGATTTGACCATCATCATTACTTTGCAAATATGCTCTTTGATTCTAGCAAAATTCATTTAAAGAATGTAATGATAATGGTCATTCCAAACCATCCATCAACTATTTCATTTTCTTATTATTGTTAATTGATAATTCTTTTCTTTTTGTGATATGGTTGTAGAATGAGAAAAAGAGCTCATTCTATCATAGCACTTCTCTCTCCTCACTTGTTCTTCTTCCTCCTCTAGTTCAAGGAGAATCCTTCTCATGAGTTGAGAATCCCTCTTCTTGAGATAAAAACACCCCAAAGACACTCTCTACTCACTCTAGGGTTAAAGGTTTAGCAAGCCGAAGATTCTAATTTTCTCAAAGTTCGAGAAAGAGCCCGAAGGTTGAACCCTCAGGTGGATCCATTTTTGACGGAAGAGCGCAACGAGGAAAGCACCATCAACCCCTACAAAGGTTTCAAGAAGAAGGAGTTCAAGTTAGGTATAACTTCTTTTCAGAGTAGCTAACTCCCTTTAGCATGATAGCTAGTTTTAGTTTAGAAAAGATCCCGACTTTGTTAGTCCATGTTGCCCCATGCGCTAAAAATTTGATTTTTATACCGTTTCCGCCTCCCCGCAAGAACCGGGAGTCGCAACGTGGACTTACAAATTACATTCATCGACGATCTCTCAAGATTCGGACATGTGTTCCTGTGGAAACACGAGTCTGAAACTTTTGAGAAATTCAAGGAATATAAGCTTGAAGTTAAGAACCAGACAGGTAAAAGTAGTAAGTCCTTCAATGTGATCGAGGAGGAAAATCCTTGGGCATGGTGTTCCTGGAGTTTCTAAAAAGAGATTGTGATTCTCTCTCAGCTTACTCCTTCGAGTACACCACAGCACAACGGTCTATTGGGACGGAGGTATCGCACCCTATGAGATATGGTGCACTCTATGATGAGTACCGTTGAGTTGCCTGTTTTCTTTTGGGGTTATGCACCTGAGAAGCTGCATACCTATTGAATGGGGTTCCATCCAAATCAGTGCCCACCACTCCATATGAGATATGGAATGGGATGAGACCATGTCTTAAACGGGTTAAGATATGGGGTTGTCCGGCCTACGTTGAAAAGCAAAATCCGGAAAAACTCGAGGCAAGGTCAGTTATGTATAAGTTTGTTGGATATCTCGAACATTTGCTAGGGTATATATCTTCTACTAACTGAGGAGCAAAAGGTGTTTTGTTTCTCAGCATGCCACCTTTTTAGAAAGGGAATTTCTTGTGAAAAAATTTGTGGTCATGAGTTAGAACTGGAAGAAGTTCCAGCCAGACAAACTAACAGCTCATGATTTGGTGAAACCAAAGGATTCGATAGTCTCCAATGAACCTCAGCCTCTCCGCGAATCTGGTAGGGTTCCTCATCCACCTGAGAGATACTACGGTTTTCTCGGTGACAGTGAGAGCGAGGATTGCACCATGGTAGATGATGGCCCAACTAGATTCAGGCAGGCCATCACAAGTGGAGACATTGTGAAGTGGCTGGATGCTATGCAATCAAAGATGGAATCCATGTACACCAACAAAGTATGACTTTGAATGTTGCACCTGAAAGGGTAAAACCCATTAGGAGCAAGTGGATCTTGAGAAGATTCTTGGTGTATATGGAAAAGTTGAGACTTTCAAAGCTATGCTTAAGTCCATCAAGATTAAAGCAGGCATCGCGGAGTTGGAACATCTGTTTTAATATGGCAGTCAAAGAGTTTGACTTCATCAAAAAGGAAGATGAACCTTGTATATACAAGAAGGTTATAGAGAGTAAGGTTGTCTTCCTCGTACTGTACGTAGATGACATACTCTTGATAGGAAAGGGTTTCCTATGCTACACTCGGTCAAGCTCCTCTTATCACGAGGATCCTCCATGAAAGATCTGGATGATACCTACTACATCTTTTGGATTATGATCTATGGTGATAGATCTAAGTGGATGTTGGGAGTTTTCCAAATCCAGGTACATTAACACCATACTAAAGGGGTTTAGCGTGGTGTTCACCCACTCACTCAGGAATCACTCTCTCCAAAAATATGTCTTTCAAGACTGATTTGGAGAGAGATCGCGTGCAAGGGATACTCTATGCTTCGGCAGTAGGCTCTATCATGTATGCGATGTTATGTACCAGACTAGATGTAGCTAACTCACTAGGTGTAGTGACCAGAAATCAATCGGATTTTAGGAGAATCACTGGACAGCCATATAGGACATTCTTAAGCACTTGAGAAGCACTGAAAAAATGTTCTTGGTTTTTGGTAACAGCGAACTCCAGTGGGAGTCCTTTACCAATTCGAGCTTCCAGAGTGATAAGGTCGACTGTAAGTCAGTCTCGAGCTTTGTCTTTACCCTCAGTGGAGGGACGGTATGTTGGAAGAGTTCTAAGCTAGATACCGTGACAGACTAGACGATAAAGGCTGAATACATCGGTACCAACGATGCTGCCAAAATGGGTGTCTAGACATTTCTAGTTGATAAGATGAACATGGTTCTTACCATTGAGCGTCCAATAATTGTTATTGTGACAACAATGGAGTTGTGGCTTTGGCATAGGAACGCCGGTCCCATCAGCGTTCTAGACATATTTTGAAGACAGTATCACCTGATCAGGGAGATGGTTGATCTCCAAGAGATCGAGGCTAGGAGTGTTGACGCAAAGGATAACACGGCAGATCCACTCACAAAGGCCTTTCCCTAGAGAGGCTTCTATAGGACGTTGAGTATGAGATACTACAACAAATGGTCTTAGTGCAAGTGGGAGATTGTTAGTTATATGTATGCCCTAGAGGCCATTACTGTACATACGATGTATATTGTAGTGGATGCTTGGACATATATAGGGAGGACTTTCTTTCTCGACATGATAGTATGCAATCTGGTTGCACTTTATCTTAACATGTACACTTATTGTCTCTCTATTACATGTCGATAAAGCCCTTAGGATGAGTACTTGACTACCAGGATTATGATGCGGATCATACTAGTGGGGCAGAGGTAGTCGGTAAGTACATCCTTCAAATGTTCCTAGTCGTCGGAGTATCGAGACAGGGTATCGATATTCCAGAGTAGACTAGCGTATGCGCTTCTTGACCCATATGATGGGCGATGGATGATGCCACATCCATTGGTGTTTGACATCAGAGAAGGTATACGGGTGCTCAGTGGAGACTGAGTACACTGGACGGACTCGCCGAGAACTCCTAGATTGTATTGTACCTATTGTCAGATAGCAGTTCTCTGGTGACACTGGTATATGTTAGTCTGTCGCGCCAAGATCGTCATAGAGTCTTGTGTGATTCCCACGGTGCTTTGATTTCCACCTTACCACGTTCAAGAGATCATGCAAAACGGTGGGTTTTAGGTACAGTCCCGAGTCATAAGGAGCCAATGAGAGATAGGAGGGGATTCGTCTCTCCCGGTATTGGGGGTTGATGTTGCGCTATGCTCGATTGGCCATAACAGGAAATCCATGGCCAGGGCTGTTGAGATTTACTGGTAAGTGTTATCAGTAGTTGCTCGAACTATTATGGACATTGTACCGGCATGACTTATCAGGCTATTGGGGTCTGACGTTATACCACCCTCAGGCTGTGATATGCGACATATCAGACGAAGAGATCGGACTGTACGGTAGTGTTACTTGATGGATTCGCAGGAGTATGAGCAGGCTTGCTTGTTGATCTTCTGATCACTCAATACCCGGGTGGCCGTTACGTTTAGCAGACTGCTTGCGGCTTATGGGTGACTGATATGATCACCACCTACTGTCGGCGTATTGACGAGTCTTTAGAGTCCTACATAGAGGATTCCTGGCTCAAGCGAAACGAAGTAGGAGCACATATGTGATATGTGCCGGACCGAGATTAATGCAAGTATGTGATACCATATTCTATTCTCGCGATATGTGATATCGGTCGGTTATATGTGATATAGCCGGGCTGTCAAATCAAGTGTTGATTCGACAAGTTGATACATATGATATTAGTCGGCTGTATGTGATATAGACAGATTATTAAATCAAGAGTTGATTTGATAATTTAATGTATAATTATATATTTGATATATTAAGTTACATTAACTAATATTAGCTCACTTAAGATTTCTTTTTCTCACTTGTGTACACTTAGTATATATGTGATATATATTAATGTACATTATTTTGTGTCATGCTTGATGCCACATGCTACATGGGTGTATAAGACTCACACCATGCTTATAATAATGTGAGGTTTTATTTAGTTAAAGTAATTCAATATTAGTTGGAAACTGTCATGCTTGGAAGCTTGGAGAAGCTTAAAGCATCTTTGACTTAGTCCACTAGTTTTGTTTTACTTGTAGATATTTATTAACCAAACCATTATTGTTAGCCATGGTTTAGTCTCTACATGAGTTAGTGTATGACATAAACTCACCCATGGTTGCTATTCTCACCTCATGAGTTTCATTCTCTTCTCTCTACATCTTCTTCTTCATCAAGAGTTTAGCTCTCTAGGTTTATGGGAGATGAAGAAAAATAGTGAGAAAATTATTTCTAAAGTGAGCAAAATTCCTACTTCATCAATCTCTTCTTTACTAGCCATTTAGATTTGGTTTTTTCTTCACTAGTTCATCACTTAGTGAAGAGGTAGTTTGAGTTAGTGTCTCCTCGACGTAGATCATCTTCGGCCTCGAAGACTTCAACCAAGCTTGTTCATTTCACCTTGTGGAGTCTCACTAGAGTTCGGGAGATCACTACTTGGAGTGAAGGGACTACTACACGGAGCTATTGAAGTGAAGGACCGGTCTACAAAGGTTGTATTCCTTGTTCACTTAGATGTAAAAATGTTTACTTGCTTGTTCGTCTAATTCTCTAGTTTAGATTCTAGCGTTAGGGTTCTTTAGCGCGCCAATTTTTTATAAAATGGCATGGTCGATGCCTCCCGAAACCCAGCGGCCTACTAGGGAACCCTGCACATGTGCCATGAATCAATGCTCAAGGCCAAGACTTGCACTCACAGTGTCCACCTCACAATAAACATTTAAACTAAATGTTTAATCCAAAAAGAAAATGGCATCAACTAAAGAAATCTTGTAATGAATTACAAGAATACCCCTAATCCGTATATACATACCCGCTTCCGTATTCCGACTGAATACGGATACAACGAGACGAAAGTAATCTAACAATATAATACTAGGATCCGGCTTAAACCAAAGCCTACTAGTATTATCCGTCCGATCATGATCTGTGCATAAGTGCACGAATATGATCGAACCCTGCCATAAAACCATACGGCCTCTACAACGTTTCGCCCGAACCAGGGAAACCCTCCGTGTGGGACTCTAAAGACTCATCAATACGCCGACAGTGGGTTTAACCACAAGCACGTCAGTGGCACTAGCTGAACGTAATGGCTGCCCAGGTATTGAGCGAAAGGGAAGCCGATGAGCAAACTCATCCCGAAACCCTTCTGCTGACAGTGACAATATCCGTACAGTCCGGTCCGTTCGTCTATGAGTATCGCATATCGAGTCTAAGGGGGTGGATAAAGTCAGACCCCTAATAACTTGACATTCAGTGTCGGTTTGAAACCCATCGCCGCCTGAAAAACTACCGATCCTAGATCGATAATTCCCGACTACCTTGGCCAAGGATTTCTGGTGAAGGCCACCCATGCACACCGCGACATCAACCCCCAATATCGGGAGAGACGAATCCCCTGACGATCTGCTCATTGCCTCCATGTGGCTCGGGACTGTACCCAACTAAAACCTGTTTGCACGACTCCTTTGAGCCATGGTAGGGTAGTAATCAAAGCACAGTGGGAACTCACACGAGACAAATGACGATGTCAGGTCGATAGACTAACCTGTACACATGTCACCAGGGAACTGCTATCTGACAATAGATATAATACCAACTAGTATGTTCCCGGCGAGTCCGTCCGGTGTACTCATAACCCAATGAGCACCTGTATACATATTAGGTGAACCAACAGACACCAATGGATTGTGAGCCCGGCCACCGCCCCTCGTCGAGGTTTCGATAAATATACACTAGTCTACTCTGGATTATCGATGCCCAGTCTCGAAACTCACTCGACTAGGGACCCTTTAAGGATGTGCTTATAGACCATCCAAATCTCACGTATATGATCACCATCATACTGCTGGTAGTCAAGCAAGAATCCTATGGGCTCTCTCAACATGTAATAGTGATCAGTAAAGCCACCTAAAGCAAGTACATGATGATAAAGGCAAACCAGATAGCATACTATCATCTCGAGTAAGACTGTTCTACCGGTATAGGTCCTCCCTCAATAATCGCAATCACGTGCCTGCGATCCAATAATTGACTTGAGGGCACTATAGCCAACAAGAACAACAAGCGAACCTGTCAAAACTCCCGTAGAGCCAACCAGCAACACTTACCGTACAGTCCGGTCTCTTCATCATATATGCTTCATATTGAATCTAGAGATGGTATCGTCAACCCCAATAACTCAATAAGTCATGCCGATGTATGCCTATAACAAATCGAGAAACTACTGGTAACACTTATCAGTAAATCTCATCAGCCCTCGCCAGGGACTTTCTGTTATAGCCAATCGCGCATAGCACAACATCAACCCCCAATACCGGGAGAGACAAAACCCCTCCTATCGCTCATTGCCTCCATGTGTCTCGGGACTATACCCAAAAACCACCTGTTTGCACGACTCAGTAGAGCCGTGGTAGGGTGGAAATCAAAGCACAGTAGGAGAACACAGAAGACTCTATGACTATCTCGGGTCTAAAGACACCCGTACAAGTGTCACCTGAGAACTGCTATCCGACGATAGATATAATACCATATAGGAGTTCTCGGCGAGTCCGTTCAATGTACCCAGTCTTCACTGAGCACCCGTATACAATCTTTGATATCAAACACCAAGGGATATGGGCCCATCAAATGGGTCAAGAAACGTATACGCTAGTATACTCTGGAATATCGATGCCCCGTCTCGGTACACCCACGACTAGGAACATTTAATGATACGCTTATAGACCAGTCATGCCCCACTAGTACGATCTGCATCATAATCATGATAGTCAAGAAAATATCCTAAGGGCTTTATCAACATGTATCAAAGAACAATATACACAATCAAGTAAACATGTTAAGATAAAGAGTAATCAGATAGCATACTATTATGTCGAGCAAGAAAGTCCTCTGAATATATATACATGTCTATACATCCACTATCAAATAATGGCCTCTAGGGTATACATATATCCAACAGTGTGTACGTTTCTTGACCCTGTAGGCGGCGATGGTTGATCACATATCCATTGGTGTTTGACATCAAAGATTGTACACATGTGCTCATTAGAGAATGGGTACACCGAACAGGACTCGCCGAGAACTCCTAGTTGGTACTATACCTATCGTCAGATAGCAGTTCTCTGGTGACACCGGTATAGGTTATTCTATAGACCCGAGATCGTCATAGTGTCTTGTGTGGTTCCTACTGTGCTTTGATTTCCTCCCTACCACGGCTCAAAGGAGTCATGCGAACAGGTGGATTTTAGGTACAGTCCCGAGTCACATGGAGGCAGTGAGCGATAGGAGGGGTTTCGTCTCTCCCGGTATTGGGAGTTGATGTCGCGCTATGCTCGATTAGCTATAACAGGAAGTCCCTGGCCAGGGCTGCTGATGAGATTTACTGGCAAGTGTTATCAGTAGTTTCTCGAACCGTTATGATCCATACATCGGCATGACTTATCAAGTTACTGGGGTCTAACGATTCCACCCCTAGACTCAATATGCGACATATCAGACGAAGAGACCGGACTGTACGGTAAGTGTTGAAAGTGTACGCTAGCACCGCGACAGGGTTTAAATGGGCATCACACATGCAATTTTAAAATTTTCGGGTGCTAACGAACACTAACCAAGATCTAACTAGAATATTAAGGTATAACAATGATGATATGAACTAAACAAAGAGAAGGAAGAAGGTTACAACCTTTGTAGACCATGTCCTTCTCTTCAAATGCTCCGGGTTATAGTCTACGCAACTCCACTGGGCTCCACTTGAGTGTTTGAACGAGCCTCCTTCGTGATCTTCGCGCCGAAGATGATCCACTCGAAGCTCCACTTGATCAAGCTAGCTCTTCACTAATCTTCTATTGGTGAAGGAAACACACTACACTTGAGTGCTTGTCAAGTGTAGGATGGTGAAGTACGGGTTTTATTTTCTCACTTGGATTTCTACAAAACCCTATAATTCACATCTCATGTGAGGGTTAGGGTTTTGTTGAAGCAAGAGGAAGAAGAAAGAAAATGGAGAGATCTCTCAAAATGGCTAAGGAAAATGAGCTAAGAAAAAAAGAAAAAATGACCAAGTCAAGAATGGCTCCCCTCTTGCCCTCACTTATTCAAGCATGGAATAAATTGCAATAATAAATTGCAACCATGCTTGAATAGCGAGTCAAGACTGATAAACAATAATAAAAGCCCATGCCTTGCAATTCCACAAATATCTCCACACTTTACACCTCATTTTCTATTTTCTAAAAATAGAAAATCCATGCCATGCATCATATAATATATATATATATATATATATATCACATATATATATATATATTAATATATATATTATGAAACTAATTAGTGAGCTAATAATATTAGTTAATATATAATTATATCAAATATAAATATATATCATATTATTAAATTAACACTTGATTTAATAATCCGGGTATATCACATATAACCGACTAATATCATTTATCTGTATATCGCATTATCGAATCAACACTTGATTCGATAACCGATTATATCACATATAATCTAACCGATAACAAATAACCGCCGGATTAGAATACGGTATCACATACTCGTATTTATTCAGGCGCCCTGCACATATCAGCATATGTACCCTACTTCGTTTCACTTGAACCAAGAAACATCTGTGTGGGACTCTAAACACTCGTCAATACACCAGCAGTAGGTGATGATCACATCAGTCGCCCACAAGCCATCAGCGGTACTAACTAGACGTAACGGCTACCAAGGTATTGAGCGATTGGAAGATCAACAAGCAAGCTTGTCTATACTCTCCATGAAGCCTATAAGTAACACAACCGTACAGTCCAGTCACTTCATCTGATATGTCGCATATCGAGTCTAGGGGAGGTAACGTCAGACCCCGGTATCTTGATAAGTCATGCCGATGTATGGTAACTCTTACCAGTAAATCTTATCAGCGGCCTGGCTAGGGACTTCCAGTTATAGCCAATCGAGCATAGCGCAACATCAACACCCATTACCGGGAGAGACGAAACCCCTCCTATCGCTCATTGCCTCCATGTGACTTGGGACTGTACCCAAAATCCACCTGTTTGCATGACTCCTTTAAGCCCTTGTAGGGAGGAAATCAAAGCACAGTGGGAGTCACACAAGACTCTATGATGATCTCGGGTCTATAGACTAACCTGTACCAGTGTCACCAGCGAATTGCTATCTGACGGTAGGTATAATACCAACTAAGAGTTCTCGGCGAGTCCTGTTCGCTGTACCCATTCTCTAATGAGCATCTGTGTACAATCTTTGATGTCACACACCAATGGTTGTAGGATCAACCATCGCCCCATATAGGGCCAAGAAACGTACACACTAGTCTACTCGGGAATATCGATGCCCTGACTCGATATCCCTTCGACTACGAACTGTTTAAAGGATGTACTTGTGGACCACCCTGGCCCCACTAATATGATCTGCATCATAGTCTTGGTAGTCAAGTACATATCCTAAGGGCTTTATCAACATGTAAGAGAAAGACAGTATAAGAATACCAGTCAACTGTTAAAGATAAAGAGTAACCATATAGCATACTATTATGTCGAGAAAGAAAGTCCCCTATATATATGTCCAAGCATCCACTATAATATACATCAATGTACAATAATGTCCTCTAGGGCATACATATTCCTAACAATCTCCCACTTGCACTAAGGCCATATGTTGTAGCATCTCATACCCAACATCCCAAAAAGTCTCACAAACTGCGTCTAGGGGAGGGCCTTTGTAAGTGGATCTGCTACGTTGTCCTTCGTGCCAACTCTCCTGACCTCGATCTCCCGGCGATCTGCTACGTGGTCAGGTGATACCGTCTAAGAATATGTCTGGATCGCTGATAGGACCAGGGTTCTTTGGCTAAAGCCACAGCTCCATTGTTATCACAATACACAGGTATTGGATGTTCAATGGATGGAACCACACCAAGTTCATCTATGAACTTCTTCATCCAGATAGCCTCTTTGGCAGTATCGTTGGCAGCGATGTATTCAGCCTCCATCGTCGAGTCTGCTACGGTATCTTGCTTGGAACTCTTCCAACATACCGCCTCTCCATTGAAGGTAAAGACAAAACCATAGATCGACTTACTGTCGTCCTTATCACTCTAGATGCTCGAATCGGTAAAAGACTCCACCTGGAGTTCACCGTTTCTATACACCAAGAACATTTCTTTAGTCCTTCACAAGTACTTAAGAATGCTCTTCACAGCTGTCCATTGGTTTTCCCCTGGATCTGATTGATACCTACTCACTACACCTAGTGAGTAAGCAACATCCGGTCTGGTACATAACATCGCATACATGATTGACCCGACTGCCAAAACATAGGGTATCCCTTGCATGCGAGCCCTCTCCATATGCCTCCTACATGCTGGGGATAAAGATCTATAGAGATAGATCTAAGCGGATGTTGGATTGTCCCAATCCAGGTATATTGACACCATACTAAAGAGGTTTAGAATGGAAAATTCTAAGCGTGGTAATTAACCCGTTTGCTCAAGAATCACTCTCTCCAAAGAGATGTCTCCCAAGTCTGATTTGGAGAGGGTTCGCATGCAAGGAATACCCTATGCTTCGGTAGTCGGGTCTATCATGTATGCAATGTTATGTACCAGACCGGATATAGCTTACTCATTAGGTGTAGTGAGCAGGTATCAATCAGATCCTGAAGAAAACCACTGGACAACTATGAAGAACATTCTTAAGTACTTGAGAAGGACTAAAGAAATGTTCTTGGTGTATGGTAACGGAGAACTCCAGGTGGAGTCCTTTACCGATTCGATCTTCTAGAGTGGTAAGGACGACAGTAAGTCGGTCTCTGGTTTTTTCTTTACCCTCAACGGAGGGGCGGTATGTTGGAAGAGTTCAAAGAAAGATACCGTAGAAGACTCGACGATGGAGGCTGAATACATCGCTGCCAACGATGTTGCCAAAGAGGCCGTTTGGATGAAGAAGTTCATTACTGAACTTGGTGTGGTTCCATCCATTGAGCATCCAATACCTGTGTATTGTTTTAACAATGGAGTTGTGGCTTTGGCCAAGAAACCCCGGTCCCATCAGCGATCCAGACATATTCTTAGGCGGTATCACCTGATCCGGGAGATTGTAGATCGACGAGAGATCGAGGTCAGGAGAGTTGACACGAAGAAAAACGTAGTGGATCCACTCACGAAGGCCCTCCCCCAGACGCAGTTTGAGAGACTTTTTAGGATGTTGGGTATGAGATACTACAAAAACCGACCTTAGTGCAAGTAGGAGATTGTTAGCAATATGTATGCCCTAGAGGGCATTATTATATGATATAGTGGATGCTTGGACATATATATAGAGGATTTTCTCGCTCGACATGATAGTATGCTATTTGGTTGCTCTTTATCTTAACATGTACACTTGTATTATTATATTGTTTCTCTAATACATGTTGATAAAGCTCTTAGGATGTTTGCTTGACTACCAGGACTATGATGCGGATGTTGGATATGTATGCCCTAGTGGCCATTATTATATATGTATACATGTGGATGCTTGGACATATATATGTACAGGACAATCTTGCTCGATATGATAGTATGCAATCTGGTTTGTCATTATCTTAACATGTGTGTATGTCTTGTTATTACATATCATTTATTCATGTTGATAAAGCCCGTAGGACCATTGCTTGACTATCAGCGTTGTGATGCCGATCATACTTGTGGGATCAGGGTAGTCGATAAGCACATCCTTAAAAGGTCCCTAGTCGTGAGAGTATCGAGACTAGGCATCAATATTTCGGAGTAGATACTGTATACATTTCTATACCCTGACGAGGGATGGTGGTTGGTCCCACAACCATTGGTTTGATTACCTAAGATTGTATACATGTGCTCAATGGGGGTGAGTACACTGGACGGACTAACCAAGAACTTCTAGATGGTATTATACCTATCGTCGGATGGAAGTTTTCAGGTGACATGAGTACAGGTTAGTCTTCGGACCTGAGATCGTCATTTTTCTCGTGTGAGTTCCCATTGTACTTTGATCACTACCCTACCACGGCTCTACTGAGGTGTGCAAACAGGTTTTACTTGGGTACAGTCCCGAGCCACATGAAGGCAGTGAGTGATTGTTGGGGATTCTTCTCTCCCGGTATAGGGAGTCAATATCACACTGTGTTCGATTGGTCAGGACCATAAGACCTTGGCCAAGGCAGTTGGGATTTACTGATAGGTTAATCAGTAGTTTCCCGGATTGGTCCTAAGCCGCATCAGCATGAATTATCGGGTTATTAGGGTCTGACGTTTACCACCCCTAGACCCGGTATGCGATTATCTCAGACGAAGAGACCGGACTGTACAAAGATTGTCACGGATAGGCTCAGTAGGGATCTAGGTGAGTTTGCTTGTCGGCCTTCCTTTTCGACAGGTACTCGGGTAGCCGTTACGTACAGCTAGTACTGCTGACGTGCTTGTGGTTATGGATTTATCCAGTAACTCACTGTCGGCGTAGTGTCGAGTCTTTAGAGTCCCATACAGAGGGATTCCCTGGTTCAGGCGAAATGTGTAGTTGCCGTATTGGATATATGTAGGGTTCCGATTGATTGATGGTACTGTGTACCCGGACTTTCGATCGGACGGTTGATAATACTAGCCGGCTAGGATCTTGAGATTGATTTAATAATTTACATATATGTATTTCGATATGTATATTCTAGTATTATGTTCTTTGTGTTATTCTATCTCTTTGGGCATTCGTGTTTTTATGCGAATGCAGGTATGTATATACAGTAGACTGTAATCCGTATTTTTTACGGAAAATATTCTAGAAGGTGGACACCTTATTATGTATTTTTCCATTTATCTTTAAATGGAAATGAGGTGTAAAGTGTGGTGATGGGAGTATGGTGAGAACCATGCCTCAATAGTGTTGACGAATGAATTTTTAATTCATTTGTGCAAACTATTGAAGTATGGTTGCTTTAAAATATTATGGATATTGTTTTACAAAACTAGTGTGTGGATTTTCTCTCACATAGGTGCTTCATTATTTTTTAGAGCTCACCATTTTGCTTCACTCCCTCTCCTTCTCTTGAGCTCCTCCACCTTCAAGTTCAACCTCCTCTCTACCTTCTCATGAGTTAAGAATCAATAGAGGAGGTGAGATAGAAACACATAGAACCTTAGACTACATCCTTGATCACTTTGATTAGCAATAAAAGTTTTCTAGTTGCTTCATTTGATACTTTGAGTGGAGCTACAGCCATGGATCACAAACCCCAGGTGGATCATCTTCGACGGAGGGAGACGGACGATCAAGCTCGATCATGGAGGCCACTGGGAACTTATGAAGAGGAACAAAGACCGAAGGACACGGATTCTTGGTGAGACTCTTCATCATAGTAGATAGCTCTTTTAGTTTAGCTAGTTAGGTTTATGGAAGATCCGGTTTAATGGGTTATTCTAGCACCATTTTTTAAACCCTACAAAAAATTTTGTTCCACAAACTGCCACGGTTGATGGCTAGGGCGTTAGTGTATTCCAACATGGTATCAGAGCCATCCCATAAAACCTAAACTAGCTAATTCTAACGTGCTTAAAAGATCGATCGAGAAATATTTCCGAAATCACGATTTCAAATTCAAGTTTCTGCCGATTTTTAAAAATATTCAAAAAATCATTTTCAGTGTCTGAAAAATTCGTGCAGGGTATTTTAAGACACCAGAAGAAAATTGGGCACAAGAGCCTATTATAAGGCCGCGGAACCATGGCAGAACATGCATGTTTGCCGCAGTTGCGTGGTCGTATTGGGGCCTCTGTGCACAAAATTTCTTATGGTGCTCTAATATTTGGAAATGTGATTTCTGGGATATTTAGATTCTGACCCAGATTTGTTTGAGTACTGGATTTCCTTTGGGGCCAATACGGAAATCTTTTGTCGATCGAAATTTAAAATGCGTGATTATCAGTACTTAGATTAGCATCTACGACCGTGAATGTCATTCGATCGGTATAACCCGTCTAACTTCTATATGTTCTTTTAGATGAATTTGCGAACATGACATTCACGTTGATGTTCTGTGATTGTGCTGATATTGTGGTTGGATTGTCATGGTGGATAGTCGGTGGTGCAATGGTTTAGTATAGTTTATATTCAATTGTATATTTTTTATTTGCGGGGCGAGCGTCCGACATGTGGACTGCCTTTTCTGCTGTGTTGTATATTATTTTATTGGGGCACGACCGGGTTGAGGTTGATGTCACCTTTGTCATATATTTTCATTTTCTGTACTAGGATTACCCCGTGGTTGAGTGCTTGAATAGCCGGGTTCTAGAGGGCAACGAGCCTGCATCTCATGGCGTTGATACGGAGGGGGCTTCACTCTAGAATTGGCGGGCTATTCGCCACACTCTGTTAGTGATATATGCCCTAGAGTCCATTATTGTATCATACTGGTTTGTATATTACATATTGGATGTTTGGGATATACACGGATATAGTAACAGACTTGCTCGAAATGGTAGTATGCTATCTGGTTTGTTTCTACCTCAATATGTGCATGTGTTTCTTTTAGCATATCGCTTATACATATTGGTAGAGCTCTTAGGATCTTTGCTTGATTACCAGCATTGTGATGGCTGTCACACTAGTGGAGGCTGGGTAGTCTATAAGCACATCCTTATACAGGTCCCTAGTCGTAAGATTATCGAGACGGGGCGTCGCTACTCCAGAGTAGACTGGTGTATATGCTTCTCATCCAAACAAGGGAGATGGTCTGTCGCACAGTCATTAGTATGTCGTACTAGAGATAGTATGCAGGTGCTCATTGGGTTATGAGTACACTGGACAGGACTCGTATGGAGCTGCAAGTGGGTATTATACCTATCGTCGGGTAGCAGTTCCCAGGTGACATGAGTACAGCTTAGTCCGTCGACTTCACACTGCTACTTCGCCTCGAGTGTGTTTCCACTGTTCTTAGATTACTACACTACCACAGCTCAAAGGAGTCGTGCAAATAGGTAGTAGTTGGGTGGAGTCCCGAAACACTTGGAGGCAGTGGAGGTTAGATAAGATTTGTCTCTCCCGGTATTGAGGGTTGATCTCGCGCCGTGTTCAGAAAGCCATTACACAAAGTTCCTGGCCAGGGCAAGAGAGATTTACTGGTAGGTACTCCTGTAGTTTCTCAGGGTGTTTTGGGCTCTACTCCGGCACGACTTATTGTGCTATTAGGGGTCTGATGGTTACCGCCCCCTAGGCCCGATATGCGATACTCTTAGACGAACAGACCGGACTGTACGAAGATTGTCACAGATAGGCTCAGTAGGAGTTCGGATGAGTTTGCTCATCGGCCTTCTTATCGACAGAAACCTAGGTAGCCGTTACATGCAATTAGTACCGCCGACGTGCTTGTGGTTAAACCAAATGCCAGCGTACTATCGAGTCTTTAGAGTCCCACGCAGATGGTTTGCATGCATCGGGCAAAAGATGTAGAGGCCGTATGGTTTTACGGAAGGGCATCGATCACATACGTGTACTTGTGCACGTATGATGTTCGGGCGGATAATACTAGTGGGCTTTGGTTTAAACCGAATCCTAGTATTATATTGATGGATTATTTTCGTCTCTTTGTATTCGTATTTTTCGGAATACGGATATGGGTATGTATATACGGAGAGGGGTATTGTTTTAATTTGCTTAAGTATACTTCTAGAAGAAGACACCACATTTTGTGTTTAATCTTTTGATTAAAAGATAAATGAGGTGGAGGTATGAAGTGGAGGTTTTCATTAAATAAAGCATGGCTCTTAGGTGACTCATGGGGTGACTCATGAGGGTGACTCACTATGTGACTATTCAAGTATGCTTGATATTTTGCTTATGCATTATTGGATGCTTGATATTATCACAACTCTTAGCCATCTTCATCCTAATGTTCATTCAACACTCTCACATCCTCAAGCTCCCCTTCTTCTTCCTCTAATCCTAAATGTCTCATGTGTTGAGAAACCTAGGGTATTTAGAGACAAACTAATCCATCTTCACTCTCTACATCATCTTGGACATCTACTTTAGCGAACTAGGTGCCTTAGTTACCTCGGATTTGAGGTTGGAGCTCGGACTATAGACTCTTGGGTGGATTGTCTTTGACTTGAGGAAACTGACGAGGAGGCTCGATCCGTATACGATCCGAGGAGCTTATGACGAGGAGGAGGAAAGCAAGAAGACCCGAAGGACATGATACTATGAGATATAACATTCTTTCCGAGTGTAACCTTTCAGAAAAATAAAATATTATTTTTTTAAAATTTAAATATTAAAATAATATATTTCGTGAAAATTATTCGATTTGCGAATTGTGGTTTTCGTAAAATGATATAATTATATACAAATATTTGGGAAATAATTGGAGATTTAAAATGATTTATTTATTAAAAAGATATTTATTTGGATTTAGGCATTTTATAAATAATTATGCAATTATTATATGCAAGTTTAAATTAAACTTGATTAGTGCACTACTAATCACGATTAAGCCAAACCCATATTTTTAATTAGTCATGGCTAGTGCACCATGACATGTTGCATTTTGTTGAATGTTTGTTTCATTGTATTTGTGTTATGTGTTTGGTTTTAATGAGTGAGGGAAAAAAAAGAAGAAAAGAAAAGAGTAGATAATTGATGTGAGAGGGAGGGGGCCCACATGATGGCATGAGGCATGACATGTGAGAGTGAGAGAGAGAGAGGGGGGGGATGGCTCCATACCTTCATCCTTTATTTCTTTCCTCACTTCATTTTCTTCTTCAACTCCTCCATCTTCATTTCCTTATCCTCCTTCTCCTCCTTCACATCCTCTACCCCATGGCAACCACCCCAAATCTTCACCAAAAAATGATCCTCGCCTCATCCTACACCCCATAGCAAGCTCAAGTTTGGATTTTGAGCACATGGAGCATCTAGGGTTTTTCTTGAGTTTCTTCCAAGAGGTATAACCTTCTCTTCCCATCTTGTAATTTATTTCCTAACCTTCTAGTTTAGTTTAGAGTTCGATTTAGTGTAGATTGTGATGTTGGAATTTTCTAGCTTCATGTTTAGTGGAAGTTTGGACTTGTAAGTGGTAAATTGAGGTGCAGGTAGTGTTTACAAGACCTAAGTGATGATTTTATGGCCAAGACCAGAGACTAGAGCCCAATACACGGACTTAGAATTTTCCCTATATCGTAAATTTGACAGTTTGTGGTAATGTTTTGGAATATGGAATGACCCGAGAGACCTATAAAGTAAGTTCCCATGACAGAGAGACGTGCAAGTCACCTTGATGCAACCTCTGAATCCGGAGACCCCAACCCTAAAATGTGGCCGCAGATAAATTCATTGTGGCCACAAATTGCGGCCACATCGGGGTGGAATGGGGTGATTTTTTGTCAGTTGCTTCCTTATCTGATATCTCGAGCAACCCTATTAAAATCTTTCGATCTGATCGAGGAGAAGAATACTTAACAACGGAATTTAGAGACTACTAAAAGAGAATGGGATTCTCTCTCAGCTTACTCCTACGTATACACCACAGCACAACGGAGTATCGGAGCGGAGGAATCGCACACTATTAGATATGGTGCGCTCTATGATGAGTGTTGCTGAGTTACCTATTTTCTTTTGGGGTTATGCACTTGAGATAGCTGCATATCTATTGAATAGGGTTCCGACCAAATCCATGCCTACCACTCCATATGAGATATGGAATGGGAAGAGACCATCTCTTAAACGAGTTAAGATATGGGGTTGTCTGGGCTATGTTAAAAAGAAAAATCCAGACAAGCTCGAAGCAAGATCTGTTTTGTGCAAGTTTGTAGGATATCCAAAAGATTCTTATGGATATATCTTCTACCATTCTGAGGAACAAAAAGTGTTTGTTTCTCAACATGCCACTTTTTTAGAAAAGGAATTTCTTGTGAAAGAAATTAGTGGCAATGGGGTAGAACTGGAAGAAGTTCCAGCTACAAAAAATATTACTGACGATTTGGTAAAACCGGAGGATCCAGTTGTACCCAACGAACCCCAGCCACTCCACAGATCTAGTAGGGTTCCTCATCCACCTGAGAGATACTACGGTTTTCTCAGGGATGGTGGGAGTGAGGATTGCATCATGGAAGATGATGACCCAACTAGTTTCGAGCAGGCCATAACAAGTGGAGACTCTGTTAAATGGCAGGATGTTATGCGATCTGAGATGGAATCCATGTACACCAACAAAGTATGGACTTTGGAAGTTGCTCCTGAAGGGGTAAAACCCATAGTCACATAATTCGTGAATTATTTGCCGAATTCGCGAATAATTCGTGAATTTTTTATCAGACGAATTAATATTTGAATTAATCGTTCTTGAGACTTTCTTTTAAGTGTGTTCTGGACGTTGAAAACCTGAGCTTGATTTAATACGTATATACCGTTATCAAAGCTTTATTTAGGTGGATGTGGACCACATCGCTTACAAATGTAAATTCATAACCTTCTTTAGAAAGTAAAGATACAGAAATGATGTTACATGTCAAACTAGGTACACACAAACAGTTACGCAAAATCAATATCTGCCCACTTGTCAATCCTAGATGATATTCCCCTACGGATACAGCGTCCCTACTCATTCCGTTAGCAACCTTGAGAGTCATATCACCTGCCTTACTTACTCTACAGATTCTCAAAGTCTGTAATGAACTACAGATATGAGATCCTGATCAGGTATCCATTACCCAGAAAGTAGAGTTAATTGACAGACATTTTTCAATCATAAACACACCCGAAGCCGAAGCCACAACGTGCTTCGAATCCTGGTTTCTGGCTTTCCAAGCCCTGCAGTCCTTCTGCCAATGGCCTATCGCTTGACAATAGAAACATTCCTCCTTCCCTAATATTAGCCTCGAAACTTTTGCCCTGTCCTTTCCTTCTACCATACTAACACCGCTTATCGACTTGGTGGAGGCCTTCTTCTTCTCTCCCAAGCCTTTCGCCTTGGATCTAGAAGAGGAAGATTCCCCAACAAGCAGAATGGGTGTCTCCCTGGTTTCCTTTAGGGCGTAAGTAGAAGGGAGGGACTGTAGAATCAAGTTAGTACATAACTCGTTCTCCAACGTGGCCCCCAGGTCCGTGAGCTCTTTAATATAGCTATCATTATAGGGACGTGGTCCCCTACAGATGACCCGACAGCCAACCTCACTTGAAGCAATTCCTTCGAGGTCTAATATCTTGCGATACGAGATCGCTCTCAATATAAATCTTTGTTATGGAGGAAGATAGAAGTTAAGTCCATCTTTTCATGCTATCTCTGGTGTTCACTATCCATTGAGGCCAACACGAGGCACCTAGCATTCGCACTGTCTTTTTCCCTTGTCTTATGGATATCAACATCCGCGACGGTGGAATATGGACCTGGGAAGGCGGGGGTTTCAGTAGTAAGAAGGTAGCCCAGCTTGTCATAGGTAATGGCCATCTGGACATTCCTGCCTATCATAATAGTTTGGCTCAGTCAATTTATTAGCTAATAGTAACATAAGCCCGGTCATTATTGCCGCTGCAGTCAAGAGAGAGGAGGAAACAATGAGTATGATACTCTTGCAAGTTTAGATTGGTTATTAGTTTATCTAAACAGGATGGCTCCCATTTCGGGAGATAGTCATTCTCCACGAAGTTGAAATATAGAGAGATAAAGAAACAAAAATGGAGCGGATCCACTCACTGAGGCTATTTCTCGAACGCAATAGTTTTGCAAATGGGCTTTGCGAGACTGATTAGTAGAGAAGTTGGGTGTTCGGTATCACACGGGTTGTGAGTATGTGACACCGCAATAATTAGCCTTAAGTGCAAGTAGGAGATTGTTGGCTATAGTGCCCTCATGTAAATTATTGAATCGCAGGCACACGATTGTAATGATTGAGGGAGGACCTATACCGGTAGAACAGTCTTACTCGAGATGATAGTATGCTATCTGGTTTGTCTTTATCATCATGTATAGGATTAGGTGGCATTACAGGTCACTATTACATGTTGATAGTGCTCATATGATTCTTTCTTGATTACCAGCATTATGATGGCGATCATATACGTGGGAGCTGGGTGGTCTATATGCACATCCTTAAATGTCCCTAGTCGTGGGAGTATCGAGACTGGGCATCGATACTCCGGAATAGACTAGTGTATACTTATCGAGACCCCGACGAGGGGCGGTGGCCGGTCTCACAAGCCATTGGTGTCAGTTAGTCACCTAAGATAGTATACAGGTGCTCATTGGGTTATGAGTACACTGGACGGACTCGCCGGGAACAAGCTAGTTGGTATTATACCTATTGTCAGATAGCAGTTCCCAGGTGACATGAGTACAGGTTAGTCTGTCGACCAGAGATCGTCATTTGTCTCGTGTGAGTTCCCACTGTGCTTTGATTACTACCCTACCATGGCTCAAAGGAGTCGTGCAAACATATTTTAGTTGGGTACAGTCCCGAGCCACATGGAGGCAGTGAGCGGATTGTCGGGGATTCGTCTCTCCTGGTATTGGGGATTGATGTCGCGTTGTGCACAGGTGGCCATAACCAGAAATCCTCGGCCGAGATGGACGAGAATTACTGATTTGGATCAGTAGATTCTCAGTGGGTGATGGGCTTCATACCGAAACGAAATGTCACGTTATTAGGGATCTGACTTTATCCAGCCCCTAAGACCCGATAAGCGATACTCTTAGATGAACAAACCGGACTGTATGGAGATTGTCACGGACATGCTCAATAGGGGTTTGGATGAGCTTGCTCATCGGCCTTCCTTTCACTCAATACCTGGGTAGCCGTTACGTACAGCTAGTACCGCTGATGTGCTTGTGGTTAAACCCACTGTCAGCGTATTGACGAGTCTTTAGAGCCCCACACAGAGGGTTTCCCTGGTTCTGGCGAAATGATATAGTAGCCGTATTGAATACGTGCAGGGTTCCGATCGATTGATTGTACTATGTACCTGGACTTTCGATTGGACAGTTGATAATACTAGCCGGCTCGGGTTTGAGCCAGATTATTAAATCAGGTATTGATTTAATAATTTACGTATATGTATTTCGATACGTATATTCTAGTATTATGTTCTTTGTGTGATTCTATCTTTTTGGGTATTCATATTTCAGTACGAATACAGATATGTATATACAGTAGAATGTAATCCGTATTTTTCCGGAAAATATTCTAGAAGGTGGACACCTCATTTTAAGGTTTGACCATTTATTTTTAAATAGATAAATGAGGTGGCAAAGATTTGATGGGAGTATGGTGAGGATCATGCTTGCATAGTGTGCACAAATGAATTCTTTATTCATTTGTGCATACTATTTAAGTATGGGCACATTTTAATAATGTAATATATTGTTTTACAAAACCAAGCATGCTCATTTTCTCTCTCCATGTTTAGCTCATTATTTTTGTGAGATGGTTCTTTCTCTTGAGCATGCCATCTTCCTCTCACCATTTTGTGCTTCACTCCTCTCTTGAGTTTCTTGGTTTCCTCCACCTTCATCTTCCACTTCCTCTCAACCCTCTCAAGTGTTGAGAATCATGAGAGGAGGTGAGATGAGATAGATAAACACTTAGTTCACTCACTACATCCTATGCTTTCTAGATTAGCAGCCTAGAAACCCTAGTTGCTTCACTTGCATCCTTTGATATGGAGCTAGAGCCATGACTACATCCCTCGGGTGAATCATCATCGACGAAGGAAGACCGGTGGCCAAGTTCGTTCGAGCACGCCTCAAGGAGCTTACGAAGGTGATGGAAGTCCGAAGGACTTGGTTCTTTTGGTATATCACTTCTACCTCTTTAGTTAAGCTTATTTAGTTTGCTAGTATAGGTTTATGGTTCGATCTTGGAAGTCGATTTTCATTTGCGCCAAATTTTTAAACGCCGGTTTTTTTCCCGCATCGGCCACAGTAGATGGCCACGGTGCCGTCGAAACCCAGCAGTACCCAGGAAGTAGAGTTAGTTGACAGATAGTTTTCAATCATAAACACACCTGAATCCGAAGCCACAACGTGCTTCAAATTCTGGTTTCTGGCTTTCCAAGCCCTGCAGTCCTTCTTCCAATGCCCTTTCCCGTGACAATAGAAACATTTCACCTTCTCTACTGTCAGCCCCGAAACTTTTGCCCTGCCCTGTCCCTCTACCTTGCTGACACCACCTTTCGGCTTGGTGGAAGCCTTTTTCTTCTTTCCCTTGGTTTTCACCTTGAATTTAGAAGAAGAAGATTCCCCAATAAGCAGAGCGGGTGTCTTCCTGGATTTCTATAGGGTGCTCTTAGCACTCCTCAACATGTTGAGGAGTTCTGGAAGTGAAACTTCCTTCCCTTGAATGTTGAAATTCAAGATAAACTGGGCGTATGTAGAGGGGAGGGACTGTAAAATCAAGTCTGTATATAACTCAATCTATAACGTGGTCTCAAAGTTTGCGAGCACTTCAATATAGCTAATTATCTTAAGGATATGGTCCTCTACAGATGACCCAACAGCCAACCTCGCCAGAAACAATTTTTTCGAGGTCTCATATCTTGCGATACGAGATTGCTCTCCATATAAATCTTTAGCATGGAGGAAGATGGAAGCAAAGTCCATCTTCTCATGCCTGAGAGAGTTCGAACTAACCTGAGAGCTCAACATGATGGGGTTATACCCTACAATACATTTACATATGGTCGCTTAATAAGCACCTGTGTTAAAGAAGGTTTATCTTTATGTAATGACATAAAGTTAAGAAACCAATTGAAAAGCCAGAGATTGACTGGTAAACACGAATTGGGAGAATTTTGTAGCCAATTCGCAATGGAAGATCTTTATACGGATCGAAAAGACAAAAGAAAGACCAAAAGAACGGAGTCTAAACGGCCTCATTATAAAAGGAGGTATAAAAAGCCATATAAACCTTCTAAACATAAAGAAGAAGGAGATAAAAGAAAAAAACCTTATAGGTTTTAGAAGAAATCTACTTCTTCTGCCACTTGTTACAAGTGTGGAAAAGTTGGTCATTTTGCCAACAGGTGTTATACAAAAAAGAGAATTAATGAAATAGAAGATGAAGAATTAAGAAAGTCATTATATAAAATAATGATTAATTCATCCGAATCTTCTGAATCCTCTGAATCTGAATCAACAGATTCCTCATCAGATGATGAAAATATTTGTTCCAGTAAATGTTGTAATATCAACAATGGAGAAAATTACTGGAAATCTATAGTTGAGATGAACGGTCTCACTATTAATGTCATAACTAAGGATGATAAAAAGATCATTCTTAAAATCATTGAAGACGAACATATTCAGCCAGAACTTAAATCTAAGATGGTTGAAGTTCTTCTTAAAGAAGATAAGGAGAAATCTCCTGCTATTGATAATGTTTATAGATTATCAGAAGTCTTTAAAAGACAGCAATTAAGAGAAAGTAAGCCTGTAACAATTGCAGCTTTACAGAAAGAGGTTAATAACCTCAAAACCGAAATTATAGAACTAAAAGTTCAAAATAAAGATATTTTGCAAAGAATATCTATTATCGAAGGAAACACCATAATACAAGGTGAATCTTCACATAATGAAGATGAATTTACTGGGGAAGTGGTCCCAGATAAATTCTTACAAACCATTGATTTAGTATTAAATCAAAAATGGTATATTCGAATTACCCTTATAGTTAATAATGACCTAGTAATACCCGATCTTATTGCACTGGTTGATAGTGGTGCAGATCTAAACTGCATAAAAGAAGGAATTATTCCTATAAGGTATTGTGAAAGAACTACACAAACCTTGAGTACAGCTGATAATAGTACTCTTACTATACCTTATAAGGTGTCTAATGCAAATATTTGCAATAACGACATTTTTATTCCCTCTCCTTTGATTATTGTAAAGGAGATATCACAACATGTGATACTCGGAACACCGTTCCTCACCAAAATAATGCCTATAAATAAAATAGACTCACAAGGCATTTATAGCTCTTATAAAGGAAGAGAGATTATATTTCAGTTTATAACTGATCCTATGATGAAAATCATAAATGAGGTAAAAGATATTTACCTAAAAGAAAATCAAATAAACTTTATTAAAGAAGAAATAACTTCTTTACAAATAAACAAACAACTTGATTCTAGTATAATAAAAACTAGAATTAAAAATCTTGAAAATGAGTTTATAACTCAAACTTGCAGTAACTTTCCTAATGCATTTTGGGAAAGAAAACAGCATATTGTCAATCTTCCTTATATAGAAGATTTTTCTGAAGAAAATATTCCTACCAAGGCAAGACCATGCCAAATGAATCAAGAATATCTTGATCTTTGTAAAAAGGAAATTAGCAGTCTTATAGACAAAAGGCTAATAAGAAAATCAACTTCTCCATGGAGTTGTACAGCATTTTACGTTAACAATGCTGCTGAACAAGAGCGGGGGGTACCACGCCTTATCATTAATTATAAACCTTTAAATAAGGTACTTAAATGGATAAGATATCCTCTCCCTAATAAAAGGGATCTGCTTAATAGAATAAGCAAGGCCAAAATATTTTCTAAGTTTGATTTAAAATCAGGCTATTGGCAAATTCAGATTCATGAATCTGATAAATATAAAACTGCTTTTGCGGTACCTTTTGGGCATTTTGAATGGAATGTGATGCCGTTCGGATTGAAAAATGCACCATCTGAATTTCAAAATATTATGAATTCGATATTTAATCCTTATACGGGCTTTATCCTTTCATATATTGATGATGTTCTTATTTATTCTGAGAACATTGATCAACATGTCAAACATTTAAATGTGTTCAAACATCTCGTTAAAAAAAATGGACTAGTCATATCTGCTCCAAAAATGAAATTGTTTCAAACATCTATACGTTTTTTGGGACATAATATTAATAATGGAACTATTGTTCCAATTGAAAGAAGTGTATAATTTGCTTCTAAATTTCCTAACTATATTTCCAATGTAAAGCAGCTCCAAAGATTTTTGGGTGCTTTAAATTATGTAGCAGATTATTATAAAAATCTTGCTTCTGACGCAGCCATATTATACACTAGGCTAAGAAAGAATCCATCACCTTAGACAGATGATCATACTGTAACACCTTAGGATAAGGGTTAGTGAATAATTATAATTAAATAATGGTTTTTACTAAAAAGTTTACCAAATTGTGTTTTAAATATTTTTCCTAATCTAATAAATATTTTTCCAAAATTTTCCTAGGCTTGCACACATATGTGCATGTAAACTAGGGTTTTTAAATTAAGTAAATACAATAATTATTAACCATGGTGGGTTAATTTTAGGATTAAGTCCTTTGGGTTTAAAGTAAGTTTAATTAGCTAATTAAAGAGGTTGCTTTAATTTAAAATTTGGATTAAGTGTTGACTTGTGTGAGAGAGAGAGAGTGCATCATGGCTTTAGGCCATGATTGCATTAAATGAGGTGAGAGAGAGAGAGGGGTGACTTTTGTGTGAATGATTGTAGCCTCTCATTTTCCTTGTATTTTCTCTCAAACTCTCACACTCACTCACACACACCCACACACTTACCTTCAGCCCAGAACCCCAGCTCCTGAAGCAGCAGCAGCAAGCACTTAGCAGCAGCAGGAGAAGAAGCAACAGCAGCAGCAGAAAGAAGCAGCAACAGCAGCAGCAAAGTTCAGCAGCAGCAGCAGTGAGCACCAACAGCAAGTGTAGCCTCTTCCCTCCACTTCTCCACCTTCCTCCAGCTTCCTAGGGTTAAGTATGAGGTATATTTACTAACTTAGTCCCTAGTTAGCTTGGTTAGTGTAGATTTGCATCGGTTAATGGATATTGGTGCGTTTTAGTGCGATATGGGATGTTTAATAGGAACTTTGTGCTTATAGGATGTAAGTTGGTTCCAGTAGGATGATTGTGGTCTGTTGAGGCCAGTGTAACCTAGTCCAACCCCGATTTCACTAAAATACCACCAACTTTACTATTCGATGCAATTGTCGTATTTGTGCAAAATGTGAGTTTTCTGGAACTGCTATTGACCCAGTGAGTTCAGAATGAAATTGTGAAGACTGTAGTGTAGTGGAGTAGAGCTGATACACCAGGTGAAACCCGACCCCCTGACTCCCCACTCCGGCCGCCAAAATCTTCATTCTGGCCGCAATTTGCGGCCAGATGGGTAGGGAATTGGGTTTTGTTTGGTCCATTGGGTGTCTGCTACTGTGTGTAGTATTTTGGTATATATATTTTTGGGTGTTTGGTTCTGTAGAAAAATCTGGGACCAAATACCTATTTTGCCGTTTTCTAAACCTTCGCGACACGCGCGATACGTGAGTAGGTTTGGGTTTCTGCGTATCGCGGCGCGTCGGGGTAGTTTCGTGGCGCGTGATTACACGTTTTAGCGTATCGCGCACACGCGCGATTGGTTTGCGACATGGGTTTCTTGTTGGATTATAGTGTTGCGTTTTTGTGAATTAAGCTTTTGTGTGATATGTGTATGTGATTCTAGGTTCGCAGGCCAGTGAGACGGACGCTGCGAAGAAGGGCAAGCAAGTGGTCGGATACACTTAGCGCAAGACTCTGTGAGTAGATTTCACATCTACGGCGATATCGCCCGCATGGCGTTATGCGTCAGGGCTGATAGAACTTTATTATTATATGTTGCATGAACCCCATAGACTATCATCGCATATTGCATTCCCTGCTGTGTTTGTATATATATTGCTTAGAACTGATAGAACACCGCACTATTACTAACGGTTTATGCTGCACGGGCACTATTTGCATGCTACACACACACCGTTAGTAATTGCCATGCCACACTCACTATAGAGCTGCCATGATTATATTGCTATAGTTCGCTTCATATGTGATTTGATATGACCTTCATGTATATTGGGAGCCGCATGACATCTTTTAAAACCGGAAATGAAACTACTTTAAAAAGCGGTTTTCCCCTTGTACCCATACCATGGATTGATGTATATTGTACCTCGCATTGGATTTTACTATTGGTATTGGATTTTCATGTGATTTCTGTTTTGAGGACCGTGGAATTATTTAAGGAAAGATATTCTATTTTGAAAAACCCGATACCTCGTGGTATGATATTTTGGTGTGTCCACAACGCGTTTTCTCGGTGCTGAGACGTGTGCTTGAAACCCGATTCGAGGAGTGGATGTTCCGTTTGCGGGTTCGTGGTGGGCCCGGTATGGTTCCCCTCGGCGAGCTGATCGATGGGATTTGCCGATTGAGCCTGGAGGCGGGAGAGTACCTACCGGTGATTGGTTGGACCTGGCAGTTGTCCGGAGGATACTGACCAGAGTCAAGTGATGGATGCGGGATGATCCGTGCTGCCGGGGCCGAGGGCCGATACCGCAGACAGACCCCGTGGGGCCGGTCCGGATTGACGGCGCCCGATATTCGAGGATTTACGTGTCGATGGTGGACACGAGTATTTTATGATGTTTTGGGTGCCGATGTTGGGCACTCGTGATTCCTCCGAGATATACAGGATTTGAGGGCCGATGGGTGTGCCGGCGCCTGAGTATATGTGGGATTTGGGTGCAGTTTGAGGCACCGATCATTGATTTCCATGTTGACATGGTCCATGTAGATATTATTTATCCCATACTCATTATTGATTACTATACATATCATCCTGTGGCATTTACCTGTTAGAGTACATGCATTACTATTGTATCCACTGTTGACATGCATTGATATCATCTGCTGGCATTAGTAGAGCCACGCTATATGTGCATGCTTGCGATCACCTTTATATGTTATCTCTATTCACGAGTTGGCAACTCACCCCCGTTGTGCCACAGTGTTTGCAGGTTGCCCTTGGGAGTAGTCACGGCTGGCTGTTATCGCATCTTTTGGCACAGATACCCCTTTTGAGCAGAGATAGCCTTTTTGCTGTTTAGGTGGGTTTCGTACGGTATCTGTTATCTTTCAGTTGTATATTGATGTATCTAGTACTCTCCATCTACTTTCTGTATTGACTTAGAGACAGTTGTGAGGACGATATGTATGGTTTTATATTCTGGTGTCGAGCTCGCATGTGAGCCGACTTTACTTTATGCAGTCTCATCTTTTATGATATTGTCCTTGTTTTACTGTGTATTCTTCGCTACGGCGTCGTATATCATATTGTGATGCTTTATTCATGTCACTTATTATTCCTGCTACACCTTGCTTTTACCCGACTTTCGGGGCTAATGTTTCAAAAAAAAAGGGAAATGTTACCAAAATTATAAAACTTATAACTATTGAACTTAAAAAGGATTTCTACTAAATAAATGGAAGTTTTTCAGACATGTACTATTGCTTTTACAAAAATGTTTTAAATCACTCTATATTTATTGGTTTTGATTTCTGGGTTCGGCTTACTTAGCTGCGTTGCGCCTGTAGACGTTGCGTGGTTAAGTGCCGGTCACGAGTCGAATTTCTCGGGTCGTGACAAAGTTGGTATTAGAGCGTTGGTTTTACCTTCGGAGTGTAGGATGACCCTGGTATGATGGAGTAGGTAGCTGCAGCAGGGTAGCGTAGCGTGCGTATGTTCCGCGGCATACTCACGACACGGTACTCCGCCTAAGCGACCTTAGGACTTATTGATTTGATCCCTCCTTATATTCTTGTGATTCGATTTCCGTGTTCTTATCGAATCCAAATTTTCTTTCAGCCATTATGCCGCCTAAGACTACGAGGGCACAGAGAGCGGCCGCGAGGGCCGACATTCGTGTTGACTCGTCCGAGACGAGGACTGATCCGGGCAGTACGCCGGTTGTACCCGAGCAGGCTGTTCCTGCCGTGACAGAGCAGATCGCCTCGTTAGGGGCTGGTATGCAGGAGATGCGCCAGATGATAGGATCGTTAGTTGAGACGCTTCGAGCGCAGCGACCAGAGGTAGCTCCACCAGTTCCAGAGACCGCGATGGTGCCTACCGCACAGCCAGTTGCCCCTGCAGCCACGGAGGTGATTACAGTATCGCTATCAGAGTTCATGAGGCTGAAGCCTCCAGTTTTCACAGGCACCGATACAGCCGAGGACCCACAGTCTTTCATCGACAGGATGGCCAGGATATGCCGTTCCCTCAGATGTGCAGATGCGAGATGGGTTGAGTTCGCGAGCTTTCGCCTGGAAGGTCTTGCGCAGAAATGGTGTGATTCAGTGGAGAAGGGCAGAGCAGCAGGTCTTCCTCCTATGACCTGGACGGAGTTCGTGACCATATTTCTAGCCCGTTTCCTTCCCCGAAGTGTTAGAGATGCCCGAGCACGCAGGTTTGAGTCTTTGCGCCAGACGCCAGGGATGACAGTGGCAGGGTATGACGTACTGTTTACAGAGCTAGCAGTCTACGCCCCACATTTAGTTGCCGCCGAGGAGTTGCGAGTCCGGAGATTTGTTCGAGGCTTGCTTTCACCAGTGTTCCTCGCGATCAGCGCGCAGCACTACGAGACCTATGCAGCAGCTGTAGACGCAGCCCTAGTGGTCGAGGAGCACCTTGTTGAGACTTCGGTACTTCCAGAGCCGAAGAGAGTTCATACCAGTATTTCCGCACGGAGGCAGTCATTCAGACGCCGCGACAGGTATCGTTCCGGTACGAGGGGTAGCAGAGATTCGGGACAAGGTCGGATGTTTAGTTCGTATCCCCAGGAAGGTCAGCAGTCGCCGCGGGGTTGCTACAGGTGTGGCAGCCTACTTAACCTCGTTCGAGATTGTCCAGAGACACACCGGAGGGAGGCGGCAGCACCACATGTTACCTTACCACCTTCACCACCCCAGAGGGCGTTGCCCGTTGTGCCTACCGTTGCTCCGCGCCAGACTTATGCACCGAGAGGTCGTGGGCGTGGAGGAGTTGCTCAGAGAGGACGTGATGACCGAGGCAGAGGTCAGTCAGTTACAGGTGGTGGACAGGCGAGGGTCTTTGCTTTGACACATCAGGACGCGCAGGCGTCCAATGCAGTGGTTTTAGGTATCCTCGCTGCATGTTCGGTTGATGCACATGTATTGTTCGATCCCGGATCCACACACTCGTACGTATCCACACACTTTGTGCCGAGTTTGGGTAGAGAGTCCGGCTTGCTTGATCAGCCGCTTGTGGTGACTACTCCTGTGGGAGAGTCGTTTGTGGCTTGGCACGTGTTCCGATCCTGTATCGTCTGTATTGGCGAGAGAGAGTTGCCTGTCGACTTGATCCTTCTGGAGATGTTGGACTTCGACGTTATTTTGGGCATGGATTGGTTAGCCACGTGCTATGCTTCTGTGGACTGCCGTGAGAAGACAGTTAGATTCTGCTTTCCCGGTGAGTCGGTTTTTGTTGTGTTGGGGGACCGTAGTGCCGCCCCTCACAGTGTGATTTCTTCTTTTCACGCTGGACAGCTTATGAGGAAGGGATGTCAGGGGTTTCTCGCATATGTTCGCGATGCTCGCGCTACAGAGGTTCCATTGGATCGGGTTCCGGTTGTTAGCGAGTTTCCTGATGTGTTCCCTGACGAGCTTCCTGGGTTGCCGCCCGAGCGCGACATTTCTTTCTGTATTGATTTGGTTCCTGGTTCGGGGCCTATTTCTATACCGCCCTATCGGATGGCCCCGGCGGAACTTCGTGAGCTGAAGGGTCAGTTACAGGATTTGCTGGACAAGGGACTTATTCGACCCAGTGTTTCTCCTTGGGGTGCTCCAGTCCTGTTCGTCAAGAAGAAGGATGGCAGTTTGCGTCTTTGTATCGACTACCGCCAGCTGAACAGGGTGACAGTGCGGAACAGGTATCCTTTGCCGCGTATCGACGATTTGTTCGACCAGCTTCAGGGGGCAGGGTACTTTTCGAGGATCGATTTGCGATCGGGCTATCATCAGCTGCGGGTTCGACAGGAGGACATTCCCCGGACAGCTTTCCGTACGCGCTACGGCCATTACGAGTTCTTGGTGATGTCGTTCGGACTCACCAATGCGCCAGCAGCCTTCATGGATTTGATGAACCGTATTTTCTGGCCTTACTTGGATCTGTTCATTATAGTCTTCATTGACGATATCTTGGTGTATTCCCGGAGTAGTGAGGAGCACGAGCAGCACCTGCGGGTTACATTGCAGACATTGAGGGAGCACCAACTTTATGCGAAATTCTCTAAGTGTGCTTTTTGGCTAGACAGCGTGGACTTCTTGGGTCATGTGATTTCACGAGACGGTATATGTGTTGACCCGAGCAAGATCGAGGCCGTTCAGCGTTGGCCCAGACCCACATCAGTGACGGAGATTCGCGGCTTTTTGGGATTGGCCGGTTATTACAGGCGTTTTGTGCAGGACTTCTCACGTATTGCTACACCGTTGACCGGGTTGACCCGGAAAGGAGTTCCCTTCGATTGGACGGAGGAGTGCGAGCACAGTTTTCAGCAGTTACGGACACGGCTGACGACGACACCGGTGTTATCTTTACCTTCCGGACCGGGCGGATTTGTGGTCTTTTGTGATGCTTCTCGAGTGGGATTGGGATGCGTTCTGATGCAGCATGATTGGGTGATCGCGTATGCCTCGCGACAATTGAAGAAGCACGAGCAGAACTACCCCACTCATGATTTGGAGATGGCAGCAGTGGTCTTCGCACTTAAGATCTGGCGACACTACCTATACGGCGAGTCGTGCCAGATATTTACGGATCACAAGAGTCTGAAATACATATTCCAGCAGTGGGACCTGAACCTTCGACAGCGTCGATGGATGGAGTTAGTGAAGGATTATGACTGCGAGATCTTATGTCACCCGGGCAAGGCAAATGTGGTGGCGGATGCTTTGAGCAGGAGGCCCGGGAGTAGTTTATCTTGTTTAAGCGCAGTACAGGAGCAGTCATCCGCAGATTGGCAGATATTATGTGACAGTCGAGTACAGTTTGAGTTCACGTCGATTGGAGGACAGATAGCGCATGTCCATGCACGCCCACAGTTGATCGATCGTATACGTGAGGCGCAGCTCAGTGATGACCGATGTTCAGAGATCATGGCACAGATGGGACAGGACCGATTTTCCGAGTTCGTGGTCGATGATCAGGGGATACTACGGTTTGGAGTCAGACTGTGCGTACCTGATGCTGAGGGACTGAGGCGTGAGATTCTTGAGGAGGCACATCGATCGGTGTATAGCGTCCATCCCGGTTCCACCAAGATGTATCATGATATGAGAGATGTTTACTGGTGGGACGGAATGAAGAGGGACATTGCAGATTTTGTATCGAGATGCCTGACTTGTCAGCAAGTCAAGGCTGAGCACCAGAGGCCCGCGGGAGAGCTACAGCCGTTACCCATTCCAGAGTGGAAATGGGAACAGATTTCGATGGATTTCGTGGTGGGTCTACCCAGGACTAGTAGGGGGTATGACTCCATCTGGGTGATCGTGGATCGTTTGACGAAAGCGGCTCACTTCTTACCGGTGAAGACGACTTTCGGATTTACTCAGTATGCCCAGATCTATATTGACGAGATAGTGCGACTACACGGAGTTCCGACGTGCATTGTGTCTGACAGAGGCACCCAGTTTACCAGTAGGCTATGGCAGAGGCTTCAGGAGGCTTTGGGCACTCGCTTGAGTTTCAGCACGGCATTTCATCCGCAGACCGACGGACAGTCAGAGCGGACCATCCAGACTCTCGAGGACATGCTCAGAGCTTGTGTACTAGATTTCGGAGGTAGCTAGGATCATCATTTGCCCTTAGTAGAGTTCTCCTACAATAACAGCTACCAGGAGACTATTCAGATGGCACCATTTGAGGCTCTTTATGGGAGGAAATGTAGGTCGCCTACTTGTTGGACAGAGCTCAGTGAGAGCAGTATCTTAGGGCCACAGATCGTTGAGGAGACGACCGCGAAGATCCAGTTGATTCGCGATAGGATGAGAGCAGCGCAGAGTAGGCAGAGGGCTTATGCAGACCGTCGACGACGCAGACTTGAGTTTTCGGTTGGTGATCATGTTTTCTTGAGGGTCTCCCCAATGAAAGGTGTGATGAGGTTTGGGAAGAAAGGGAAGCTTAGCCCCAGGTATGTGGGCCCCTTCGAGATCCTCGAGCGTGTCGGTGCAGTAGCTTACCGGTTAGCCCTTCCGCCCAGCTTTCTAGACGTGCACCCTGTATTCCATGTTTCGATGCTCCGCAGATATCTACATGATCCCTCGCACACGATTCAGCATCCGACGATCCAGCTTGAGCGCGACCTTTCCTATGCAGAGCAGCCGGTGATGATCTTGGATCGACAAGTGAAGAAACTGATATCGAAGGACATTCCATCAGTTAAGGTACTTTGGCGTGGTCAGAACCGTGATGAGGTCACTTGGGAGACCGAAAGCGAAATGATGAAGACGTATCCCCATCTTTTTGAAGGTAACCTTAGTTAGATTTTTGAAATTCGGGGACGAATTTCTTTCAGGGGGAGAGATTGTAACACCTTAGGATAAGGGTTAGTGAATAATTATAATTAAATAATTGTTTTTACTAAAAAGTTTACCAAATTGTGTTTTAAATATTTTTCCTAATCTAATAAATATTTTTCCAAAATTTTCCTAGGCTTGCACACATATGTGCATGTAAACTAGGGTTTTTAAATTAAGTAAATACAATAATTATTAACCATGGTGGGTTAATTTTAGGATTAAGTCCTTTGGGTTTAAAGTAAGTTTAATTAGCTAATTAAAGAGGTTGCTTTAATTTAAAATTTGGATTAAGTGTTGACTTGTGTGAGAGAGAGAGAGTGCATCATGGCTTTAGGCCATGCTTGCATTAAATGAGGTGAGAGAGAGAGAGGGGTGACTTTTGTGTGAATGATTGTAGCCTCTCATTTTCCTTGTATTTTCTCTCAAACTCTCACACTCACTAACACACACCCACACACTTACCTTCAGCCCAGAACCCCAGCTCCTGAAGCAGCAGCAGCAAGCACTCAGCATCAGCAGGAGAAGAAGCAACAGCAGCAGCAGAAAGAAGCAGCAACAGCAGCAGCAAAGTTCAGCAGCAGCAGCAGTGAGCACCAACAGCTAGTGTAGCCTCTTCCCTCCACTTCTCCACCTTCCTCCAGCTTCCTAGGGTTAAGTATGAGGTATATTTACTAACTTAGTCCCTAGTTAGCTTAGTTAGTGTAGATTTGCATCGGTTAATGGATATTGGTGCGTTTTAGTGCGATATGGGATGTTTAATAGGAACTTTGTGCTTATAGGATGTAAGTTGGTTCCAGTAGGATGATTGCGGTCTGTTGAGGCCAGTGTAACCTAGTCCAACCCCGATTTCACTAAAATACCACCAACTTTACTATTCGATGCAATTGTCGTATTTGTGCAAAATGTGAGTTTTCTGGAACTGCTATTGACCCAGTGAGTTCAGAATGAAATTGTGAAGACTGTAGTGTAGTGGAGTAGAGCTGATACACCAGGTGAAACCCGACCCCCTGACTCCCCACTCTGGCCGCCAAAATCTTCATTCTGGCCGCAATTTGCGGCCAGATGGGTAGGGAATTGGGTTTTGTTTGGTCCATTGGGTGTCTACTACTGTGTGTAGTATTTTGGTATATATATTTTTGGGAGTTTGGTTCTGTAGAAAAATCTGGGACCAAATACCTATTTTGCCGTTTTCTAAACCTTCGCGACACGCGCGATACGTGAGTAGGTTTGGGTTTCTGCGTATCGCGGCGCGTCGGGGTAGTTTCGTGGCGCGTGATTACACGTTTTAGCGTATCGCGCACACGCGCGATTGGTTTGTGACATGGGTTTCTTGTTGGATTATAGTGTTGCGTTTTTGTGAATTAAGCTTATGTGTGATATGTGTATGTGATTCTAGGTTCGCAGGCCAGTGAGACGGACGCTGCGAAGAAGGGCAAGCAAGTGGTCGGATACACTTAGCGCAAGACACTGTGAGTAGATTTCACATCTACGGGGATATCGCCCGCATGGCGTTATGCGTCAGGGCTGATAGGACTTTATTATTATATGTTGCATGCACCCCATAGACTATCATCGCATATTGCATTCCCTGCTGTGTTTGTATATATATTGCTTAGAACTGATAGAACACCGCACTATTACTAACGGTTTATGCTGCACGGGCACTATTTGCATGCTACACACACACCGTTAGTAATTCCCATGCCACACTCACTATAGAGCTGCCATGATTATATTGCTATAGTTCGCTTCATATGTGATTTGATATGACCTTCATGTATATTGGGAGCCGCATGACATCTTTTAAAACCGGAAGTGAAACTACTTTAAAAAGCGGTTTTCCCCTTGTACCCATACCATGGATTGATGTATATTGTACCTCGCATTGGATTTTACTATTGGTATTGGATTTTCATGTGATTTCTGTTTTGAGGACCGTGGAATTATTTAAGGAAAGATAGGCTATTTTGAAAAACCCGGTACCTCGTGGTATGATATTTTGGTGTGTCCACCACGCGTTTTCTCGGTGCTGAGACGTGTGCTTGAAACCCGATTCGAGGAGTGGATGTTCCGTTTGCGGGTTCGTGGTGGGCCCGGTATGGTTCCCCTCGGCGAGATGATCGATGGGATTTGCCGATTGAGCCTGGAGGCGGGCGAGTACCTACCGGTGATTGGTTGGACCTGGCAGTTGTCCGGAGGATACTGACCAGAGTCGAGTGATGGATGCGGGATGATCCGTGCTGCCGGGGCCGAGGGCCGATACCGCAGACAGACCCCGTGGGGCCGGTCCGGATTGACGGCGCCCGATATTCGAGGATTTACGTGTCGATGGTGGACACGAGTATTTTATGATGTTTTGGGTGCCGATGTTGGGCACTCGTGATTCCTCCGAGATATACAGGATTTGAGGGCCGATGGGTGTGCCGGCGCCTGAGTATATGTGGGATTTGGGTGCAGTTTGAGGCACCGATCATTGTTTTCCATGTTGACATGGTCTATGTAGATATTATTTATCCCATACTCAGTATTGATTACTATACATCTCATCCTGTGGCATTTACCTGTTAGAGTACATGCATTACTATTGTATCCACTGTTGACATGCATTGATATCATCTGCTGGCATTAGTAGAGCCACGCTATATGTGCATGCTTGCGATCACCTTTATATGTTATCTCTATTCACGAGTTGGCAACTCACCCCCGTTGTGCCACAGTGTTTGCAGGTTGCCCTTGGGAGTAGTCACGGCTGGCTGTTATCGCATCTTTTGGCACAGATACCCCTTTTGAGCAGAGATAGCCTTTTTGCTATTTAGGTGGGTTTCGTACGGTATCTGTTATCTTTCAGTTGTATATTGATGTATCTAGTACTCTCCATCTACTTTCTGTATTGACTTAGAGACAGTTGTGAGGACGATATGTATGGTTTTATATTCTGGTGTCGAGCTCGCATGTGAGCCGACTTTACTTTATGCAGTCTCATCTTTTATGATATTGTCCTTGTTTTACTGTGTATTCTTCGCTACGGCGTCGTATATCATATTGTGATGCTTTATTCATGTCACTTATTATTCCTGCTACACCTTGCTTTTACCCGACTTTCAGGGCTAATGTTTTAAAAAAAAAGGGAAATGTTACCAAAATTATAAAACTTATAACTATTGAACTTAAAAAGGATTTCTACTAAATAAATGGAAGTTTTTCAGACATGTACTATTGCTTTTACAAAAATGTTTTAAATCACTCTATATTTATTGGTTTTGATTTCTGGGTTCGGCTTACTTAGCCGCGTTGCGCCTGTAGACGTTGCGTGGTTAAGTGCCGGTCACGAGTCGAATTTCTCGGGTCGTGACACATACTAAAGCTGTTCAAAAAATTAAAGAGACAGTAAAAAATTTACCATGTCTCCATATTGCCAATCTTAATTGGAAGAAGATTGTTGAGACAGATGCTTCAAACATAGGTTACGGGGGCATCTTAAAACAAGTAGATCCTACTTATAATAAGGAAATACTCGTAAGATTTACTTCTGGAAAATGGAATCCAGCCCAGTTGAATTACTCAACTATTAAGAAAGAAATTCTTTCTATTATCAAATGTATTTATAAATTCCAAGATGATTTATTAAATCAAAAATTCCTGTTAAGAATTGATTGTAGTGCAGCCAAATCTGTATTACAAAAGGATGTTAAAAATTTAACATCAAAGCAAATATTTGCTAGATGGCAAGCAGAATTATCTGTTTTTGATTTTGATATTGATTATATCAAAGGGACTAACAATTGTCTTCCTGATTTTTTGACCAGGGAATTTCTGCAGGACACTGCAGATGCAGACCCCGATGAGGGGACGAGGCCCCGACAGAGGGCGAGGAAGGGGAAGGAGTAATACTCCTAACAACTCCCCTTATGCAAATTGGCTTAGAATGCAAAAGCCAAAATCCATGCAAGTCGACATGGAATCAGAGTCGTCATACGCCCCATCAGAATGGAAAACGTCTCAGAAAAAGGCGAATAAAAATACTTCTAATATAAGTATTTACAGCCCTCAAAGCGAGGCTGAGACATCTTCAACAGGAAATATTCCTGGACAATCCTTTAAAAGGGCAATTGAAGATGCTAATGACAGTTATACGTCAAAAGATAACTCTGAACAAATTATATGTTTGGAAAGGAATGATATTCCTAAAATGCATGATCCGTGGTCTTTAAAAGAAAAATATATTGAGACCATTTCTTTTGCTGCATCAGCAGGAAAAACAAGGCAAGTTTATGAAGCCTTGCTGATTGTTTCTGGATCAGTAGAAATAAAACACTACTATCCAAATGGAAAAGAAAGTGGAGAAATTATAAACTTCTCCAAAGCAATTATTAGAAAGATTCTTAGCCCACATGAATGGGCTTTACACCCTAATAGGGCGAGGTCGTTCAAAGTAGGGGAAGAACGACACGAAAGCAATTATTGGGATTATATCCAAGCTTTTGAAAAAAATTTATACTATGAAAACCCAGCGAAAAAGCATTCCTGGTTTATAATTATAAAACCTGAGGTTATAAAAGCAGGTATACCAGTTTGGTTTATCCAACTATGGCAAAAAATTGGGGCAGAACTAGCCATACTGCCAAAATCTATTTTTAATTTATTTGTTCCTTGGATAGAATCACATCCAAGATTTCATAATACTCATAATGAATCCATCATGGAAGGAGAGAGCACTCTCCATTATTTTATAGAATATGAGATGCCATTTATATCCAGATGGACCATCATCTCTGAGTTCAATAATAAGAACATTCCTATTCTTTCCAGAAAATTTCTCATAAAATGGTGGTCTGGAATTAATGAAGAAGAAAAAACGGCTGAGATAAAAGCAGCCATTAAGAGCAATAATAAAGCTCTAGATAATAAAATTAATGAAGAATTAGCAACGGAAAATCCGATGCTAAAATTAAAGGCTTCCTTCAGAAGAAAGTATCCTAACATCTCTGAGGAAGATCTCATGAAACGTTGCTTAGAACATATCAAGAAGCAGTTTGAGCAGACGTTCGATAATACAGACACAAGTTCTTCAAAGTATGAAGAAACTACCAAATCGGTAGAAATGAAAGAATGCTTTCAAGGGCACTCCCAAGATCCAGAAGAAGATCTGAAGACAGCAGACCAGCTATGGGAGGATCTCATGGGCTCAAAATTGAGTCAAGATAAAGGAAAGGGCCCGATGAAATAAACTGCGCAATCATAAGCTGCGCAGTCTACAGTATAAACTGCGCAATCATAAGCTGCGCAGTCTACAGTATAAACTGCGCAGTAATAAGCTGCGCGATCTACAGTACTGCTACAGTACTGCGCAGTCCCCAGAAACTGCGCGATCTACAGTAAGAGCCGATACTGAAGCAGACGACTGCAGCATTCTAGCACACGGGAGTCAGTATTCTTGGCCCAAGGTTTTATAAAACCAGAAGCACAGTACACTTGCGCCACAGTACACTTGCGCCACAGTACGCAACTTCTAGGAGCGCAACCACGTTGCTCAAGATGACAGCGCGCCAACAGTACAAAGCAATAATAGAGCTACAGTGCAGAGCAATAATTGAAGACAGCTCACCCCCAATCAGTGAGGCACTCATAGAGCCCGTTCTCCCTCTATATAAAGGGAGGCCTTTGCATTCAGAAGGGATCGCTTAAAAAAATTGTCGCTCTCTCTCTCTCTCACTCTTGTACTCTGATAACTACTACTGTACTTCGTTGAAGATCATAAATAAAACTTGTGTAAGCTTTTAAACTTTGGTTTCTAGAGCTTTGCTCTTGCATTTATACAATTAGAGCCTTGCTCTTGAACTGATCCACGATCGCCTGTGATCGCCTGGTATCAGAGCCATGATTGGCTAAATCTCTTTCTTCTTCAAGATGGAGATCCATAAGACTACTTAGGAAAATGTTCTTTTAGGCCAAGCAATCAGGTATAGTTCTTCTTCTAGATCCACTCTAGAAATATCTCCCTGCAAAGTTAATTATGGAACGACACCAAAGTCGCGTAGGGGATCCCATATTAAGTCCAGAGATTGGCGTGTTGGTAGCCCATAAATCGTTGACAGTCGTGTAATTGAAATTGCAGAGAGATATCTCTTGAGTGGCCATTTAAAAGAAGAATATACAGAATTGCATGTAATAGAAGAACATTTATTCAGTGTAAGCTAATGGTATCAAAATCTTGAAGACGAAACTCATATGACTACACCCAGTTCATCAACTGCAATATCTACAAAGATTGCTCGTAATAAGAGCAAACATATTAAAAACTCAAATTTACTTGAGTATCCTTCAGATGAAGAACAGCTGAACAAATGGACAATTCCAAATGTTCCAGCTAAAGAAATTTATAATATTGGGACGTTTGATCTATCGTCCAGACTTTCCATCAAAAGTATGGAAAACACCATCTCTGTAGATAGCACTGAACAGACTATCCAACTCCTTTCAGAAAAGGATGTTTACAGATTTGAAAAACAATACAAATACCTTCATATTGGTCTAATTCAAGTGGCCTTTAAACCACTTACTCTCCAAGGATTAAATGCCTCCATATTAACATCCTTAAGAGATGCAAGATGTTTGGACTGGATTCCTTCCCTAATGGGAATTATGCAAACAAGTCTATGTCATGGACCAGTCTACTTTGATGTTTATCCTAATTTGACCTTATCTCTAACTGACCCCAATATACTTGAGGCAGTAACTTTGAATCTAAAAACCCATGGATATAACTTCATGAAAGGATCTGAAACTATAGCTATAATTTATAGAATCCATTATAAAGTTTTATCTACAATGGCACCTAAGGTAAAGGTTAAAACTGAAAATGGTAAAACCACGGTTATTGAAACCAATCTTTTATCCTCTGGTGTGGCTACAAATAGGATTATAAAATGGGAAGAAATTGACTTTCCAGAATCTTGGGTTATAACCTCTGCAGTTCCACCTGCACCTATAATTGATACTGACATCGATCAGATAATACAGACTGACGATGGAAACATTGAAGTAAAATTTGGCTCTAATAATATAGCCAGAATATCAGGAAAACCTTATATGGAAGGTGGTTCTAGTTCTTCTGTTTTAAGAAGATCTTTCTCCAGACCTAGCACCACTTATAGAGATGTTAAAGGGATTAATATTTCCCAAGATAATATTTCTCATCCCATCTATGAGAAGGAAAATAAAACTTCTCCTACCTCATCAGAAATGAGTTTTCACATATAATTTTATGGATTTAAGACCGGATAGTGATCTGAGAAAATTCCTTAATAAGGAATTTATGAGCAAAAAGCATACTGCTTTTAGAGAATGGTTTGGAAAAACCTTTTCTACAGAACAAATGTATCATTATAAAGATCAATATTATAAAAATCTTGAAGAAAACCAATGTCTGAAATACTTTATAGATTGGTTTGTTGAACACTTTCTTAATGAACAAGAAAGTAAAATTAATGTTTTAGAAGAACATTATAAACAGTGGACCACACAAAATGGTAAAACTGTGAGATCAATTTACCCACCAACAGAACCGTTAAGGTTATCTGGTGTTTCTACCTCTAATTTAGAGGCAACCGCTTTTATAAAGCCTCTTATTGATGACAAAATAGAAAACACTTTGAAAGAACTTCAAAAGGTTTTCAAACAAAATAACTTTTCTAATATCTACATTCAAGTGATTGGTCAACAATTGACCAGAGTAGAATCTGCTCTTGAAAGCCTGAATAATAAATTACAGGCTATGGGAGTTATAGAAGCTCCTGTTGTTAGAGCTGTAAACGAGAAAAATTATATTCCTATAAAACCAGCTTTAGAAATTTCTGGATATAAATTATCCAAATCTAAAGATATATCTTCAGATATTATAAATGCTCTGGAGAAAAAGTTCAGCAATGCAAAGTTAAACATCATTGATGGAGAACCTTCTGAAATATCAGAAGAAGACTCAGAAATAATTGAGTCATCTGAAAGTCAGATTAATATGTCTGACAATAATATCGTAAATACGATAAAATATCCTTTAAGGACGTTGGACAAGCATTATTATAAAAGGCCAACTCCTTTAGATGTCCTGTATGAAGTGAGCGAAGCTCTTACCACAAATTCATACTCAGGACGTTCCATTTAAGAATGGAATATTGATGGAATGCCTGATAAGCAAATCCATGACATATTACATCGTATGGTGATGTATGCAACTGTATCTAAACAGCAAGGAAATTCTGATGCTGATGTTGCAAGATTCATATCGTGTGGATTCACAGGAATTCTGAAAGGTTGGTTGGATCATTGCTTATCCCCAGCTCAAAAGGTTGAGATTTGGAGCGCAGCAAAAATGGAGAATAGTACTCCTGTTTCTGATGCTGTTTATACACTAATACTTACAATCTTCGATCATTTCACAGGGGATGTAAGTAATCAAGCTGAGAAAGTTAGAACTTTGTTACAAAATCTAAGATGTCCTACTTTGACACATTTTAGATGGTACAAAGATACCTTTCTTAGCAGAGTTATGCAACTAGATGATGCAAATAACTCTCATTGGAAAGCCAAATTTATAGATGGCTTACCCAACCTATTTGCTGAGAGAGTTCGAACTAACCTGAGAGCTCAACATGATGGGGTTATACCCTACAATACATTTACATATGGTCGCTTAATAAGCACCTGTGTTAAAGAAGGTTTATCTTTATGTAATGACATAAAGTTAAGAAACCAATTGAAAAGCCAGAGATTGACTGGTAAACACGAATTGGGAGAATTTTGTAGCCAATTCGCAATGGAAGATCTTTATACGGATCGAAAAGACAAAAGAAAGACCAAAAGAACGGAGTCTAAACGGCCTCATTATAAAAGGAGGTATAAAAAGCCATATAAACCTTCTAAACATAAAGAAGAAGGAGATAAAAGGAAAAAACCTTATAGGTTTAAGAAGAAATCTACTTCTTCTGCCACTTGTTACAAGTGTGGAAAAGTTGGTCATTTTGCCAACAAGTGTTATACAAAAAAGAGAATTAATGAAATAGAAGATGAAGAATTAAGAAAGTCATTATATAAAATAATGATTAATTCATCGGAATCTTCTGAATCCTCTGAATCTGAATCAACAGATTCCTCATCAGATGATGAAAATATTTGTTCCAGTAAATGTTGTAATATCAACAATGGAGAAAATTACTGGAAATCTATAGTTGAGATGAACGGTCTCACTATTAATGTCATAACTAAGGATGACAAAAAGATCATTCTTAAAAGCATTGAAGACGAACATATTCAGCCAGAACTTAAATCTAAGATGGTTGAAGTTCTTCTTAAAGAAGATAAGGAGAAATCTCCTGCTATTGAAAATGTTTATAGATTATCAGAAGTCTTTAAAAGACAGCAATTAAGAGAAAGTAAGCCTGTAACAATTGCAGCTTTACAGAAAGAGGTTAATAACCTCAAAACCAAAATTATAGAACTAAAAGTTCAAAATAAAGATATTTTGCAAAGAATATCTATTATCGAAGGAAACACCATAATACAAGGTGAATCTTCACATAATGAAGATGAATTTACTGAGGATGTGGTCCCAGATAAATTCTTACAAACCATTGATTTAGTATTAAATCAAAAATGGTATATTCGAATTACCCTTATAATTAATAATGACCTAGTAATACCCGATCTTATTGCACTGGTTGATAGTGGTGCAGATCTAAACTGCATAAAAGAAGGAATTATTCCTATAAGGTATTGTGAAAGAACTACACAAACCTTGAGTACAGCTGATAATAGTACTCTTACTACACCTTATAAGGTGTCTAATGCAAATATTTGCAATAAAGACATTTGTATTCCCTCTCCTTTGATTATAGTAAAGGAGATATCACAACATGTGATACTCGGAACACCGTTCCTCACCAAAATAATGCCTATAAATAAAATAGACTCACAAGGCATTTATAGCTCTTATAAAGGAAGAGAGATTATATTTCAGTTTATAACTGATCCTATGATGAAAATCATAAATGAGGTAAAAGATATTTACCTAAAAGAAAATCAAATAAACTTTATTAAAGAAGAAATAACTTCTTTACAAATATACAAACAACTTGATTCTAGTATAATAAAAACTAGAATTAAAAATCTAGAAAATGAGTTTATAACTCAAACTTGCAGTAACTTTCCTAATGCATTTTGGGAAAGAAAACAGCATATTGTAAATCTTTCTTATATAGAAGATTTTTCTGAAGAAAATATTCCTACCAAGGCAAGACCATGCCAAATGAATCAAGAATATCTTGATCTTTGTAAAAAGGAAATTAGCAGTCTTATAGACAAAAGGCTAATAAGAAAATCAACTTCTCCATGGAGTTGTACAGCATTTTACGTTAACAATGCTGCTGAACAAGAGCGGGGGGTACCACGCCTTGTCATTAATTATAAACCTTTAAACAAGGTACTTAAATGGATAAGATATCCTCTCCCTAATAAAAGGGATCTGCTTAATAGAATAAGCAAGGCTAAAATATTTTCTAAGTTTGATTTAAAATCAGGCTATTGGTAAATTCAGATTCATGAATCTGATAAATATAAAACTGCTTTTGCGGTACCTTTTGGGCATTTTGAATGGAATGTGATGCCGTTCGGATTGAAAAATGCACCATCTGAATTTCAAAATATTATGAATTCGATATTTAATCCTTATACGGACTTTATCCTTTCATATATTGATGATGTTCTTATTTATTCTGAGAACATTGATCAACATGTCAAACATTTAAATGTGTTCAAACATCTCGTTATAAAAAATGGACTAGTCATATCTGCTCCAAAAATGAAATTGTTTCAAACATCTATACGTTTTTTGGGACATAATATTAATAATGGAACTATTGTTCCAATTAAAAGAAGTATAGAATTTGCTTCTAAATTTCCTAACTATATTTCCAATGTAAAGCAGCTCCAAAGATTTTTGGGTGCTTTAAATTATGTAGTAGATTATTATAAAAATCTTACTTCTGACGCAGCCATATTATACACTAGGCTAAGAAAGAATCCATCACCTTGGACAGATGATCATACTAAAGCTGTTCAAAAAATTAAAGAGACAGTAAAAAATTTACCATGTCTCCATATTGCCAATCTTAATTGGAAGAAGATTGTTGATAAAGATGCTTCAAACATAGGTTACGGGGGCATCTTAAAACAAGTAGATCCTACTAATAATAAGGAAATACTCGTAAGATTTACTTCTGGAAAATGGAATCCAGGCCAGTTGAATTACTCAACTATTAAGAAAGAAATTCTTTCAATTATCAAATGTATTTATAAATTCCAAGATGATTTATTAAATCAAAAATTCCTATTAAGAATTGATTGTAGTGCAGCCAAATCTGTATTACAAAAGGATGTTAAAAATTTAACATCAAAGCAAATATTTGCTAGATGGCAAGCAGAATTATCTGTTTTTGATTTTGATATTGATTATATCAAAGGGACTAACAATTGTCTTCCTGATTTTTTGACCAGGGAATTTCTGCAGGACACTGCAGATGCAGACCCTGATGAGGGGACGAGGCCCCGACAGAGGGCGAGGAAGGGGAAGGAGTAATACTCCTAACAACTCCCCTTATGCAAACTGGCTTAGAATGCAAAAGCCAAAATCCATGCAAGTCGACATGGAATCAGAGGCGTCATACGCCCCATCAGAATGGAAAACGCCTCAGAAAAAGGCGAATAAATACTTCTAATATAAGTATTTATAGCCCTCAAAGCGAGGCTGAGACATCTTCAACAGGAAATATTCCTGGACAATCCTTTAAAAGGGCAATTGAAGATGCTAATGACAGTTATACTTCAAAAGATAACTCTGAACAAATTATATGTTTGGAAAGGAATGATATTCCTAAAATGCATGATCCATGGTCTTTAAAAGAAAAATATATTGAGACCATTTCTTTTGCTGCATCAGCAGGAAAAACAAGGCAAGTTTATGAAGCCTTGCTGATTGTTTCTGGATCAGTAGAAATAAAACACTACTATCCAAATGGAAAAGAAAGTGGAGAAATTATAAACTTCTCCAAAGCAATTATTAGAAAGATTCTTAGCCCACATGAATGGGCTTTACACCCTAATAGGGCGAGGTCGTTCAAAGTAGGGGAAGAACGACACGAAAGCAATTATTGGGATTATATCCAAGCTTTTGAAAAAATTTTATACTATGAAAACCCAGCGAAAAAGCATTCCTGGTTTATAATTATAAAACCTGAGGTTATAAAAGCAGGTATACCAGTTTGGTTTATCCAACTATGGCAAAAAATTGGGGCAAAACTAGCCATACTGCCAAAATCTATTTTTAATTTATTTGTTCCTTGGATAGAATCACATCCAAGATTTCATAATACTCATGATGAATCCATCATGGAAGGAGAGAGCACTCTCCATTAATTTATAGAAAATGAGATGCCATTTATATCCAGATGGACCATCATCTCTGAGTTCAATAATAAGAACATTCCTATTCTTTCCAGAAAATTTCTCATAAAATGGTGGTCTGGAATTAATGAAGAAGAAAAAACGGCTGAGATAAAAGCAGCCATTAAGAGCAATAATAAAGCTCTAGATGATAAAATTAATGAAGAATTAGCAACGGAAAATCCGATGCTAAAATTAAAGGCTTCCTTCAGAAGAAAGTATCCTAACATCTCTGAGGAAGATCTCATGAAACGTTGCTTAGAACATATCAAGAAGCAGTTTGAGCAGACGTTCGATAATACAGACACAAGTTCTTCAAAGTCTGAAGAAACTACCAAATCGGTAGAAATGAAAGAATGCTTTCAAGGGCACTCCCAAGATCCAGAAGAAGATCTGAAGACAGCAGACCAGCTATGGGAGGATCTCATGGGCTCAAAATTGAGTCAAGATAAAGGAAAGGGCCCGATGAAATAAACTGCACAATCATAAGCTGCGCAGTCTACAGTATAAACTGTGCAATCATAAGCTGCGCAGTCTACAGTATAAACTGCGCAATCATAAGCTGCGCGATCTACAGTACTGCTACAGTACAGCGTAGTCCCCAGTAACTGCGCGATCTACAGTAAGAGCCGATACTGAAGCAGACGACTGCAGCATTCTAGCACACGGGAGTCAGTATTCTTCTTCCTCTAATCCTAAATGTCTCATGTGTTGAGAAACCTAGGGTATTTAGAGACAAACTAATCCATCTTCACTCTCTACATCATCTTGGACATCTACTTTAGCGAACTAGGTGCCTTAGTTACCTCGGATTTGAGGTTGGAGCTCAGACTATAGACTCTCGGGTGGATTGTCTTTGACTTGAGGAAACCGACGAGGAGGCTCGATCCGTATACGATCCGAGGAGCTTATGACGAGGAGGAGGAAAGCAAGAAGACCCGAAGGACATGATACTATGAGATATAACATTCTTTCCGAGTGTAACCTTTCAGAAAAATAAAATATTATTTTTTTAAAATTTAAATATTAAAATAATATATTTCGTGAAAACTATTCGATTTGCGAATTGTGGTTTTCGTAAAATGATATAATTATATACAAATATTTGGGAAATAATTGGAGATTTAAAATGATTTATTTATTAAAAAGATATTTATTTGGATTTAGGCATTTTATAAATATTTATGCAATTATTATATGCAAGTTTAAATTAAACTTGATTAGTGCACTACTAATCACGATTAAGCCAAACCCATATTTTTAATTAGTCATGGCTAGTGCACCATGACATGTTGCATTTTGTTGCATGTTTGTTTCATTGTATTTGTGTTATGTGTTTGGTTTTAATGAGTGAGGGAAAAAAAAGAAGAAAAGAAAAGAGTAGATAATTGATGTGAGAGGGAGGGGGGCCACATGATGGCATGAGGCATGACATGTGAGAGTGAGAGAGAGAGAGGGGGGGATGGCTCCATACCTTCATCCTTTATTTCTTTCCTCACTTCATTTTCTTCTTTAACTCCTCCATCTTCATTTCCTTCTCCTCCTTCTCCTCCTTCACATCCTCTACCCCATGGCAACCACCCCAAATCTTCACCAAAAAATGATCCTCGCCTCATCCTACACCCCATAGCAAGCTCAAGTTTGGATTTTGAGCACATGGAGCATCTAGGGTTTTTCTTGAGTTGCTTCCAAGAGGTATAACCTTCTCTTCCCATCTTGTAATTTATTTCCTAACCTTCTAGTTTAGTTTAGAGTTCGATTTAGTGTAGATTGTGATGTTGGAATTTTCTAGGTTCATGTTTAGTGGAAGTTTGGACTTGTAAGTGGTAAATTGAGGTGCAGGTAGTGTTTACAAGACCTAAGTGATGATTTTATGGCTAAGACCAGAGACTAGAGCCCAATACACGGACTTAGAATTTTCCCTATATCATAAATTTGACAGTTTGTGGTAATGTTTTGGAATATGGAATGACCCGAGAGACCTATAAAGTAAGTTCCCATGACAGAGAGACGTGCAAGTCACCTTGATGCAACCTCTGAATCCGGAGACCCCAACCCTAAAATGTGGCCGCAGATAAATTCATTGTGGCCACAAATTGCGGCCACATCGGGGTGGAATGGGGTGATTTTTTGTCAGTTGCTTCCTTATCTGATATCTCGAGCAACCCTATTAAAATCTTTCGATCTGATCGAGGAGAAGAATACTTAACAACGGAATTTAGAGACTACTAAAAGAGAATGGGATTCTCTCTCAGCTTACTCCTCCGTATACACCACAGCACAACGGAGTATCGGAGCGGAGGAATCGCACCCTATTAGATATGGTGCGCTTTATGATGAGTGTTGCTGAGTTACCTATTTTCTTTTGGGGTTATGCACTTGAGATAGCTGCATATCTATTGAATAGGGTTCCGACCAAATCCATGTCTACCACTCCATATGAGATATGGAATGGGAAGAGACCATCTCTTAAACGAGTTAAGATATGGGGTTGTCTGGGCTATGTTAAAAAGCAAAATCCAGACAAGCTCGAAGCAAGATCTGTTTTGTGCAAGTTTGTAGGATATCCAAAAGATTCTTATGGATATATCTTCTACCATTCTGAGGAACAAAAAGTGTTTGTTTCTCAACATGCCACTTTTTTAGAAAAGGAATTTCTTGTAAAAGAAATTAGTGGCAATGGAGTAGAACTGGAAGAAGTTCCAGCTACAAAAAATATTACTGACGATTTGGTAAAACCGGAGGATCCAGTTGTACCCAACGAACCCCAGCCACTCCACAGATCTAGTAGGGTTCCTCATCCACCTGAGAGATACTACGGTTTTCTCAGAGATGGTGGGAATGAGGATTGCATCATGGAAGATGATGACCCAACTAGTTTCGAGCAGGCCATAACAAGTGGAGACTCTGTTAAATGGCTGGATGTTATGCGATCTGAGATGGAATCCATGTACACCAACAAAGTATGGACTTTGGAAGTTGCTCCTGAAGGGGTAAAACCCATAGTCGCATAATTCGTGAATTATTCGCCGAATTCGCGAATAATTCGTGAATTTTTTATCAGACGAATTAATATTTGAATTAATCGTTCTTGAGACTTTCTTTTAAGTGTGTTCTGGACGTTGAAAACCTGAGCTTGATTTAATACGTATATACCGTTATCAAAGCTTTATTTAGGTGGATGTGGACCACATCGCTTACAAATGTAAATTCATAACCTTCTTTAGAAAGTAAAGATACAGAAATGATGTTACATGTCAAACTAGGTACACACAAACAATTACGCAAAATCAATATCTGCCCACTTGTCAATCCTAGATGATATTCCCCTACGGATACAGCGTCCCTACTCATTCCGTTAGCAACCTTGAGAGACATATCACCTGCCTTACTTACTCTACAGATTCTCAAAGTCTGTAATGAACTACAGATATGAGATCCTGATCAGGTATCCATTACCCAGAAAGTAGAGTTAATTGACAGACATTTTTCAATCATAAACACACCCGAAGCCGAAACCACAACGTGCATCGAATCCTGGTTTCTGGCTTTCCAAGCCCTGCAGTCCTTCTGCCAATGGCCTATCGCTTGACAATAGAAACATTCCTCCTTCCCTACTATTAGCCCCGAAACTTTTGCCCTGTCCTTTCCTTCTACCATACTAACACCGCTTATCGACTTGGTGGAGGCCTTCTTCTTCTCTCCCAAGCCTTTCGCCTTGGATCTAGAAGAGGAAGATTCCCCAACAAGCAGAATGGGTGTCTCCCTGGTTTCCTTTAGGGCGTAAGTAGAAGGGAGGGACTGTAGAATCAAGTTAGTACATAACTCATTCTCCAACGTGGCCCCCAGGTCCGTGAGCTCTTTAATATAGCTATCATTATAGGGACGTGGTCCCCTACAGATGACCCGACAGCCAACCTCACTTAAAGCAATTCCTTCGAGGTCTAATATCTTGCGATACGAGATCGCTCTCCATATAAATCTTTGTTATGGAGGAAGATAGAAGTTAAGTCCATCTTTTCATGCTATCTCTGGTGTTCACTATCCATTGAGGCCAACACGAGGCACCTAGCATTCGCACTGTCTTTTTCCCTTGTCTTAACATCCGCGACGGTGGAATATGGACCTGGGAAGGCGGGGGTTTCAGTAGTAAGAAGGTAGCCCAGCTTGTCATAGGTAATGGCCATCTGGACATTCCTGCCTATCATAATAGTTTGGCTCAGTCAATTTATTAGCTAATAGTAACATAAGCCCGGTCATTATTGCCGCTGCAGTCAAGAGAGAGGAGGAAACAATGAGTATGATACTCTTGCAAGTTTAGATTGGTTATTAGTTTATCTAAACAGGATGGCTCCGATTTCGGGAGATAGTCATTCTCCACGAAGTTGAAATATAGAGAGATAAAGAAACAAAAATGGAGCGGATCCACTCACTGAGGCTATTTCTCGAACGCAATAGTTTTGCAAATGGGCTTTGCGAGACTGATTAGTAGAGAAGTTGGGTGTTCGATATCATACGGGTTGTGAGTATGTGACACCGCAATAATTAGCCTTAAGTGCAAGTAGGAGATTGTTGGCTATAGTGCCCTCATGTAAATTATTGAATCGCAGGCACACGATTGTAATGATTGAGGGAGGACCTATACCGGTAGAACAGTCTTACTCGAGATGATAGTATGCTATCTGGTTTGTCTTTATCATCATGTATAGGATTAGGTGGCATTACAGGTCACTATTATATGTTTATAGAGCTCATATGATTCTTTCTTGACTACCAGCATTATGATGGCGATCATATACGTGGGAGCTGGGTGGTCTATATGCACATCCTTAAATGTCCCTAGTCGTGGGAGTATCGAGACTGGGCATCGATACTCCGTAATAGACTAGTGTATACTTATCGAGACCCCGACAAGGGGCGGTGGCCGGTCTCACAAGCCATTGGTGTCAGTTAGTCACCTAAGATAGTATACAGGTGCTCATTGGGTTATGAGTACACTGGACGGACTCGCCGGGAACATGCTAGTTGGTATTATACCTATTGTCAGATAGCAGTTCCCAGGTGACATGAGTACAGGTTAGTCTGTCGACCAGAGATCGTCATTTGTCTCGTGTGAGTTCCCACTGTGCTTTGATTACTACCCTACCATGGCTCAAAGGAGTCGTGCAAACATATTTTAGTTGGGTACAGTCCCGAGCCACATGGAGGCAGTGAGCGGATTGTCGGGGATTCGTCTCTCCTGGAATTGGGGATTGATGTCGCGTTGTGCACGGGTGGCCATAACCAGAAATCCTCGGCCGAGATGGACGAGAATTACTGATTTGGATCAGTAGATTCTCAGTGGGTGATGGGCTTCATACCGAAACGAAATGTCACGTTATTAGGGATCTGACTTTATCCAGCCCCTAAGACCCGATAAGCGATACTCTTAGATGAACAGACCGGACTGTATGGAGATTGTCACGGACATGCTCAATAGGGGTTTGGATGAGCTTGCTCATCGGCCTTCCTTTCACTCAATACCTGGGTAGCCGTTACGTACAGCTAGTACCGCTGATGTGCTTGTGGTTAAACCCACTGTCAGCGTACTGACGAGTCTTTAGAGCCCCACACAGAGGGTTTCCCTGGTTCTGGCGAAATGATATAGTAGCCGTATTGAATACGTGCAGGGTTCCGATCGATTGATTGTACTATGTACCTGGACTTTCGATTGGACAGTTGATAATACTAGCCGGCTCGGGTTTGAGCCAGATTATTAAATCAGGTATTGATTTAATAATTTACGTATATGTATTTCGATACGTATATTCTAGTATTATGTTCTTTGTGTGATTCTATCTTTTTGGGTATTCATATTTCAGTACGAATACAGATATGTATATACAGTAGAATGTAATCCGTATTTTTCCGGAAAATATTCTAGAAGGTGGACACCTCATTTTAAGGTTTGACCATTTATTTTTAAATAGATAAATGAGGTGGCAAAGATTTGATGGGAGTATGGTGAGGATCATGCTTGCATAGTGTGCACAAATGAATTCTTTATTCATTTGTGCATACTATTTAAGTATGGGCACATTTTAATAATGTAATATATTGTTTTACAAAACCAAGCATGCTCATTTTCTCTCTCCATGTTTAGCTCATTATTTTTGTGAGATGGTTCTTTCTCTTGAGCATGCCATCTTCCTCTCACCATTTTGTGCTTCACTCCTCTCTTGAGTTTCTTGGTTTCCTCCACCTTCATCTTCCACTTCCTCTCAACCCTCTCAAGTGTTGAGAATCATGAGAGGAGGTGAGATGAGATAGATAAACACTTAGTTCACTCACTACATCCTATGCTTTCTAGATTAGCAGCCTAGAAACCCTAGTTGCTTCACTTGCATCCTTTGATATGGAGCTAGAGCCATGACTACATCCCTCGGGTGAATCATCATCGACGAAGGAAGACTGGTGGCCCAGTTCGTTCGAGCACGCCTCAAAGAACTTACGAAGGTGATGGAAGTCCGAAGGACTTGGTTCTTTTGGTATATCACTTCTAACCCTTTAGTTTAGCTTATTTAGTTTGCTAGTATAGGTTTATGGTTCGATCTTGGAAGTCGATTTTCATTTGCGCCAAATTTTTAAACGCCAGTTTTTTTTCCGCATCGGCCACAGTAGATGGCCACGGTGCCGTCGAAACCCAGCAGTACCCAGGAAGTAGAGTTAGTTGACAGATAGTTTTCAATCATAAACACACCTGAACCCGAAGCCACAACGTGCTTCAAATTCTGGTTTCTGGCTTTCCAAGCCCTGCAGTCCTTCTTCCAATGCCCTTTCCCGTGACAATAGAAACATTTCACCTTCTCTACTGTCAGCCCCGAAACTTTTGCCCTGCCCTGTCCCTCTACCTTGCTGACACCACCTTTCGGCTTGGTGGAAGCCTTTTTCTTCTTTCCCTTGGTTTTCACCTTGAATTTAGAAGAAGAAGATTCCCCAATAAGCAGAGCGGGTGTCTCCCTGGATTTCTATAGGGTGCTCTTAGCACTCCTCAACATGTTGAGGAGTTCTGGAAGTGAAACTTCCTTCCCTTGAATGTTGAAATTCAAGATAAACTGGGCGTATGTAGAGGGGAGGGACTGTAAAATCAAGTCTGTATATAACTCAATCTATAACGTGGTCTCAAAGTTTGCGAGCTCTTCAATATAGCTAATTATCTTAAGGATATGGTCCCCTACAGATGACCCAACAACCAACCTCGCCAGAAACAATTTTTTCGAGGTCTCATATCTTGCGATACGAGATTGCTCTCCATATAAATCTTTAGCATGGAGGAAGATGGAAGCTAAGTCCATCTTCTCGTGCCGCCTCTAGTGTTCAATATCCATTGAGGCCAACACGAGGCACTTGACTCCCGCACTGTCTATTTCCCATGTATTATAGATTTCAACATCTGTGACGGTGGAATCTGGATCTGGGACTGCGGGGGCTTTGGTAGTAAGGAGGTAGCCCAGCTTGTCATAGGTAATGGCCAACTGGACATTCCTTAGCCAATCTTTATAGTTTGGCCCAGTCAATTTATTATTATCTAGCAGTAACTTAAGCCCGGTTATTTTGGTCACTGCAATTAGGAGAGAGAGAAGAAATACTTAGCATGATGCTCTTGCAAGTTTAGACTGGTTATTAGTTTATCTAAATAGGATGGCTCCCATTGTTCCTCGAATCCTCCTTCAAATCATAAAAGAAGAATTAGTCAGGATTAATCCCACCCAACAATTCTTGCTTATCCTTTAGGCCAGGCTAGTGTTGGTACATCTAGGGAGGTTTTCCAACGCTTTCATGAAGTTCCTTAATTACAAAAGCTCTTTTCCCTTGAGGTGTAGCCCCGCTAACACCGTTCTAGGCACCTACTTGGTTTATAGACTTAATTGCTTAGTGAAAATATCTCCTGAAAAGTAGCAGATACTCACAGTACGACCGGGATCCAAATATCATCGTGTGACAACCTTGAAGGAATCCTACCAAAATCATCACACTCCAAATGGTATCCAACACTAGCAAGTTTCATTTTCCTTTGAAACTCCCGATGTGGATTTTTGCCCCAGGCGCTTATGACCTTGACGAAGGCCAACATATCATAAGACTCAAGTTAAGTTCTACCCATCATTATCCAGGTTAATTTGAACACATCCGTACAAACCCATGACGAAGGCCAAAATAGCTGTACGATTGTCCCAAATTAACACATCTATCTATGCTATAGATGAATACTCAGCAGCTACCGATCACTATGCTTTGGCGAAGGTCAAATACATAGCTTGAATACTACTGAATACCCATCTGAAATGGCGGAGGGCTACAGATGGTTTTGGAGAAACCGTGAACGTAATGAACTTGATATAGTTGAAGGAACCATGATGGCTTTTAAAAAGAGTGGTTTAGGCTCCGCATTTAAAAGTTGTTTTTCAAGAAAACCTAGTGGTTTTGAAATTGTTCCAACGATTTAAACTTTGGTTTGTTTTTCTTGAATTAATCAATATTAATGCTATCCCATCATTTAACCCATCATTGCAGAAAAGAAACGAAAATAGAATGTACGCTGATGCCATCCGCATTCGCCACGGGGCCCTGTCATGCACTGTTAGGTTACTTAACTAACGGCAGAGCGGGGGCTGGACTAGCACGGGTGCAAAACATAAGCAACGTTTATTATATATAATATATATAGCCATTTATCTTATGCAATAATAGGTATTCCAGATCAAGGCAACAGAGATGAATATATTGGATATACTTGGAATTCCGTGTTTTGTTTTAGCCTAGAACGAAAGACGGATTCCACGGTCGTGATAAATAGCCAAACCCCATCCTAGACCTCTACGGGTGTGGCAAACTACCTGCCAAATTCTCGAAGTGAAGCAACCTCCCTCAATAAAATGAGTAGGCCACTCGGCACTTCAAGAACCCGGTAGTTTGTGCACCCCACCTTGGGTCTATCCTAGGTGCAAGAAAAAGTAAATGAAATAATACAACGGTGGCTACAATCTCAACCCGGATGTGCCCCGCAAAACTAATATTACATCAATTTATAAATATACATGAATGAAAGAAATGAAAACACTCTTCTCACATCCCCGGCTATTCATCTACGACAATCCAATACTTCATATACACAAACCATCACAATACGATATGTGCAATCCCCACTAATCGACATATAGCGATTAGCAGACGCTTAGCAACACATATATAATCATAGAATCACATATTAGCTAGGAACTTAGAGTTTTGATCGATAAACTTTATCCGTGTCTACCCCATGCATAAACCAGTACTCAAACAAATCTGGGTAAAAACCACATATACCAAAAATCATATTTTCAAGAACCAAAACCACAGAAAAAAATTGGGAGCAATTCGGCCACAACTCGGCGGGGGATCCGCCGCCAAATGACCTACTTGGCGGCGTTTCCGCAGCAAAGTTGATGAGTTAGGTGCTCAGATTTTTGTCTAGGTCTTAGAAATGCCTGCATGTATTTTTAAGATCACTGAAATAATTTTTTGAATAGTTTTAAAAAATCGACAGCAAGCATATCTCGGAAATTTAATTTCGGGTATTTTTCCGTTGATCGAAGTTCTAATCTAACAAGTTAGTTAAGGTTTAGTAGGCTCTGATACCACCGTAAGTCGATGTCGCGCACCCCGCGGGTTCAAGGGGAGACGGAATTTATAAAAAAAACGATTTTTCTTACTTCACAACACCGACTTTAAATCCAAGATCTTAACAGAAACCTTAACTAGCTATATCTACTAGGAGGTTCTAACTACAATGTTAGTATTTATACCTCGTTGATTCTAGTCCTTCGGGTCTTCTTCTCCTCCTCTCCATGAGCTCTTCGATGATCTGGATCGCGCTTGATCGTCGGCCTCCTCGTGTCGAAGATGATCCGCCCGAGAGTCTATACTTCAATCTCCAACCTCTAAAGCGAGGTAACTAAGGTACCTAGTTCGCTAAGCTAGGTAGTTTAGAAGATGTAGAGTATCTAATAGAGTATTTAATCTCACTTGACCCAATGGTTCACAACTCATGTGAGAGATTAGGGTCTAGAGGAAGAAGGAGAGAGAAAATGGAGAGTGAAACAAAAATGAGCAAATGAACTAAGTGAAGGTAAGTGAAGAATGGCTCCTACACTCATCTCACTCAAGCATGCAATATTTTCCAATTGAAAATATCAACCAAGCTTGAATAGTAAGTCCAAACCAATAAAATAAACCATGAGCCATGCTTTACTCCATGCCACAAATATCTCCATTTTTCACCTCATTAATCTATTTCCAAAAATAGATAAACCAAATAATGAGATGTCCCCTTCTAGAAGCATGTCTTGTGAAATTACAAGAATGCCCTCAGCGTATATACATACCCGTATTCGTATTCCGAAAAATACGAATACAATGAGATAATAATAATCCAATAATATAATACTAGAATCCGACTTAAACCAAAGCCCATTAGTATTATCCGTCCAAACAACATCTTTGTAGCTAGTACACCTATATGATCGGAACCCTGCCATAAAACCATACGGCCTCTATATCGTTTCGCCCGAAGCAAGGAAACCCTCTGTGTGGGACTCTAAAGACTCAACAGTATGCTGGCAGTGGGTTTAACCATAAGTCCGTCAGCGGTACTAGCTGCACGTAACGGCTACCCAGGTATTTGTCCATAAGAAGACCGACGAGCAAACTCATCTGAACTCCTACTGAGCCTATCTATGACAATCTCCGTACAGTCCGGTCTATTCGTCTAAGATACTCGTATATCAGGCCTAGGGGGTGGTAATCGTCAGACCCCTAATAACCCAATAGGTCGTGCCGGGGTAGAGCCCAATACACCCTGAGAAACTACTGGAGTACCTACTAGTAAATCTCGCTTGCCCTGGTTAGAGACTTTGTATAATGGCTTTCCGAACACAGCGCGATATCGACCCCAATACCGGGAGAGACGAATCCTATCTAACCGCTACAGCCTCCAAGTGCTTCAAGACTGCACCCAACTACTACCTGTTTGCACGACTCCTTCGAGCCGTGCTAGAGTAGTAATCTAAGTATAGTGGGAACACACTCGAGACAAATAGTGATATCAAGTCAACGAACTAACCTGTACTCATGCCACCTGGGAACTGCTACCTGACGATAGGTATAATACCAACCAGCAGTTCCCAACGAGTTCGTCTAGTGTAACTCATAACCCAATAAACACCTGTATACTACCTCTGGTACGACATACCAATGGCTTTAGGACATACCATCTTCCCTACTGGGATGAGAAGCGTATACACTAGTCTACTCTGGAGTATCGATGCCCCATCTCGATAATCCTATGACTAGGGACTTTATAAGGATGCGCTTATAAACTACCCAGCCCCCACTAGTGTGACTGCCATCACAACATTGATAGTCAAGCAAAGATCCTAAGGGCTCTACCAATATGTATTAGGGATATGCTAAAAGAAACATAGACACATATTGAGGTAGAATCAAACCAAGTAGCATACTACCATTTTGAGCAAGACTGTTATTATATCTGTGAATATCCTAAACTTCTAAAATGTAATATAAAATCCAGTACTTTACAATAATGGCCTCTACGGCATATATCACTAACAGGTTTTACCCCTTTAGAAGCACCCAGCAAAGTCCAAAATCTAATATTTGCTGAAGTGCGTGGAGTCCAACTTGGATATGAAGCATCAGGTCACCTGGAAGTTACCACTTCCTATAACTTACAGATAACTAGTTGGGCCATTATAACCAAGATACCGACCTCCCTATCACCGTCTCCAAGAAAACCGAAGTATCTCTCGAGTGGTTGAGGTCACCTACTAAAATCTGCGGAGTGGCTAATGGATTGTCAAGTCCAGTTGAATCCTTAAGATCTATTAAATTTTCGGTAACCGTTTGTGGTTCTGGAATCACTTCCAGTTGTACCGTACTCCCACTAGTTTCTTTTGCAAAATAATTCCTTTTATAAAAAGATGGCGAGTCAACAACAATATAACTATTGATCTTGAAAATGGTAGAAGCAAAACCCTAGCGAATGCTTGGGATGATCCACAAATAGCCATTACTGAAGCGTGCCTTGAGTTTGTCCGGATTATGCATTTAAACAGGAATCGGCTAACTCCATGTCTTTATAACCTCAAGATATGTAACCAATCTATGTTCATATAGAATCAAAGGCACTAATTTAGATGGAACCGGATTCAAATATCATGCAGCTATTTCCAGTGCATATCACCTATGGAAAAAAGCCAATACGGCATTACTTTGTTGGGTTTCGTAGCGCCCTGGCCATCTACCATGGCCGATGCAGAACAAAATTTGGTGTTTAAAAACTGGCGCTAAAAAACCCGTCCTAGAATCGAACCATAAACCTAAACTAACTACAAAGATAGAAGTTGTATACCAAATGATCTGTGTCCTTCGGTCTTCTACCCTTTTCCTTAGCTCCTTGAGGTCACCTTGATCGAGCTTGACCGTCTGTCTTCCTCCGTTGAAGATGATCCACCCGAGAAATGTGGCTCATGGCTCTAGCTCCACACTAAGAATCTAGTGGAGCAACCAGGGAATCTAGGTTACTAATCTAAAATGCCTAAGGATGTAGTGAGTTGATCTAGGTGTTTATATATCTCTCTTCTACCCTTGATTCTCAACACATGAGATGGTAGGATAGAAGATGAAGAAGAAGGAGGAGGGGCTCAAGAAAGGTAAGTGAGGAGAGATAACCAAAATGGTGAGATTGAGAAATCCCATGAGAGAGAAAAAGATGAAGTATGGTTTTGTAAAACATATTTTTCAATAAAAATTTAGCAACCATTCTTGAATAGTTTGCACAAATAAATTAACAATTCATTTGTCAACACTATACAATCATGGTTCTCACTATTCTCACCTCACTACCTTTACACCTCATTTCCATTTAAATTAATAAATGGATAATCCAAAATGTGGTGTCCACCATCTAGAATGTTTTCCATATAAATACGGAATACACTCAACTGTATATACATACCCGTATTCGTAGAAAATATGAATACCCAAAGAGATAGAATAACACAATGAACATAATACTAGAATATACATATCGAAATACATATACGTAAATTATTAAATCAATACCTGATTTAATAATCCGGCTCAAACCCGAGCCGACTAGTATTATCAACCGTCTAATCGAAAGTGCGGGTAACTACTACAATCAATCGATCGGAGCCCTACACATATCAAAATACGGCTACTATATCATTTCTCCTGAACCAGGGAAACCCACTGTGTGGGACTCTAAAGACTCGTTAATACGCTGGCAGTAGGTTTAACCATAAGCACGTCAGCGGCACTAGCTGTACATAACGGCTACCCAGGTATTGAGCGAAAGAAAGGTCGATGAGCAAACTCATCTGAATCCCTACTGAGCCTGTCTGTGACAATCTCCATACAGTCTGGTCTGTTCGTCTAAGAGTATCGCATATTGGGTCTAGGGGGTGAATAAAGTCAAACCTCTAATAATGCGATATTTCATGTCGGTGTGAAACCCATCACCCACTGAGAAACTACTGATCCAAATCAGTAATTCTCGTCTGCCTTGGCCAAGGATTTCTGGTGATGGCCACCCGTGCACAGCGCGACATCAACCCCCAATATCGGGAGAGACGAATCCCCGACGATCCGCTCACTGCCTCCATGTGGCTCGAAACTGTACCTAACTAAAACCTGTTTGCACGACTCATTTGAGCTGTGGTAGGGTAGTAATCAAAGCACAGTGGGAAATCATACCAGACAAATGACGATCTCTGGTCGACAGACTAACCTGTACTTATGTCACCTGAGAACTGCTATCTGACTATAGGTATAATAGCATGTTCCCGGCGAGTCCGTCCAGTATAACTCATAACCTAATGAGCACATGTATACTATCTTAAGGGAGTAACTAACACCAATGGCTTGTGAGACCGGCCACCACCCCTCGTCGGGGTCTCGAAAAGTATACACTAGTCTACTCCGATGTATCGATGCCCAGTCTCGATACTCCCTCGATTAAGGACATTTAAGGATGTGCTTATAGACCACCCAGCTCCCACGTATATGATCTCCAACATAATGTTGGTAGCCAAGAAAGAATCTTATGGGCTCTATCAATATGTAATAGTGATCTGTAATACCACATTATGCATGTACATGATGATAGAGACAAACCAGATAGCATACTATCATTTTGAGTAAGACTGTTCTACCCGTATAGGTCCTCCCTCAATCATCACAATCGCGTGCCTGCGATTACAATAATTTACTTGAGGGCACCAAATCCAACAATCTCCCACTTGCACTTAAGGCTAATTATTGCAATATCGCATACTCACAGCCCGTGTGATACCGAACACCCAACTTCTCTACTAATCAGTCTCGCAAAGCCCGTTTGTGAAGTTATTGCGTTCGAGAAATAGCCTCAGTGAGTGGATCGGCTCCAATGTTTATATCTCAACTTCGCGGAGAAAGTCTATCTTTCGAAATGAGCAATACATGTCTTAGAGTTTGTTTGGATATCTGATGGGACCAAGTTCACAAATGAACTCCAAATCCAACAAACTTTTTAGACCCTATATTCTACTGAATTTAATCGGTATCTTGCGCCATGACTTCCTTAGTAACCGATTGGACCACCTGTCCAACATACTGCCCCTCAAAAGAGAGAAAACTAATAACTATGACAGCTACTCTGTCATCCAGTTCATCTTGGAAGCCTTAAATGATAACCGCCTCCTGAAGGAGGATGTCGTTACCATATACCAAGAACATCCACTTATGTTCATAACTGCTTCCTAATGTTTCTCCAGGATTGGATTAATATATATGCTTATTGCATCCAGTGCAAAAACAATATCTGGTGTGGTACTTGATATTTCATGATTGACTCAATTGCCTAAGCAAGTAATATGTCAATCATGCAAATCCCTCTCCTCATCAGTCTAGAAGACATCTGTTTAGAGAGGGTGACTCTATCATCTGCGGGTACACCACCACGCCAGGAGTCATCCATTCTAAAACACTTTAGAATGGTATCAAAGTACCCAAATTGGGACACTTCCCAAATCTAGATCAAAAACCATAGATTTAGTGACCAGAATCCCTGATATTTTATCCAGATCCAATGTGGAGAAATACCTTGTGACGACCACAGTATAACCGATCGTAGTATAGGAATTTCAATTCCTATAAGGAGTACGTCATCCAAATACCAGGACATGACTCCCTACTACCTTCTTACTAGGCCCATCTGTTATTCTGATGAAGTCAAACTCTATGACTGTCACATCAAAAATAGATGATCTATCTCCGTTATACTTGCTTTAGTCTATAAATAAACATAAGCTGCTTGCCCACCATGCTTCCGCTACTCCCAATGACTACAACAACCCTATGGCAGAGTCATATACACGTGTACTTCTAAAGCTAATTTAGAACGACGTTATACTCATCCACCTGCCAGATCTCATAGTTCTGGACTGCAGTAGCGGCAAGCTTGGGTCATCAAAACCTCCTTGTCACCGTACTTGAGGAGACCGAAGTACCTCTCGGGTGGCTGAGGTTACCCACCAAATCTGCGTAGTGGCTAATGGATTGTCGAATCCAATTGAATCTTTAGGTCCGACTAAATTTCCGGTAATCGTTTGTGGTTCTGGAATCACTTACAGTTCTACCAAACTCCCACTAATGTTTTCTGAAAAGAATTCATTTTACTAAAACGGGTGGCTAGTCAAGAACAGTATATCTATTGATCTTCCAGATGGTAGAATGTTAACCCTCGTCAAAGCCCGGGAAAACACACAAACTGCAATTACGAAAACGTGCCTAGAGTTTATTCGGATTCTGGTTTTAAGCATAAGCCGGACAACTCCATATACCTTAACATCGTTAAGATATGAATCCATTCTATATCCAATATAGAAACAAAGGCACTAATTTAATTGGAACCAAATTCAAAAATCAAGCAGTTGTTTTCAGTGCATATCGACTAAATGGAAGAAGGCCAAGCAGCATTACTCACCAAGGAGCGTACTCACGGATGAGTAACCTGAGAGAGAAACAAGTTCTCAAATATATTACTTACAACGGAATACCTAGCATACGTATCTACATCTTCGATCACCTCGAAGAATCCTGATACTTGCAACATATGGTTCTCTACTTTATTCTTATACCTATAACTTCTCAAAATTTGGACCTTGTATTTCAACGAAATACTTATCTAAAAGCAGAGAAGTCATAAGTAAACGGAATATAGTACGAGTAGCAACCCCTTTGTCTTAACGGACATTGGATAACATACAATACTTTGTAAAAGTCCTCTGAGTTTAATATCTCAAACCCTGTGCGTCGTAGGTTGAAAACTGTGCAATGGTTAAGAAGAACTACACCGCTGTTGAATGCACCTTACCTAACCATCAACTGATATAGGTAAATGTCATAGACATAATTTCAAAAAGTTATATCTCAATTTATAAAATAAACTTACAGATATATCAGTTTGAAATTGGTGCATAACAACGGATATTCAAAACCAAATATTTGCCGTTGGGCAAAACCCAGGTGATTTCCTCAAATATCACCAATTACAAAGAATTCTGATATATAGAGGATCTAATCACTCAATTCCCAATATATATTACTCCCACTCAGCATCTGTAACGCCATACAGATGTGAGCATCAAGTCTGGTATATACATACCCTGGAGTCAGAATCTAATTGGGAAAACAGTTTTCAATTAACTCCGCACAGTAAAACTGAAACATGAAAATGTTTCGAAATGGAGGCCGGGTATTCCTAGTAATGCCTCTTCCACTCTCCAGATTCATGACAGTAACCGTATATTTCCTTGCCCTCACTCCAATCCCTTTATATGTCTTTATTTATTACCTTCTGTACACTATACTTAGGCTAATTGGTTTTCTTCCTTCTCTACCTTTCGGCACCAGTTTAAGGTTTGGAAAAGACTATCCAATAAGCGTAATATGTGTACTCTCCTAATACTAGGAGCTCTCGCAACCTGAGAGAAAGTAAAGAGAAAAGAAAACCGAATAATCCTATTCAATTTCTCCAGAACCAGAATCCATCCTCGAACAGAAACAAGTTTCTTCGAGTTCGTATGTTACTATACGATGGCATACCCAAGTAATATAGATCTTCATAGTGATACGGAGTGTTCTGGAGAAATACAAAGGGGAAGTAGGGGTGGCAGGGATATACGCGGCTTCGTCGTGAATGATAGTAGGTACAATTTGCTTTGCCTTCACTCTAATATCTTGGTGACCTCCTACATTATGGGGATTAAGATCTATAGAGATAGATCTAAAGGGATGTTAGGATTGTCCCAATCCAAGTACATAGACACCATACTAAAGTGGTTTAGTATGGAAGATTCTGAGCGTGGTAATTTACCCACTTGCTCAGGAATCACTCTCTCCAAAGAGATGTCTCCCAAGACTTATTTGGAGAGGGCTCGCATGCAAGAAATACCCTATGCTTCGGCAGTCAGGTCAATCGTGTATGCGATGTTATGTACCAGACCGGATGTGGCTTACTCACTAGGTGTAGTGAGTAGGTATCAATCAGATCTTGGGGAAAACCAACGGACAGCTGTGAAGAACATTCTTAAGCACTTGAGAAGGACTAAAGAAATGTTCTTCGTGTATGGTAACGGTGAACTCCATGTGGAGTCCTTTTCCAATTCGAGCTTCCAGAATGATAAGGACGACAGTAAGTCTATCTCGGGTTTTGTCTTTACCCTCAATGTAGGGGTGGTATGTTGGAAGAGTTCCAAGTAAGATATCGTAGCAGACTCGACGATGGAGGCCGAAAACATCGCTGCCAACGATGCTGCCAAAGAGGCTATCTGGATGAAGAAGTTCATAGCTGAACTTGGTGTGGTTCTATCCATTAAACATCCAATACCTGTGTATTGTGATAACAATGGAGTTGTGGCTTTGGCCAAGGAACCCTGGTCCCATCAGAGATCCAGACATATTCTTAGGCGGTATCACATGATCCGGGAGATAGTTGATCGCCGGGAGATCGAGGTCGGGAGAGTTGACACGAAGGACAACGTAGTGGATCTACTCACGAAGGCCCTCCCCAGACGCAATTCGAGAGACTATTTGGGATGTTGGGTATGAGATACTACAACAACTGGCCTTACTGTAAGTGGGAGATTGTTAGGGATATGTATGCCTTAGAGGCCATTATTGTACATTGATGTATATTATAGAGGATGCTTGGACATATATATAGAGGACTTTCTTTCTCGACATGATGGTATACTATCTGGTGACCTTTATCTTAACATGTTCACTAGTATTATTATACTGTCTCTCATATACATGTTGATAAAGCCCTTAGGGTGTAGTCTTGACTACTAGGACTATGATGCGGGTCATACTACTGGGAGATGGGTAGTCTACAAGCACATCCTTTAATTTTTCTAGTTGAGGGTATATCGAGACAGGGCATCGATACACCAGAGTAGACTAGTGTGTACGTTTCTTGACCCTAGTATGGGGCGATGGTCTATCTCATATCCATTAGTGTTTGACATCAAAGATTGTACACAGGTTCTCATTAGAGAATGGGTACACCGAACAAGACTCGCCGAGAACTCCTAGTTGGTACTATACCTATCATCAGATAGCAGTTCTTTGGTGACACTGGTACAGGTTAGTCGTAGACCCGAGATCGTCATATAGTCTTGTGTGGCTCCTACCGTGCTTTGATTTCCTCCCTACCACGGCTCAAAGGAGTCTTGCAAACAGGTGGATTTTGGGTACAGTCCCGAGTCACATGGAGGCAATGAGCGATAGGAGGGGTTTCGTCTCTCCCGGTATTATGAGTTGATGTTGCGCTATGTTCGATTGGCTATAACAGTAAGTCCCTGGCCAGGGCTGTTGATGAGATTTACTGATAAGTGTTATCAGTAGTTTCTCGAACTGTTATGAGCCATACATCGGCAAGACTTATCAAGTTACTGGGGTCAGACGTTACCACCCCTAGACTCGATATGCGACATATCAGACGAAGAGACCGGACTGTACGGTATGTGTTACCTATACGCTTCATGGGAGTTTGGACAAGCTTGCTTGTTGATCTTCTAATCGCTCTATACCTGGGTAGCCGTTACGTCCAGCTAGTACCACTGACGGCTTGTGGGTGATTGATGTGATCATCACCTACTGCAGGCATATTGACGAGGCTTTAGAGCCCCACACAAAAGTTTCCTGGTTCAAGCGAAACGAAGTAGGACACATATGATGATATGTGCAGGGGCCAGATTAAATACGAGTATGTGATACAGTATTCTAATCTGGCGGTTATTTGTTATCGGTTAGGTTATATGTGATATAACCGGATTATTGAATCAAGTGTTGATTTGATAATGTGATATACAAATAATTGATATTAGTCGGTTATATGTGATATAACCGGATTATTAAATCAAGTGTTGATTTGATTATTTGATATATATTATATTTGATATAATTATATATTAACTAATATTATTAGCTCACTAGTTATTCTTCATAATATATATTATATATATATATATATATATATTAAAATGAAGCATGGCATGGATTTTCTATTTTAAGAAAATAGAAAAATGAAAAGAAAAATGGGGAGAGTTTTGAGAGCATGGTTCAAGGCATGGTTTTTTTTTTTATTCTTTTGTTTGCAATATTGAAGCATGGTGCATTGTTTGTATTGCATTTTATTCCATGCTTCAATAATGTGTGAGCTTGGGGTTGCCATTCTACAACTCATTCTTGATTTGAGCTCATTTGCCTTAGCCATTTTCTTGAGCTCTTGCTCTCTAGCTCTCTCCTTTTTTTCCTCACCTCACCTCCAAGCTCAATCCCTCACATGAGTTGTGAACCCTTGAGCTTGTGAGAACCCTAGTGAGCAAACTACACCTTTACTTCTGCAGGGTTACCTAAGACGGCAGCAAGGTTTCGGGAGGCATTGTCCATGCCAAATTAAAAAATTTGCCGTTTTAGCTAACCCTAACTAAGAATCGTTAATTAGAAATCGACGGAATATAAAATGCAAACACTTTGCAAGTCTAGTAAGCAAGAAATACAATCTTTGTAGACCGGTCCTTCACTTCAATAGCTTCGTGTAGTAGTCCTTTTCGTTGCGATCGTGAACTCCGGACTCTACAGAGGCTCCCATGAAGAAACGAATGCTTGCTTCGAAGACTTCGAGGACGAAGATGATCTACATCGAGGAGACACTAACACAAGCTATCTCTTCACTAATTATGAAATTAGTGAAGCAAACACCCTATACTAAAAGGCAAGTAGTAGAGGATGATGAAGTAGGAAGTGGGCTCACTTTAGATTTCATTTTCTCACACTTTTTCCATCAACTCCATTGAAGCTAGAAAGCTTTCAGGAAGAAGAAGAAGAATGTACTCATATGAAAAAATATTGATCCAAATGAATTATTAAAACCATGGGTGAGTTAAGCCCTCATACCTAACTCATGTAGAGAATAAACCAAGGGCTAAGGTTAAAAGTTGGGTTAACTAATATCCTAAGGAATGACAAAAGAGTGGACTTTGTCAATGTTTCTACAAGCTTCATCCAAGCTTGACAATATTGACCAAGTATTCTCTCTTTTGTTATAACTTAAGAAATAAATAAAACCCTAACTTAACCCTAGCATGGTTTAAGTCTCCTACACCTATCTTGCTTGTATCATCAAGCATGACACAAAATAATGTACACTTGCATATATCACATATATACAATGTGCACAAAGTGAGTGAGAAAAGAATCATAAGTGAGCTAATACTAATTAATGTAATGTAATATATCTAATATATAATTATACATTAGATTATCAAATCAACTCTTGATTTAATAATCCGGCTATATCACATATAACCGACTAATATTATGTGTAACAAATTATCGAATCAACACTTGATCCGATAACCCAGCTATATCGCATACAACCGACCAATGTCACAAATCACGAGAATAGAATACGGTATCTCATATCGTATCAATCTCGGTCCCGCACATATCACATATGTGCTCCTATTCCGTTTCGCTTGAGCCAGGAAACCCCTGTGTAGGACTCTAAAGACTAGTCAATACGCCGGCAGTAGGTGATGATCATATAAAACACCCATAAGCCGCAAGCAGTCTGTTAAACGTAACGGCCACCCGGGTATTGAGAGATCAGAAGATCAACAAGCAATCCTGCTCGTACTCCTGCGAATTCAATCAGTAACACTACCGTACAGTCCGGTCTCTTTGTCTGATATGTCGCATATCTCGTCTACGGGTGGTAAACGTCAGGCCCCAGTAACTCGATAAGTCGTGCCGATGTGAGGCTCATAACGGGTCGAGAAACTACTGATAACACTTACCAGTATATCTCTGAAGCAGCCCTGGCCAGGGACTTCCTGTTATAGCCAATCGAGCACAACGCAATATCAACTCCCAATACCGGGAGAGACGAAACCCCTCCTATCGCTCATTGCCTCCATGTGTTTCGGGACTGTACCCAAAAGCCACTGTTTTGCACGTTCTCTTGAACGTGGTGAGGTGGAAATCAAAGCACAGTGGGAATCACATAAGACTCTATGATGATCTCGGGTCTACAGACTAACCTGTACCAGTGTCACCAGAGAACTGCCATCTGACGTGAGGTATAATACCATTTGGAAGTTCTCGGCGAGTCCGTCCAGTGTACCAAGTCTCCATTAAGCACCCGAATACTATCTCTGATGTCAAACACCAATGGATATGGGATCATCCATCGCCCATCTACATGGGTCGAGAAGCTATACGCTAGTCTACTCTGGTATATCGATGCCATGTCTCGATACACCCACGACAAGGAACATTTGAAGGATGTACTCAGCGATTACTCTGTCCCCACTAGTATGATATGCATCATAATCCTGGTAGTCAAGTACTCATCATAAGTGCTTTATTGTAACATTTTCAAAAATATAAAATATTAATTTTGGGAATTTTTATTATTTAATATTATTTTATTGATTATTTTAATATTAAATGCAAATAAATAGGAAAAATGTTAGAAAAATTATGAAAAATTATGGAAAATTCTAAAATAAGGTAAATTAGTGAATTATGACATTTTTAAGTTTTTGTGATTAGTTTGACACTAATTTAGTGCTAATCGCGATTAAAATCGCTAATCGGTTTTTAACAAATTTGAACAAAACATGCACACACCACTTTTCCTACACTTGTGCATTTTCTTCTATGGTTTTTTTTCATTTGGGTTTACTATTTAAGTGAGAAGGATTTGTTTTAGGAGAAAAAAAGAAAAGGGAAAAGAAAAGAATAAAGAAATGGAGGTTTGGTGAGAAGAGGGTATGGCCTCATTGACTTAGCACTTAGCCATTGTTCCTTGCTTCATCTCCCTCCTTCTCCTCCCCATGCTTGCTGCTGCTGCCTCTCCTCCCTCTTCCTCCCCTCTTCAACTCCTCAAAAACATCTCTTAAACAACCCCAAAACCTCACACTCCTTTTATTAAAATTGTGCACAAAGCCGAGACCTACACGATGGACCAAGAAAGCATGGATTTTAGCCACTAGGGGGCAACTCAAGAATTTTCTTGAGTTGCCAAATGAGGTAATTTCTGGACCATTACGTTTAATTCTAGCATTCTTTTTACCCCAATGTGTTATTGAATCGATATCGTGTGATATTATGGACTTGTGGATAATCTAGTTAGGGTTTGAGAGGAACTTGAGTTGTAATGTGAAATTGAGCTCAGTAGAGGACTTGTAAACACCCTAGTGCATGAATTGAAACCAAAAACCTGGAACCCAAACACAGAATACGGATTTTAGAAACTGATATCGGGGAAATTGTGTAATTTGTGCAGGTTAAATGGAATCTGCTATCACCCCGAGACCCCTAAAATAATATTGAGTGGAAATTGAGATGTGCAGGCACCATAGAGGCAACACCCAAGACCCTATCCCCCAACTCCCCATTCCGGCCGCCAAATTCCCTCTTTTGGCCGCCAATTGCGGCCTGGGTCCCACCTCCTTGGCTCGTGTTGGTTCTGTAGCTCCTACATGTTCATGTTAGTCCCCTGGTATATATAGATTTGTATAAACAGACCTAGGGTGAAATCTGGGACATATTTCCTACGTTGCTGTTTTGGATTCGTGTTTCCGTATTCCGTATTTTCATTTCTGAAATGGTGGAATGTGTTTTGCCTCGACTATTTGTCGTTTATACGACGATATAGAGGATTTGTTGATGGTTTTGAAGGCGTGCCATAGGTTCTCACCTATAGGCCCCCCTTATCGTATCGTTTTGGATTTCATGCGCCGTTTTAGCTTGGATTTGGTTTTAATACGCATATACGATATTTGATGTGTAGGTACCCATGAAGACTTCGGGACGACAAGCAAATGCGTGGTGATGTCCGCAATGATGATACAGGTGAGTAGATTATATCTACAGGGGGAAGTCGGGTGGATGGCGTATAGGACCCCCGCAGTACGTAGATAGATTACTTTGCAGCTTATTGTGTTAATAGGCGTATTTTGGATAGCTTAGGGTTAGTAGTGACTATTGTAGCCATAATCGCGAACCCTAGGATAGAATTGCACCTATACACACACCCTTGCTTATCACTTATTCTTGCACTGTGATCTGATGATGGTGATACCTGTTATGTGATGGGACAATGAGATGTTGACCCCTACCCAGCTATGGGGATGCCGTACGATGATTTACCGTACGTGCCGATATTGATGATAGATCCGCACTCATAACTCGAGGATATCTTATGATATGACATTGTGGCGAGATCACCGACTATATATCCTTATATATACACCGACTCAGATTTAGGTGGTTTCCACACTTACCCCTCCTGATTGACCTGATACTTAGGTGTAGATTGCATAGTAGATACTTCACTGTGATGTTGACTACTAGATTTCTGCATCTTCATGCTATTCATATTGCTGGCATATGTTCATTGCTATATTATTATCATGCTGTTAGGACACCAGCACCATTATCGATGATGCGTATGTTCCACGTACACTATTTGCCGGCTCACACACTTCATCATCGATAATTGCCATGCCACTACACTGTAGTACTATTGCATTCATGAGATGATTCTCCCTTCGACTTATGCACATTACTATTCCATATTGCATGATTCCCGATATGATTACCTTTCCTTATATGTCGCATACATCATGGATTGATTGCATAGCACATCGCATTGGATTTACTTCCTGATGTTGGATTTTCATGTGATTTCTGGATTTGGGAACCGTAGCCTTTTCCAATAAGTAACCATTTAAAAACCCGGTTCCCTTGATATGATATTTGGGGCGTCGCCCCGTGTTTTCTCGGTGCTAGAGGATGACTTTGATATAGGGCATGATCCGGAATGACGGGTGCCCGATGGATTGATATAGGGCATGATCCGGAATGACGGGTGCCCGATGGATTGATATAGGGCATGATCCGGAATGACGGGTGCCCGATGGATTGATATAGGGCATGATCCGGAATGACGGATGCCCGATGGATTGATATAGGGCATGATCCGGAATGACGGATGCCCGATGCATTGAGAGAGGGATGACCCGGACTGACGGATTCCCGATATGTACTTTGATGTAGGGTATGATCCGGAATGACGGATGCCCGATACAGGAGGATTTACGTGTCGATGCTAGGAACGGGTTTCATGATGTTTTTCCATGATTTTGTTTATATCCTCACATTGCATACATGATGCTTATTGTCATTGGGTGACGGGTGGACGGGTTCCACATACATACAGACCTGGATTATATACAGACTTGGATCATAGACAGACTGGTTTTACATTGATCATACTTTATTTGTATATATAACAGGGTATGAGGGCGCTGTTATATATACCCTTACACCAATATTAGTGGTATGGGACGCTAATATATGTGTATTGATATCATTGATATTTCTTCATGGTTACTTCATGCAGACATACCTTACATTGATGACATGTGATTACCTGAGTACCTGACACTGCATACATGATTAGATGTTACCTTGCCACCTTATTACACTCAGATGTACTCTTGTAGATTATATTACTGATCGTTGATTTAGGTTTATGTCTTGCATTCGGTTTCTACTTGTAGATGTTTCTATTCACGAGTTGGCAACTCACCCCCGTTGTGCCACAGTTCTTGCAGGTTCTGCCGTACAGGTTCTTTTGCGGCATTTCTGGCACACTTTCTTCTTGCGGGTGATTTGCTTTGGTAGGTGGATTCTTTCGCATCGTGAACCACCATTGTATTTATTTATTTCATTGTATCTAGAAATTGTCCATCAACCAAAACTTGTATATTCTTTCAGACTTAGAGACGGTGTTGTATTATTCGACCTAGAGTCGCGCTTAGTAGTATTGCGGTTTTCTTGTTGCTTTTGAGCTTTCTTTGGTTTTGATCCTCGCCACTTGGCGTTGTATATTATTATATCATTGTGTGGTTGTGACCGTCGATTGACGAAGAGCTAGCTCCCTCTTGGGGATGCCTTTATCATTGTATATGTATTGTTATTCTCGTTTTACCCCATTCGGGGCCACTTTTACAAAAGAAACTCTGCCGAAATTTTTTAGAAAAGGCTTTATTGTTTTCAAAACGTACCTTCGGCTTAGTTATTTAAAAACCTCGATTTCAAACCTGTATTTCTTCACTTTTTTAAACCAGTTTTCTTTACTTATTCTTAAAAAATGGTTTTAGATTTCTGGGCTTTTGGCTTACTTGGATCAGATGGAGTCCTATAGGCTTCATATGGTTCAAGGGCCAGTCACGTGCTCTTTCGGGTCGTGACAAAGTTGGTATCAGAGCGCTAGGTTGACCTTGGTTCGAGTCTGAGTTTGACTATGTGGAGCCTAGGGAGTTATTTATATACGGAACTTAGGCTTGACCTTACGGAACTTAGACTTGGTCGAGGGGGTGTAAACCCGAACTTTCGTCGTATTAGGATGACCCTTGGTTGATGGAGTAGGTGACTAAAGTAGAGTGGCGTACCGTTGGTATGTTCCGCGGCATACTTACGACACGCCACTCCGCTTAAGGAACCTTAGGATGTACATACTTTCGAGATCAGTGATTCCCTTCATATCCTGGATTATGCATCCATTTGAGATTCCCGATTCTATTAGTTTCATGATCATACCTTCATTGATACTGTTCCTTCCTATGGTCATGTATCCCCTTTGGATCTGTTGTTCTCTTCCTTATCATTGATGTGCTCTCTTTGATACTCGATTGAGGTTCATGTCACCGTGTTTGAGCGCAGTTTGGGCTGCTGCTAGGGTTACGGCCGGTGTGAGCTCGTCTGGTACGAGGGCCGACCATTGTGTTTTCTGGTGACATAGGAACGTCTCGAGTTAGTGTTGGTGAGTGTGACCTCTAGTGGAGGCGAGTGCTTGGATTTGCACCGGATGATCGGGCCATTGTTAGAGCTGCCAGTTGAGAGAGGACTGTTGATGTACAGCATACCTCAGCGATTGTGATGTCGCCTACCGTGCAGACAGATGGACCAGCTGTGGCTGAGATTGACAGGATGTTGCTTTCGGAGCTTACGAGCTGAGATTGCCGGGACTTTCGGGCAGATATGCGACAGATGATAGCTAGTCTACCCGGTTTGAGAGACGAAGGTGATTCGTCCGATTTTGCGCCAGAGCGGGCCCAGATGAGTTGAAGATTTCCAGTGTGGAGAGTCTTACTCAGATCTAGAGCAGATCGACTCAGAGATGACCGCTTATGTATTGCCTTTCCTGGAGGATTGAGGCGTTGTTCGGCGTACAGGCGTATGAGCCAGTTGCTGCTGCAAATGATGAGATATCACCCAGATGATTGGAGCTACTGCAGCATGAGCATGTTCTTGGAGATATGATAGCGAGTCGCTAGTCACAGAGGATGAACGACTAGGACGTGTGGTGAGTTCGTTTACCCCGATGCGAGGTCATCAGATAGATTGTTTCCAGCGAGAGACGACTTCACGCAGGTTCGTTGAGAGTCGATAGAGACGATCGAATGTCAGGAGCCTATTTTCCAAGTTTAAAGTATACGGAAAGACATGCAGGTGATTCTATGGACCCTCTAGAAGAATGAAACCCTAACTCGACTTAATGACCGTGTGACAGCCTTTGAACCTTAGGGTTTACGGCGGTTCCGCGGCGCCATTAGTGAGGCTTGGGTTTGCCCTTCTACGGCTGGACCACCGACGCTGTGGCATGTACTCGATACTATTAAACTGTACCCGAGATGTGAGCTCTTGGGGGATTATGAGGATCTGACGAGTCGATCGGATGGGTCGACATCTTTCGGATATCGTGATGGGACACTGCTTGGGAGACTCCAGATGCGAGCGCAGCCGTCAGAGCGCAGTTCGTGTAGCCACGATGAGACGAGTCCTAACCAGTCGACATTTGAGCAGAGTGAAGAAAAGAGTTTGTACGAGATTTCGACGAGATGATGTCCCACTCCGCTGACATTAGAGATGTGATATGCACCCCGAGGCGTGGTATATGGATATATCTTCCAGAAAGAAGCGCGATGAGTATGCAGCCGTTCCGGAATGAGCTTTAGCTTCAACATTGGATGATGACTTCTGGGCATTTCGGCAGGATTGAGATTTGAGAAAGGAACCTCGACAGGACCCTTCCGGAAAACGATACGAGAAGATCTGGACCCAGGAGTGGTCATGTTGCGCACACCCAGCAGGCCAGAGTTCGGCAGTGTCGACGAGGTAGTTGACCAGGTTCGGATAAAGGAACTTATCCAGATGCGTTGCGAATTGATCAAGGGCGGACGAGTGATGAGTATTCCTCCGATGGTTGGGACGTGTTCCCAATGACCAGTTCGGCCTGACATCTTCTACAGAATGGTGAAGCTACAGAGTACGCGATTTCGAGTCCGTGCGAGAGACTTCAGATTGGCCGTGGCCGAGAACAGTGCAGTGCAAGGTGGCTTGGCGTGACGTCATAGTGGACGATGATAGAGACATGTGGAACCAGAGGTTCGTGTGAGACACTGACGAGCTGTCATTACTTCCCGTCGAGACTAGAGACCTGATTTGCTTACAGAGGCGTTGGGATGTGACCAGTTTCTGAGAAATAGTGTGCTGAGGACACAGGTGTCTTCAAGCGAGAAGAGGTAGTACAAGAGAGCCATCCTCTGTGCAGATCGGCATTGACGTGATTGAAAGAGACCTTGAGCAGGATTCCTCCCAGGACATTGCTGCAATGATGTTTGCACCCAGGATTAGATGTGTGATGTACATTCGGAGAGCCAGAGGCCGACGCCAGTGATATGCTGCCTTACGAGTGGTCATGAGGATTGACCGAGAGGTGACCAGAGAAGTGCCAGAACGGAATCGTCCCCGTTAGCACACCTGACAGGACCGATGAGCCGATTGACTGCGAGATAGGAAATCCGCAGAGAAGATAAGGACCCAGAGTCAGAGGACGCCAGACCGTGAGCAAGAAGCAAGTAGATATCCTGCGCTGCTAGCAGTGGGTTGCACCGACTCCTTCTCGACCTCGAAGGAGGAACTACCGAGGACGATATTTATGATTTGTGATTTTGTGATTCGATTATCACGTATCCATCATTTTGGATTTTGGTATTTTGGGCGTTCTGTTTGCATGATTTAGTTTTGATGACTGAGTTTCATGATATTGGTTTCATGCACCCACTGGATATTTATATATTTTGCGCTGAGTTATTACATTTGAGATATTGATTGAGATTTCGTGCCTATCGTATTCAGTGATTTGATTTGCACTTCCAGCGTAGCTTTCATGCATCTTTAGTGTTTTGATATACGATTTTGGTGCACGCCAGATGCACTAAATCGAAATTCTTCGTGCATTTCATATGCACCTGATTTTGCTGTCAGGCACACACGTTGCCTACGACAGATGTTTCGTGCACACCCGTTGCACCTAGATGTAGTTTTCTACACCTGTTTGACACATATATGGATTTTGATTCCTTGCGCACCAGACGCATAGGATATTCTTATATATGCATTTTGGGGATTGATTTCTAGTAGAGTAGTACATTTTTATGATATTCTCTATGTGTTGATATTTTCGGAGCCCCGACAAATGGATTATTACTGAAATTGTTTTAGTAGTGGGGGTTTAAATTTAAATTCGGGGACCGAATTTCTTTAAGGGGGGTAGATTGTAACATTTTCAAAAATATAAAATATTAATTTTGGGAATTTTTATTATTTAATATTATTTTACTGATTATTTTAATATTAAATGCAAATAAATAGGAAAAATGTTAGAAAAATTATGAAAAATTATGGAAAATTCTAAAATAGGATAAATTAGTGAATTATGACATTTTTAAGTTTTTGTGATTAGTTTGACACTAATTTAGTGCTAATCGCGATTAAAATCGCTAATCGGTTTTTAACAAATTTGAACAAAACATGCACACACCACTTTTCCTACACTTGTGCATTTTCTTCTATGGTTTTTTTTCATTTGGGTTTACTATTTAAGTGAGAAGGATTTGTTTTAGGAGAAAAAAAGAAAAGGGAAAAGAAAAGAATAAAGAAATGGAGGTTTGGTGAGAAGAGGGTATGGCCTCATAGACTTAGCACTTAGCCATTGTTCCTTGCTTCATCTCCCTCCTTCTCCTCCCCATGCTTGCTGCTGCTGCCTCTCCTCCCTCTTCCTCCCCTCTTCAACTCCTCAAAAACATCTCTTAAACAACCCCAAAACCTCACACTCCTTTTATTAAAATTGTGCACAAAGCCGAGACCTACACGATGGACCAAGAAAGCATGGATTTTGGCCACTAGGGGGAAACTCAAGAATTCTCTTGAGTTGCCAAATGAGGTAATTTCTGGACCATTACGTTTAATTCTAGCATTCTTTTTACCCCAATGTGTTATTGAATCGATATCGTGTGATATTATGGACTTGTGGATAATCTAGTTAGGGTTTGAGAGGAACTTGAGTTGTAATGTGAAATTGAGCTCAGTAGAGCACTTGTAAACACCCTAGTGCATGAATTGAAACCCAAAACCTGGAACCCAAACACAGAATACGGATTTTAGAAACCGATATCGGGGAAATTGTGTAATTTGTGCAGGTTAAATGGAATCTGCTATCACCCCGAGACCCCTAAAATAATATTGAGTGGAAATTGAGATGTGCAGGCACCATAGAGGCAACACCCAAGACCCTATCCCCCAACTCCCTATTCCGGCCGCCAAATTCCCTCTTTTGGCCGCCAATTGCGGCCTGGGTCCCACCTCCTTGGCTCGTGTTGGTTCTGTAGCTCCTACATGTTCATGTTAGTCCCCTGGTATATATAGATTTGTATAAACAGACCTAGGGTGAAATCTGGGACATATTTCCTATGTTGCTGTTTTGGATTCGTGTTTCCGTATTCCGTATTTTCATTTCTGAAATGGTGGAATGTGTTTTGCCTCGACTATTTGTCGTTTATACGACGATATAGAGGATTTGTTGATGGTTTTGAAGGCGTGCCATAGGTTCTCACCTATAGGCCCCCCTTATCGTATCGTTTTGGATTTCATGCGCCGTTTTAGCTTGGATTTGGTTTTAATACGCATATACGATATTTGATGTGGAGGTACCCATGAAGACTTCGGGACGACAAGAAAATGCGTGGTGATGTCCGCAATGATGATACAGGTGAGTAGATTATATCTACAGGGGGAAGTCGGGTGGATGGCGTATAGCACCCCCGCAGTCCGTAGATAGATTACTTTGCAGCTTATTGTGTTAATAGGCGTATTTTGGATAGCTTAGGGTTAGTAGTGACTAGTGTAGCCATAATCGCGAACCCTAGGATAGAATTGCACCTATACACACACCCTTGCTTATCACTTATTCTTGCACTGTGATCTGATGATGGTGATACCTGTTATGTGATGGGACAATGAGATGTTGACCCCTACCCAGCTATGGGGATGCCGTACGATGATTTACCGTACGTGCCGATATTGATGATAGATCCGCACTCATAACTCGAGGATATCTTATGATATGACATTGAGGCGAGATCACCGACTATATATCCTTATATATACACCGACTCAGATTTAGGTGGTTTCCACACTTACCCCTCCTGATTGACCTGATACTTAGGTGTAGATTGCATAGTAGATACTTCACTGTGATGTTGACTACTAGATTTCTGCATCTTCATGCTATTCATATTGCTGGCATATGTTCATTGCTATATTATTATCATGCTGTTAGGACACCAGCATCATTATCGATGATGCGTATGTTCCACGTACACTATTTGCCGGCTCACACACTTCATCATCGATAATTGCCATGCCACTACACTGTAGTACTATTGCATTCATGAGATGATTCTCCCTTCGACTTATGCACATTACTATTCCATATTGCATGATTCCCGATATGATTACCTTTCCTTATATGTCGCATACATCATGGATTGATTGCATAGCACATCGCATTGGATTTACTTCCTGATGTTGGATTTTCATGTGATTTCTGGATTTGGGAACCGTAGCCTTTTCCAATAAGTAACCATTTAAAAACCCGGTTCCCTTGATATGATATTTGGGGCGTCGCCCCGTGTTTTCTCGGTGCTAGAGGATGACTTTGATATAGGGCATGATCCGGAATGACGGGTGCCCGATGGATTGATATAGGGCATGATCCGGAATGACGGGTGCCCGATGGATTGATATAGGGCATGATCCGGAATGACGGGTGCCCGATGGATTGATATAGGGCATGATCCGGAATGACGGATGCCCGATGGATTGATATAGGGCATGATCCGGAATGACGGATGCCCGATGCATTGAGAGAGGGATGACCCGGACTGACGGATTCCCGATATGTACTTTGATGTAGGGTATGATCCGGAATGACGGATGCCCGATACAAGAGGATTTACGTGTCGATGCTAGGCACGGGTTTCATGATGTTTTTCCATGATTTTGTTTATATCCTCACATTGCATACATGATTCTTATTGTCATTGGGTGATGGGTGGACGGGTTCCACATACATACAGACCTGGATTATATACAGACTTGGATCATAGACAGACTGGTTTTACATTGATCATACTTTATTTGTATATATAACAGGGTATAAGGGCGCTGTTATATATACCCTTACACCAATATTAGTGGTATGGGACGCTAATATATGTGTATTGATATCATTGATATTTCTTCATGGTTACTTCATGCAGACATACCTTACATTGATGACATGTGATTACCTGAGTACCTGACACTGCATACATGATTAGATGTTACCTTGCCACCTTATTACACTCAGATGTACTCTTGTAGATTATATTACTGATCGTTGACTTAGGTTTATGTCTTGCATTCGGTTTCTACTTGTAGATGTTTCTATTCACGAGTTGGCAACTCACCCCCGTTGTGCCACAGTTCTTGCAGGTTCTGCCGTACAGGTTCTTTTGCGGCATTTCTGGCACACTTTCTTCTTGCGGGTGATTTGCTTTGGTAGGTGGATTCTTTCGCATCGAGAACCACCATTGTATTTATTTATTTCATTGTATCTAGAAATTGTCCATCAACTAAAACTTGTATATTCTTTCAGACTTAGAGACGGTGTTGTATTATTCGACCTAGAGTCGCGCTTAGTAGTATTGCGGTTTTCTTGTTGCTTTTGAGCTTTCTTTGGTTTTGATCCTCGCCACTTGGCGTTGTATATTATTATATCATTGTGTGGTTGTGACCGTCGATTGACGAAGAGCTAGCTCCCGCTTGGGGATGCCTTTATCATTGTATATGTATTGTTATTCTCGTTTTACCCCATTCGGGGCCACTTTTACAAAAGAAACTCTGCCGAAATTTTTTAGAAAAGACTTTATTGTTTTCAAAACGTACCTTCGGCTTAGTTATTTAAAAACCTCGATTTCAAACCTGTATTTCTTCACTTTTTTAAACCAGTTTTCTTTACTTATTCTTAAAAAATGGTTTTAGATTTCTGGGCTTTTGGCTTACTTGGATCAGATGGAGTCCTATAGGCTTCATATGGTTCAAGGGCCAGTCACGTGCTCTTTCGGGTCGTGACATTTATCAACATATAACATAGAGACAATCAGAGTACATGTTAAGATAAAGAGCAACCAGATAGCATACTATCATGTCGAGGAAGAAAGTCCTCCATATATATGTCCAAGCTTCCACTACAATATACATCGTATGTACAGTAATGGCCTCTAGGGCATACATATCACTAACAACTTCACCAACCTAGTTTGAATTAGCAATTTAAACTAGTGTGTTTTCTTCACTAAAGAGTTTAATGAAGAGGTAGCTTGGGCTAGTGGACTTCGGGTGAATCGTCTTCGGCACGAAGATCACGAAGGGAGCTTGTACCATCTTCAAGTGGAGCCTAGTGAAGTTGTGTGGACTACAACCCGGAGCATTTGAAGAGAAGGACACGATCTACAAAGGTTGTAGCTTCGTTCTCTTAGTATAGTTTTTATGATATCTAGCTAAAACCCTAGTCATCTAGTTAAAGATCTTGCTTAGTGTTAATTAGCAACCCAAATTTTTAAAAAATGGCATGCTTGATGCTACTAAAACCCAGTGGTGGTGCTAACGTACACTTTCACTTTTGTCAAAAAGGTTCATCTGGACAAGCTCAAGGCACGTTCAGTATTGTGTAAGTTTGTGGGATACCTCAAGAACTCTAGGGGGTATTATTTCTATTACGCTGAGAAACAAAAGGCCTTTGTTTCTCATCATGCCCGCTTTATGGAAACACAATTTCTTAAAAAAGAGATTAGTGGGAGCGCAATAGAGCTGGAAGTAATTCCAGAACCACAAACTATTACTGAAGACTTAATAGAACCTGAGATTTCAATGGAACCAGACGTATCTATACCACTCTGCAGATCTAGTAGGCAGTCTCATCCGCCCGAATGATACTACGGTTTTCTTGTAGACGGGGATCGAGAGGAATGCATCATTGATGATGATGAGCCGACAAGTTTACAGGAAACCATCACGAGTAGAGACTCAGTGAAGTGGCTGGATGCTATGAGATCCGAGATGGAATCCATGTACACCAATAAAGTATGGACTTTAGATGTTGTTCCTCCTGGGGTAAAACCCGTTGGATGCAAATAGATCTTCAAAAAGAAAATTGGTGTAGATGGAAAGGTAGAAACCTACAAATGTAGACTTGTTGCTAAAGGTTTTTGTCAAAGACCAGGATTGGACTATGACAAAACTTTTTCACCAGTGGCTATGCTTAAATCCATTCGGATCCTACTTGCCATTGCTGCCTTCCATGACTATAACATCTGGCAGATAGATGTTAAAACCGCTTTTCTAAATGGAAGTTTAGAAGAGTGTGTTTACATGGATCAACCAAAGGGTTTCATAGACAGTGGGAGCAGTGGAAATGTGTGCAAGTTACTTAAATCTCTTTATGGATTAAAGCAGGCATCGCGGAGTTGGAACATCAGCTTTGATGAGACGGTCAAGGAATTTGACTTTATCAAAAATACAGATGAACCTTGTATTTATAAAAAGATTGTAGGGAGAACTATGGTATTCCTCATTTTATACGTAGATAGCATTCTCCTGATAGGAAATGATATTCCCATGCAACAACCGGCCAAGTTTTTCTTGTCACAGAAGTTCACTATGAAAGACCTGGGTGATGCCTCGTACATTCTACGGATCAAGATCTATCGTGACAGATCTAAAAGAATGTTGGGACTTTCACAGTCAAGGTACATAGACACCGTACTAAAAAGGTTTAGTATGGAAGATTCCAAGCGCGCTAATTTACCCGCTTGTCACGGAATCATCCTCTCCAAAAAGATGTCTCCTAAGACTGATGAGGAGAGGGCTCGCATGAGCATTGTACCCTATGCTTCGGCGGTAGGGGTTAATAATGTATGCAATATTGTGTATCATACCAGATGTAGCTTACGCACTCAGCGTCGTAAGCAGGTATCAGTCCAACCTAGATGAGAATCGTTAGATAGCAGTGAAGAACATTCTTAAGTACTTGAGAAGGACTAAGGAGATGTTCTTGGTGTACGGTAATGGGGACCTCCAGAACGAGGCTTTTACAGACTCTGGAATCCAAAGTGACAAGGACGACTCTAAATTCGTCTCGAGTTATGTGTTTACCCTCAATGGATGGGCGGTCTGTTGAAAGAGCTCCAAACATGACACCGTAGCAGACTCGACGATGGAGGCTGAGTACATCGCTGTTAACGATGCCGCAAAAGTGGCAGTCTGGATGAGGAAGTTCGTTTCTGAACTTCAGGTGGTTCCATCTATTACTGATCCAATACCTTTGTAATCCGATAATAATGGAGCCATGGCTTTGGCAAAGGAACCATGGCCCCATCAGAAATCCAGGCATATCTTGAGGTGGTATCACCTGATCAGGGAGATCGTGGATCGCCGGGAGATCGAGGTGCAGAGAGTAGATACAAAGGACAACACGGCAGATCCATTCACTAAAGCCATCCCTCAAGTCCAGTTTGAGAGACTGTTCAAGATGTTGGGTATGCTGTACACCAGCAACTGGCTCTAGTGCAGACGTTGGGTACTCAATACACCAATAATAGGTCTTAGTGCAAGTTGGAGATTGTTGGATATGTATGCCCTAGAAGCCTTCATTGTATATGATGCTGGGGATATGTATGTACAGGACAATCTTGCTCAATATGATATTTTGTTTGCCTTTATCTTAACATGTGATATGTTTTACTTATTATTTCATATCGCTTATACATGTTGATAAAGCCCTTAGGATCCTTGCTTGACTACCAACGTTATGATAGCAATTAAACTTGTGGGAGATGGGTAGTCGATAAGCACATCCTTAAATGTTCCTAGTCGTGGGAGTATTGAGACTAGGCATCGATACTCCAGAGTATCGATACTCCAGAGAAGACTAGTGTATACATTTCTAGACCCTGACGAGGGGCGATGGTTGGTCCCGCAGCCATTGGTGTGATGCACCTAAGATTGTATATAGGTGCTCACTAGGGGTGAGTACACTGGACGGACACGCTGATAACTGACTTGATGGTATTATACCTATTGTCAGATAGAAGTTCTCAGGTGACATGAGTACAGATAGTCTGTTGACCTGAGATCGTCATTTGTCTCGTGTGAGTTCCCACTATGCGTTGATTACTACCCTACCACAGCTATACTGAGTCGTGCAAATAGTTTTTAGTTAAGTACAGTCCTGAGCTACATGGAGGCAGTGAGCGATTGTTGGGGATTCATCATTCCTGGTATAGGGAGTCGATGTCGCGATGTATTCGGTTGGCCAACACCATAAGTCCCTGGCCAGGGCGAATTGAGAATTACTGATAGTTAGATCAGTAGATTCTCGGATGGTCTTGAGCCACATCGGCATGACTTGTCAGGTTATTAGTGGTCTGGCATTTTCCACCCCTTAGACCCGGCTTGCGATACTCTCAGACGAACAGACCGGACTGTACCGAGATTGTCACAGACAGGCTCAGTAGGAGTTCGGACGAGTTTGCTCGCCGGCCTTCTTTTTGACAGATACCTAGGTAGCCGTTATGTACAGCCAGTTCCACTGACGTGCTTGTAGTTAAAACCACTGTCAGCGTACTGTCGAGTCTTTAGAGTCCCATACAGAGGGTTTCCCTGGTTCAGGCGAAACAATGTAGAGGCCATATGGTTTTACGTGCAGGGTTTCGATCATATACGTGTACTAGATACATGTATTTTTGATCGGACGGATAATACTAGCGAGCTTAGGATTAAGCTGCATTAGAGTATAATATTATTGGATTATTTTCATATCTTGGTATTCGCAGTACGAATACGGGAATGTATATACGGTGAGGAGTATTCTTGTATTTTCATAAGAGTTCTTCTAGAAGAAGACACCTCATTTGTGATAAATCCATTATGTTTAAATGGATAATGAGGTGGAGGTATGAGGTGTTTTTTAAGCATGGTTGAATCATAGCTACATTAGATGACTCACTCATTTGGATAACTATTAAAGCATGTCACATTATTTTTAATGTAGATGATATGCTTGATATTATCACAACTAGGCATTCTTCATCTCATTCTTCACACAACACTTTCATTCCTCCTTTGCTCTCTTCATCTTCTTCAAACCCTAAACACTCTCATGAGTTGAGAAATCTAGGGTTATTGAGACAAATTAATCCAATAAATATTCTCTACATCTCATAAGCTACCTAGATTATCAAACTAGGTACTTTAGTTATCTCATTCTAGAGGTTAGAGCTTGAACTATAGACTCCAGGTGGATATTCTTCGACACGAGGAGGCCGATAACCAAGCTCGATTCGTACAAACGAGGAGCTTAAGAAGAGGATAAGAAGACCCGAAGGACTTGAACACAAAGGTATAAATCATTTCATAGTAGATTAGAGCCTTTGTTAATATTGCTTGTTAGGGCTTATGGTCGATCTTGGATGTTTAGTCGATGTTGCCTGCTACAAAAATATTGTTTGTTAATTCCGCCTCTTTACAAACCCTTTGGAGTGTGCAACGTCGACTTACAATATGATATAACAGGATTATTGAATCAAGTGTTGATTCAATGATTTGATACACACACACACACACATATTCATATATTTGATATTAGCCCGGTTATATATGATATAACCAGACTATTGAATCAAGTGCTGAATTAATAATTTGATATATATATATATATATTAACAAATATTAAATATTATCCGGTTATATATGATATAACCGGATTATTGAATATATTGTTGATTTATTGATTTGATATCTATATATATATAATCATTTGTATCATGGTTGATGATACATGAAACATGGATGTGTAAGAATCACACTTGAAGTAAAGATAAGAAGATAATGATAAATATATATGATAAACAAAGAAAAGAAGCATGAGTCATGGTTTTAGGTGCTTGGAGAAGCATTGAGAAGCCATGACTCGTCTTCCATTCTTGATTTATTCATATAGTTTTAATCATTATTCTTGCTCTCATCTTAGCTCATGGTTCACACTCACTTCCTAGTTCATCTTCTTCATCTCTTCACTAAGTTTTTCAAGGTTGAGAAAAAGAAAAAGAAAGAAATATTTTTAGTGAGCAAAAATTCCTACCTCATCAACCTACATTACTTTACCAAATTATTATAGGTTGTTGATTTGTAGCGGAAACGCGATACGTTTTATGATATGTGTTCTACTCTGTTCTCTACTTACCGCAATCAAGACGGTGTCACTTTGCAGCTAACCGGTTGAGTATGGGTCGATCCATAGGGAGATGGTTGTATGATCGTTCTTGTCTTAGACGAGTCAATTCAAGAATGTATATGTGTATTCTTCAATTCTATCCTACGTGTTCATATTTATGTTCAAGTAAGCTTGTTAGGGTTAAGGTTGGTTAGTAGAGTTAGGATTAGTCTTGTGCTTGTCTTTTTCCATTCCTAAAACGATGTTGGGATAATCGAACGTAGCGGGGATTGAGAGGACATAGGAATGAGATTTATGAGTTTAAGCAAGCTTTCCAACGCTAAATCCATTCTTAGTGCCCCTTGTCATTCCGCTACGTGCGCTTATTTCCAACCATAGGCCAAACACCCACAACCATGTATCCAATTAAGTCACAACTACTTGTCACGTTGTAGTGCGCCTAAATGACTTCTCGACTTAGGTCACGGCTATATGTCACATATAGCACGCCTAAGTGAGGGGTTGTGTTTGTTTGGTCTAGGTTCGTTTCAAGGTGTTGGGCGAAGAGAAACATAAGGGATTTTTCCGTCCCTCATACAAACTTTACTTATCCCCTAACAAGTGTGGAAATTATTCACACATTTAAATGAAAATAAAAACAAAACAAGAAAGAAGCAAAGAAAAAAATGAAAAATACGGTTTTTCAAAGATGCAAGCTAACTACTTGGGTCCTCACCTAAGGGAGGAACTCCATCGAGTATCATGGCTTGAAAATACGGATAAGAAGAGAAGAAAAACAAAACAAGAAAAGAAAAGAAAACCCAACAACTACTTAACATAATAAAGTTACACTACGAATTAAAAATACAATGCATGGAAATAAAAATACAAGATAAGAAAAATAACCCTCATCTTCATTTAACTTCTACTCAAGAGCTCCCACTACACTTTAATGGAGGAAAGATGATGAAAAAGAAGAAATACAAACTAAACTACACTAAAATCTAACTAAAAAGAAGCATCCTTTACATGGCACAAAACTGGGCTATTTATAGGCAGAGAGCTGAAACCCTAAGGCCAAATTCTGAGCACAAATACAATTACCAAAATAGCCCAAAAATATCTTCTGACACTGAGTCAACTCGGCCGCGGAACCGCCGCATAATAGCCACATTGGATGAGGTTCCGCGGCTCTTTGGGGGAATTGATTTGTCGTTTTTTGTGTGGTTTCTTGTGTTGCTTTTTGCTTGTGTTTGACAAGTCCTAAGTTGCAAAATGCTTCCAATATTTCTTCAGATTTTCAACAGTCCAGAATGGCTTCACTTTTAATTCATTTGACTTTCATCTCCCTCGAGCTCCGCGCACCCATTGAATCTTGTGCTGCCCTTCTCGTGCTCTATGCTTGTCCGAGACACGAATTACCACTGTTTTTCTTCTTGTCTCTTGAAATGGTAAGCGGCACTGGACGGATATGGATGACCGGAACCCGGCTTTTATCTGTCTGTGGCAGATGTTCTGGATTTTGGCGTAACCATGGAGATTTTGTATGATTTGCGTTATTTTGGACAAGAAACTTGTAACCTGTAAATATGTAGCAAATACGGATCAAAAGCACCTGCCTATAAACAAACTAGCAGAAGAATGGGCGGTATTAAATGCAATATTCTAGTATGAACAAATACCCTCAAACTTAACTGTTGCTCTTCCCGAGCAAAACCAATTATTCACAAAAAGTCCTAACCTCAATTTTGAAGGGAACGCGATTGCACTGAGCTCGTGCAACAAGCCGTTAAACCTCTAGATGTCCCTAGTAGGAGGAGTGTTGTCTCTTGAGGTTTTTCAGCTGATACTACCCATAAAATCCCGTCAAGAAAGTTTCGTAAGTTAACGTCGACTCTACTCCTACGGTTTAGTATCTAAGTTAGAAATTCTATCACCTATAATATTCAACCCTTATTTTCCACACCGCCTATTTATTCAACCTCAGATCCTATACGTTTTTACAGTTTAGAAAGATCTTGGTTTCTCTCGAGTTTTCCTTCTAAAGCACAGTTTCCAATCCGGGATTTTTATCATCTTTACGGAAAACATAAATCTTATTCTTTATCCCTATCTTTTCTCCAAATATCGATCGTATACCCCTACGTGTGTGTAAAATTTCACCCTTACACTTAAGAATTCAATTCAAGCTATAGTATCCTTGCCTTAATACCTAATACTATTTGTTTTCGTTAATGATGGACGGATTTTCTCACACACCTTTCATGCGACTATTAATGCTTCTTGAGGCACTAACCAGCCGATTACTGAATGTGTGAGCTTAAAGCATAAATAGCAGTTTCTAGGTCTTGTAATTTAATCTTTTTTTCTTTTTCAAGACCGGATAATTTTTCAATGATGCTCTTTTGGTGGTAGCTTTAAATACCGTTTTTTCTTTCATACTAGGTTTTCAGGCAAGTGTATTTCTAGGTATCCTCTACTATCCTATGTTTTAAAGTGCGTGTAAGTGTAGTTTGTAGAGTATATACTTTCTGAATTTGGACTCACGAATAGGAACTATTTTTCAGACTTATCCTTCAATAAAGCTTTCAACACTTTTTCTTCATCTCGACTTAACTCAAGAACTGAACTCAAGATTACCTACTTCTAAAAAAAACTGCAAGGACGTATAATTACTAAGGTTAAACAGAAGGTGGGTTATTTTTAGGGTTCTCAATTCCTAAGACTAGGATTTAGTTATTCCTAACAAATTAACTAAATTTTCGGAATAAAAATCTAAGTTACCCTACCAGCTAACTTGACGACAAATTTTTATATTTTAGGAAAAAATTTCGATTTTTGTGGGTTTTTAAATAAGTATGCAATTGCAAAATATACATATGAATGCGAAGGTAGAAAGCTTACCGAGCACACCCCCAAACTTAAACTTGACAGTGCCCTCACTGTCATACTACACCAAGAGGGTCAAAATTGTCGGCGCTCCCTTGTTTTTTTTTTTGGTTTTTTTATATAAAAGAAAAGGCAAAAAATATATATATACACAAAAAGGTTTCCCCAAACTTAAGTAAAACAGTGTTGCCACTGTTTAAGCGTTAAGGTCAAAGTTAGGGGGGAAGAGAACAATATTAATCTATATAAGGCCTAACAATGGCCAAAAGTTAATACCAACCATTCAAAAAATTTATTGTGATAAAGCCCGGGCTGGTGAAAGAATGCGGAGAGGAAAGAAATGGATAATACGCGAGACCGTGTGGGGATGGAAGCGGGATACGGTCTCAGTGGAGTAGAAGAATGGCGAAAGGGAGAAAGAAATGGAATACGTACATGAGGGTGGAAATGGATTAAATAAATTAGTACAGTCTGTAATGATCGGAGTGAAAGAATGGAGTGTACTAATCTATCAACATGTCGAGAAATGGGGTCAAACCTCTCAATATTCGTAAGAAAACATGGGTCGACCGAACTTAGTAAACCAGACGTAAGAAATGAAAGTGATACGGTGTTGCGCAAAATCGAAACGATGGAAAGGATGGAGGGGAGTGAGTGAGGAAGTGTATCAGTTAACCATTCAGGAGGGTGTGCACAGTCAATGAAAGGGACATGATGAATTGGAAAATCCGACTCATCAAGTAAAACTGCTTCATCCTCAATGCTATCCTCAAAATTCTCCTAAAAAATCAGCTCATCCATGCATTTATCATCAATTTCCAGACGCATATGGGGTTCGGGAAAAATAGTTAATGGTTCGGAATGATGTCCACACGGAAGTGAAAGGACATGATGAATTGGTGAGAAAAACTCATCCAAAACTGTGGGTTCATCATCCAAAATATTCCCAGCGTCGATATTCTCAATCAAGTGAAAGTCAAATTTCTCAGACACTTCATCAAAAGCATGGATTTTAATCAATTCTTGTTCTAGAGTGGAGGTGTAGAGATCAACGGGATTGGGTGTGGTTTCACTTTATAGGGTCCCTCCACATTCAGGTAAATCAAACACTACAAAGTCGCACAACTCATCAACCGTTCTATCTTCAATTTGTGATTCATTTGGGACACTCGATAGAATTTAGAAACTGGATTTGTGAAAGTCGATTTGAAACGGGTAGGTTTGATTTGGAAGGGTGGAATGCTCACTCTCAAGACCAAATCCGCAATCTGTCCTATCGCCTCATCATACATTGGAAAATATGGAGCTAGTTGTAAACTAGCAGCCGGTTCTTAAGATTGTATGAGGGCGGCCATGGATGCATTCATTTTCTCCATCTGGTATGAAGTTGTAAGTGCACGACGGCGCCCCGGCCGTCAATCCGACGCTGGAATGCGGAAGCGGTGATAAACTTTGATTTTGCGAACTTAGCAAACCGGCACCACCGCGCACTAAACACCCGGATCGGGCCATTAAACTAGTTCTAGCTAACTACAAGACGGGTTAGAGATATACCGAGTGATCCGAGTCCTCCGGTCTTCTCGTCGTCGTCCCGATCTCCTGCGGAAACTCCGGTCGTCGCCTCCTCGCCGGAAGGGCACCACATCGCCTGCATCTTTTACGGGCTCCTACCTCAATACCGAGGCAACTCGGGCGCAAAGCTGGCAAGTCGACGCGTCCAAGATTTGCTGTAGGCTAATGTAGAGTCTATGTCTCATTGGGGTTTTGTTGCCATGGAGGATGGAAGAGGAGGTTAGGAAAATTGGTGCTTTCAATTTTCTAGCAAGCAAAAATGATATGAAGAAATATGCCACCATAACCAAAATGAATCTCTCTCATTTTTCCTCTCCCTCTCCAAATGTGTGGCCGGCCTCTCTTTGATGGAAAATGGTGGAGGGCAAAACAAATACAAGAAGGGAGGTGATGGTAGTAAAAGGTGAAGGGGTGACCACATCCAAACATCATGATAACAAAACTCAAATCAATTTCTAATCCTTTCATATCTTAATTAATGCAAAAGGAAAAGACTAAGAAAGCATCTCATGATTATGAACCATCATGAAACCCTACAAATTCAAGATATCCCCTCCACAAATGTTATTTGCAAACTTGCAAATAACCCCCTCCATCGGAAAAGTCCGGCCGGGAAAGAACAAAGGAAAACCGGCCGGAACGGAATGCAAACTGGCAACTCCAGAAAACTGGTCCCGTAATAAATTACAGGAAAACCCCGATACTGTGCATACATACCCGCATCTGTATTCCGACCGGATACAAATGCAATGAGACAAAATCTACACTGTACTATACTAGGATCCGGCTTAAACCATAGCCGGCTAGTAATATCCGTCCGATCCTGATCCGTGCAATACCGCACGTATCTGATCGAACCATGCCATATATCCATACGGCCACTAGTACAGACCGTCCGATCCTGATCCGTGCAATACCGCATGTATCTGATCGGACCCTGCCATATCTCCATACGGCCTCTACAGCGTTTCGCCCGAAAGCTTGAGTAACTGTAAGTGTGGTGGACTCTAAAGACTCGTCAATACTATGGCTGTAGAATTAACCACTAGCACGTCAGAGGTATAAGCCAATACGTGATGGGCCACCAGCTATTGACTAAAAGGGACGTCGATGAGCGAACTCATCCTGACACCCTACTGAGCCTGTCAAAGACAATATCCGTACAGTCCGGTCCGTTCGTCTATGAGCATCGCATGGCGAGTCTAGAGGGTTGGTAAAAGTCAGACCCCCAAAAGCGGTACAAGTCGTGTCGGAGTGTAGCCCAGAACACCCCGAGATACTACTGGAATACCTACCAGTAAATCTCCTGCCTTGGCCAAGGACTTTGTGTAATGGCTCTCCTAGACACAGCGCGACCTCACCCCCAATACCGGGAGAGACGAACCCCTGAAGATCCGCTCTCTGCCTCCATGTGGCTCGGGACTGTACCTAACTAAAACCTGTATGCACGAGTCCTTTGAGCCGTGGTAGGGTAGTAATCAAAGCACAGTGGGAACTCACACGAGACAAATGACGATCTCAGGTCGATGAACTAACTGTACACATGTCACCAGGGAACTGCTATCTGACGTCAGGTATAAGACCAACTAGCATGTTCCCGGCGAGTCCTTTCCGGTGTACTCATAACCCAATGAGCACCTGTATACATCTTAGGTGAACCAACTGACACCAGTGGCTTATGAGACCGGCCACCGCCCCTCGTCGGGGTCTCGACTGTATACACTAGTCTACTCTGGAGAATCGATGCCCTGTCTCGAAACTCCCACGACTAGGGACCATTTAAGGTTGTGCTTATAGACTACCAGCTCCCACGTATATGATCGCCCTCATACTGCTGGCAGTCAAGCAAGAATCCTAGGGGCTCTATCAACGTGTAATAGCGACCTGTAAGGTCACCTAAAGCAGTACACGATGATAAAGGTAAACCAGATAGCATATTATCATCTTGAGTAAGACTGTCCTACCGGGATAGGTCCTCCCTCAATCATTGCAATCACGTGCCTGTGATCCAATAATTGACTCTGAGGGCACTATCTCCAACAGAAGCTACCCGAAATTCTTCCAAAGTTTGTTCAAGACTAGACATGGGTTGTGAAGAGCTTTCAGTAAAAGAATCAAATTTGTGTTGATACGTGAAACTCCTAAATGGCTGTTCAGAAAAAATGTCTAGAGGTGTAAAAGTCGGGTAGGATTGATAGGAATCGAATGGTTGGACAGGATTAAGGTCAACGTTATAATAAGAAGGTGATTGGAATTGTTGTCCTAACGAGTTCGAAGTGGTGAAAGGCATGAAAGATCGGCTACGGGATTGTGCAATATGTTTAGCAATAGACATTGGTCTCGGAGTCGCAACATGACTCTCAGATGGGGTATCAACATGAGAAGGGGTGAATGTTTGAAATGGTTGATACGAAGTGGTTTGCAGAGTCCAATTGTTTATCCTAGACGCGTCTATCCGATCTCTCAAAGAAATTTTTGGCATGGATGGATCGTTCGAAATTTGGCCAAGGCAAGAACCGTAAGAATAAATGTCTGGTTGTGGGTACCAAAGTTCGGCAAGAATTGGTCGTTTTAGGGTACCCATGTTATGAAAAGGTAGGGAGGGAGGAAAGTGGTTAAATTTTATAAATTTTTGTTTTGTTTTTGGAATTTTTGAAATTGTTTGTTTGGTTTGTGAAAGAAAACGGAATTATGGGACTAAACTTTACATAAGCACAACCACAATCACAACATGCAAAAACAATCACCTAGAGCTAGAGTCTTCAAAGTCCAACTAGACCGCTCCTAGACTTCCAAGCGACAAGTTGCAGGATAACTCTCGAATCGCCTCTTCACTGCCAATTGTAGCCAAGTAAGCACAAGTGAGGTAAAAAGGGTTCCGCTTATGAATCACCATGAGACGGGCCTTTTAAAATTACCTCCTCACTTGTCTAGCCTAGGCACCACAAAGTCAAGTTTAGATAAATGACCGATTTCCCGCAACCTTCACTTTTCCTAAATGAGCGCGACAAGTCCTTATAGGTTTGGTCTAGATATTTTTTATTAACTCAAGGTAATGCGTATGCTTTTTGTGATTTGTAGGGTCTTAGGAAGGGTGATGAAATCCCCACCCAATCTTAATTGGTGTTCAAGCCCCTTAATGTCTGTATTATTATATGTAAAGCGTATAAACAAACCAAATCTAAAACAACAAAAATTTATTTGGTGGCGGCGCAAATTTGTGCAAAGAAACCTGCAGAAAAATAAAGTTCAGTGAAGTTTACAGAGAGTTTTGGAGGAGAGAAAGGGGTGGAAAAATTTTTGGACAGAGAAGCCAAATTATGACCACGGAACCGCCGCGGTAACCAAGCTTTCACCGCGGTTCCGCAGTCAAAATATTGAGTTGGGGCTTCAAAATTGGTCCCTACACTCCCCTTGTGATGTTCTTCTATATTAAACCCTCTGTTTCATTATTTGATTACTGTACTTGCTCCAGATAGCCTGCACACTTGCACACAAAAATATCAAAAATAAAAAAATGGTATTTTATTATATTTAATATTTTATATATATACAAAAAAAATATTAACCCGAATAACAAGAAAGAAATACGTTACCGTCTCCCCGGCAACGGCGCAAGTTGATTGGTAGCGGAAACGCGATAGGTTTTATGATATGCGTTCTACACTGTTCTCTCCTTACCGTAATCAACACGGTGTCACTTTGCAGCTAGCCGGTTGAGCACGGGTCGATCCACAGGGAGATGGTTGTATTTTCGTTCTTGTCTTAGACGAATCAATTCAAGAATGTATATGTGTATTGTACAATTCTATCTTACGTGTTCGTATTTATGTTTAAGTAAGCTTGTTAGGGTTAAGGTTTGTTAGTAGAGTTAGGATTAGTCTTGTGCTTGTCTTTTGCCATTCTTAAAACGATGTTGGGATAATCGAACGTAGCGGGGATTAGGAGGACATAGGAATGAGATTTACGAGTTTAAGCAAGCTTTCCAACGCTAAATCCATTCCTAGTGCCCCTTATCCTTCCGCTACGTGCGTTTATTTCCAACCCTAGGCCAAACACCCACAACCATGTATCCAATTAAGTCACAACTACATATCACATTGTAGTGCGCCCAAAGGACTTCTCGACTTAGGTCGCGGCTATATGTCACGTATAGCACGCCTAAGTAAGGGGGTTGTGTTTATTTGGTCTATGTTCGTTTCAAGGTGTTTGGCGAAGAGAATCATAAGGGATTTTTCCTTCCCTCATACTAACCTTCCATAGCCCCTAACAAGTGTGGAAATTATTCACACATTTAAATGAAAATAAAAACAAAACAAGAAAGAAGCAAAGAAAGAAATGAAAAATACAGTTTTTCAAAGATGCAAGCTAACTACTTGGGTCCTCACCTAAGCGAGGAACTCCATCGAGTATCATGGCTTGAAAATACGGATAAGAAGAGAAAGGAAACAAAACAAGAAATGAAAAAGAAAACCAACAACTACTTAACAACAATTAATAAATTTATACTAAGAATTAAAAATACAATGCATGGAAATAAAAATACGAGATAAGAAAAATAACTCTCATCTTCATTTAACTTCCACTCAAGAGCTCTCACTACACTTTAATGGAGGAAAGATGATGAAGAAGAAGAAATACAAACTAAACTACACTAAAATCTAACTAAAAAGAAGCATCATTTACTTGGCACAAAACTGGGCTATTTATAGGCAGAGAGCTAAAACCCTAGGGCCAAATTCTGAGCCCAAATACAATTACCAAAATACCCCAAAAATATCTTCTGACCCTGAGTCAACTCGGCCGTGGAACCGCCGCATAATGGCCACATTGGCCGCGGTTCCGCGGCTCTTTGGGGGAATTGATTTGTCGTTTTTTGTGAGGTTTCTTGTGGTACTTTTTGCTTGTGTTTGACAGGTCCTAAATTGCAAAATTCTTCCAATATTTCTTAAGATTTTCAACAGTCCAAAATGGCTTGACTTTTAATTCATTAGACCTTTATCTCTCTCGAGCTCCGCGCACCCATTGAATCTTGTGCTGCCCCTCACGTGCTCTGTGCTTGTTCGAGACACAAATGACCACTGTTTTTCTTCTTGTCTCTTGAACTGGTAAGAGGCACTGGACGAATATGGATGACCGGAACCCGGCTTTTATTTGTCTGTGGCAGATGTTCTGGATTTTGGCGTAACTGTAGAGATTTTGTATTAAATGCGTTTTTTTGGACTAGAAACCTGTAACCTGTAAATATGTAGCAAACACGGATTAAAAGCACCTGCCTATAAACAAACGAGCAGAAGAATAGACGGTATTAAATGCAATATTCTGGTATGAACAGTTGTTCTCTTCACTAATATCTTGATTAGTGAAGTGTGAGCTTGAGTGTGAGTTGCCTCAGGTGGATCATCTTCGACGACGAAGACTTCGAGCAAGCTCGTTTCAACCTTCAAGTGGAGTCAAAGAAGAGTTTTTGGACTACTACTCAGAGCTTTTGAAGTGAAGGATTAGACTTTAAAGGTTGTAGTTTCTCTTCACTTAGTTTAGAACTGGATTTGCTTAACTTTGAAACCCTAATTCTCTAGTTCGATTCTTGTTTATTATACTTAGCCCTCTAGATTTTTAAAATTTCATACTTGATACTCATTGAAACCTAGTAGAGGTGCTAAGACATACTTTCATGGTTTCAAAGCCAAACTAGAGACTTAGGCAAAGTTTAGACGACGTTAAATGGTTTGATCGACGTTTGATTTTCCGAACTATGCTAGTTTCTATACATTTTTCCAAACTTCTACATTTTTCATATTAAAAATGCTCAGAAAATCATATAGGTAATTTTATGAAGGCACAAGAAATACGAGCACATAACTCCAACAATTAGCCGCGGAACCGACGCTTATACCATGTATTGGGCGCGGTTCCGCCGCACAATTATGGAGTTAGGAGCTCGTTTTTCTTGTGCTGCTTCATTTTCATATTTGGGATTTTCTGGATATTTTTAATGAAGCTCAAATGGTTGAGATCTCTGTGAATTGTTGTTGTTTGAAACATCGATTGAAATGTTTAACATCGTCTATATTGCTTTGGTTATGGGTGTAAGTCGATGTCGCGCACCCTGCGGGTTCGCGGGGAGGCGGAATACGCAAAAATGATTTCTACGGGCTTCTCAAAACTGACTTAAACCCAGGATCGACCATAAACCCTAGCTAGCAAAACTGTATGAGGTTAACTACTCGGATAGAAAATTATACCTCACAGAACCATGTCCTTCGGGTCTTCTTGTTGTCCTCCTCCTCATCATAGGCTCCTCGGATCGTACACGGATCGGGCCTCCTCGCCGGTCCTCTCAAGTCAAAGACGATCCACCCGAGAGTCTATATTCCAAGCTCCAACCTCAAAACCGAGGTAAATAAGGCACCTAGTTCGCTAAACTAGATGTCCTAGATGATGTAGAGAGTGCTAATGGATTGTTTAGTCTTACTAAACCCTATGGCTCACAACACATGTGAAGGATTAGGGTTTAGTTTGAGGAAGAAAGAGATAGAGAAATCAAGAGAGAGAATGAGGAGAAGCAAATGAACTAAAGTTGTGTGGGTGTGGAGAATGGGTCAAGACTTCACTCATTGAAGCATGGATTATTTTCTTATAGAAAATAGCCACCATGCTTCAATAGTGATCACAAACTAATAAACAACTCATGGAGCCATGTTTCCCACCCATGGCACACAGGTCTCCAAATATCCACCTTATTAATCTATTTTGCAAAATAGATAAACCAATAATGAGGTATCCCCTTCTAGAAGCATACCAAGTAAAATTACAAGAATTCCCTCACCGTATATACATACCCGTATCCGTATTCCGAAAAATACGAATACACCGAGATGAAAACAATCCAATAATAAAATACTAGGATCCGGCTTAAACCAAAGCCCGCTAGTATTGTCCGCCCGATCAGCATCCGAGTACAAATACATGTATGTGATCGAAGCCCTACCGTAAAACCATACGTCCTCTACATCTTTTGCCCGATGTAGGGAAACCCTCTGTGTGGGACTCTAAAGACTCGTATTTGTCGATAAGAAGGCCGATGAGAAAACTCATCCGAACTCCTACTGAGCCTATCTGTGACAATCTCCGTACAGTTCGGTCTGTTCGTCTAAGAGTATCGCATATCGGGCCTAGGGGGTGGTAGCCATCAGACCCTTAATAGCACAATAAGTCGTGCCGGAGCAGAGCCCAAAACACCCTGAGAAACTACTGGAGTACCTACCAGTAAATCTTGCTTTCCCTGGCCAGGGACTTTGTGTAATAGCTTTCCGAACACAGCGCGATATCAACCCCCAATACTGGGAGAGACGAATCCTATCTAACCACTACTACCTCCAAGTGCATCGGGACTGCACCCAACTACTACCTGTTTGCACGACTCCTTTGAGCCGTGGTAGGGTAGTAATCTAAGAACAGTGGGAACACACTCGAGGCGAAGTAGCAGTGTCAAGTCGACGGACTAAGCTGTACTTATGTCACCTGGGAACTGCTACCCGACGATAAGTAAAATACCCACCAGCAGCTCCCTATGAATCATGTCTAGTTTACTTATAACCCAATGAGCACCTGCATACTATCTCCAGTACAACGTACTAATGGCTGTAGGACAGACCATCTCCCCTGCTGGGATGAGAAGCATATACACTAGTCTACTCTGAAGTATCGATGCCCCGACCCGATAATCCTACGACTAGGGACCTGTATAAGGATGTTCTTATAGACTACCCAGCCCCCACTAGTGTGACTGCCATCACAACGCTGGTAATCAAGCAAAGATCCTAAGGGCTCTACCAATATGTATAAGAGATATGCTAAAAGAAACACATGCACATATTGAGGTAGAAATAAACCAGGTAGCATACTACCTTTTCGAGCAAGCCTGTTACTATATCCATGTATATCCCAAGCTTCCAATATGTAATATACAAACCAGTATGATACAATAATTTCCTCTAGGGCATATATCACTAACAATCTCCCACTTGCACTAAGGCCATGTATTGGCATATCGCAGACCTATCATCTCGAATAGCCTCTCGAACTGTATCTGAGGGATGGCCTTTATGAGTGGATCTGCAGTGTTGTTCTCTGAATCAAGTCTCCGCACCTCGATCTCCCGGCGATCAACGATCTCCCTGATCAGGTGGTACCGCCTCAAGATATGTCTGGACATCTGATGGGACATAGGTTCCATCGCTAAAGCTATAACACTGTTGTTGTCACAATACAGAGGTATTGGATTGACAATGGACGGAACCACCTGAAGTACTGTTTGGAAATTCCTCATCCAGACTGCTTCTTTCGTGGCGCCACAAGTAGCGATATACTCTGCTTCCATCGTCGAGTCAACAACGGTGTCCTGCTTGGAGATTTTCCAACAGACTGCCTCTCCATTGAGTTTAAAGACATAATCCAATATGGACTTGGAGTCATCCTCGTCACTCTGGAAGATGGAGTCCACAAAGACCTCAATCTGGAGGTCTTTTCCACCATACACCAAGAACATATCCTTAGTCCTTCTCAGGTACTTGAGAATGTTCTTTACTATTATCCAGTGCTTCTCCCCAGGGTTTGACTGATACCGGCTTACCATGCTAAGTACGTAAGCAACATCTGGTCTGGTACACAACATCGCATATATTATAGAGCCTATCGCAGAAGCGTAGGGTATAATCGACATGCGAGCCCTTTCCAAATCATTCTTGGGAGACATCTCTTTGGAGAGGATGATTCCGTGATAAGCCGGTAGATTACCGCGCTTTGAATCTTCTATACAAATCACTTTTGTATGGTGTCGATGTACCTGGACTACAAAAGTCCCAACATCCTCTTAGATCTATCACGATAGATCTGGATCCCCAGAATGTAAGAGGCATCTCCCAGGTCTTTCATGGAGAACCTCTGTAACAAGAATCCTTTGACTGATTGCTGCATAGGAATGTCATTTCCTATCAAGAGAATTTCATCCACGTAGAAAACGAGAAATACCACAGTTCTTGCTACAATCTTACTATAGATGCATGGCTCATCTGGATTTTTGATAAAGTCGAATTCTTTGACCTTCTTATCAAAACAGATGTTCTAACTCCGCGATACCTGCTTTAATCCATAAATTGATTTAAGAAACATGCACACCTTCCCGCTGCTCCCACTTTGAATGAAACCCTCTGGCTGATCCATATAGACGCACTCTTCCAAATGTCCATTCAGAAAAGCGGTCTTTACGTCCATCTGCCAAATTTCGTAATCGTGGAAGGCAGCAATAGCAAGAAAGATCCGAATGGATTTGACCATAGCCACTGGAGAAAAGATTTCATCATAGTTCAAACCAGGCCTTTGACGAAAACCTTTTGCAACAAGTCTAGCCTTATAGGTTTCAACCTGTCCATTTACACCAATCTTCTTTCTGAAGATCCATTTGCAGCCTATGGATTTACCCCTTCTGGAGCAATGTCCAAAGTCCATACTTTGTTGGTGTACATGGACTTCATCTCGGTCCGCATTACATCTAGCCATTTTACCGAGTCACCGCTTTGAATGGCTTGCTGGAAGCTAATTGGCTCATCATTGTCAATGATGCAATCCTCTCTATTCTCGTCTATTAGAAAACTGTAGTATCTCTCGGGCGAATGAGACTGCCTACTAGTTCTGCGGAGTGGTGTGGGGATGCCATGTTCTTTCGAAACCTCTAGTTCTACTATACTTTCAGTAATAGCTTGTGGTTCTGGAATTTCTTCCAGTTCTATTGCGCTCCCACTAGTTTCTTTTTCCAAAAATTGATTTTCCAAAATGTGGGTATGACGAGAAACAGAACCTTTTGTTCCTCTGCGTTATAGAAAAGATACCCCCTGGAGTTCTTTGGGCATCCCACAAACTTACAAAGTACTGAGCGTGCCTCGAGCTAGTCCGCATGCTGCTTTTTTACAAAAGCTAGGCATCCCCATATCTTCAGATACTGAACATACGATTTCTTCCCACTCCACATCTGATATGGTGTGGTAGGCACAGTCTTGGTAGGAACCTTGTTCAAAAAATATGCAGCTATTCTAGTGCATAACCCAGAAGGATCACGGTAACTCAGCGTTACTCATCATGGAACGTACCATATCCAATAGGGTTCTGTTCCGCCTTTCCGATACACTATTGTGTTGTGGTGTGTATGGAGGAGTAAGCTGAGAGAGAATTCCATTCTCTTTTAAGTAATCCAGGAACTCGACACTTAAGTATTCACCACCTCGATCAGATCTCAGTATCTTCATACTTTTGCCTGTTTGTTTTTCCACTTCATTCTTATATTCTCGGAATTTCTCAAAAGCCTCGGATTTATATTTCATCAAGAAGACGTGTTCATACCTAGAGAAATCATCCGTAAAAGTAATGAAATAGGAATAACCACTTCGTGCATGTGTAGACATTGGACCACACACATCGCTGTGTATGTGTCCTAAGAGCTCGCTCTCTTTTACTCCGTGTCCAGTGAACGAAGTCTTTGTTATCTTTCCTTTGAGACATGATTGACAAGTTGCATAAGACTGATATTCAAACAGATCCAAATATCCCTCTCTATGTAACTTCGTCAACCGTATTTCATTGATATGACCCACTCTACAATGCCATAAGAAAGCCTTATTTAACTCTGGAGACTTTCTTTTAAGTGTGTTCTGGACGTTGAAAACCTGAGCTTTATTTAATACGTATATACCGTTATCTAGTGTACCTGACCCAATCAAAGCTTGATTTAAGTGGATGTGTGCCACATCGCTTACAAATGTAAAATCATATCCTTGTTTAGAAAGTAAAGATATAGATATAATATTACAAGCTAGACTAGGTACACACAAACAGTTACGTAAAATCAATATCTGCCCACTTGTCAATCCTATGTGATATTCCCCTACGGATACAGCGTCCACGCTCATTCCGTTCGCAACCTGAGAGTCATATCACCTACCTTGATAACTCTACGGTTTCTCAAATCCAGTTATGAATTACAGATATGAGATCCCGATCCGGTATCTAGTACCCAGGAAGTAGAGTTAATTGACAGACAGTTTTCAATCACAAACACACCCGAAGCCGAAGCCACAACGTGCTTCGGATCCTGGATTCTGGCTTTCCAAGCCTTGTATTCCTTCCGCCAAGGCCCTTTCCCGTGACAATAGGAACAGTCCTTCTTCCCTACTGTTAGCCCCAAAACTTTTGCCCTGCCCTTTCCTTCTACCTTACTGACACCGCCTATCGGCTTGGTGGAGGCCTTCTTCTTCTCTCCCTTGGCTTTCGCCTTGGATCTAGAAGAGGAAGATTTCCCAATAAGCAGAGCGGGTGTCTCCCTGGTTTCCTTCAGGGTGTAAGTAGAAGGTAGGGATTGTAGAATCAAGTTAGTACATAACTCGTTCTCCAATATGGTCTCCATGTCCGTGAGCTCTTTAATATAGCTAATCATTATAAGGACATGGTCCCCTACAGATGACCCGACAGCCAACCTCTCCTGAAGCAATTCCTTCGAGATCTCATATCTTACGATACGAGACTGCTCTCCATATAAATCTTTGTTATGGAGGAAGATAAAAGCTAAGTCCATCTTCTCGTGCTGCCTCTGGTGTTCACTATCCATTGAGGCCAATACGAGGCACTTGGCATTCGCACAGTCTTTTTCCCTTATCTTACGGATATCAACATCCGCGACGGTAGAAACTGGACCTGGGACGCCGGGGGCTTTAGTAGTAAGGAGGTGGCCTAGCTTGTCATAGGCAATGGACATCTAGACAAACCTTTGCCAATCAATATAGTCTGGCTCAGTCAATTTATTATCTAGCTGTAACCTAAGTCTGGTCACCTGGTCGCTGTAATTAGGTGAGAGAGAGATAACACTTAGCATGATGCTCTTGCAAGTTTAGATTGGTTATTAGTTTATCTAAACAGGATGGCTCCAGTGTATCTCGAATCCTTCCTCAAACCATAAAAGAAGAATTAGTCAGGATTAATCTCACTCTTACAATACTTGCTTAACCTTTCGGCCAGGCTGGTGTTGGTACTTTGAGGGAGGATTTCCAACACTTTCGTGAAATTCCTTAATTACATAACCTCTTTTCCCTGGAGGCGTAGCCCCACTAACACCGTTCTAGACACCTACTTGGTTTATAGCATTGATTGTTTAGTGAAAAAATATCCCAAGGAGTAGCGGATACTCACAGTTGGATCGGGATCCAAATATCATTGTGTGATAATCCTGAAGGAATCCTACCAAAATTGTCACACTTCAAATGGTATGCAACACTAGCAAGTTTCAGTTTCTTTAGAAACTTCCGATGTGGATTTTTGCCCCAAGCTCTGATGACCTTGACGAAGGCCAACATATCATAAGTCGCTGTTGGAGATAGTGCCCTCAGAGTCAATTATTGGATCACAGGCACGTGATTGCAATGATTGAGGGAGGACCTGTCCCGGTAGGACAGTCTTACTCGAGATGATAGTATGCTATCTGGTTTACCTTTATCATCGTATACTGCTTTAAGTGACCTGACATGTCGCTATTACACGTTGATAGAGCCCCTAGGATTCTTGCTTGACCACCAGCAGTATGAGGTCGATCATATAAGTGGGAGCTGGGGTCTATAAGCACATCCTTAAAAGGTCCCTAGTCGTGGGAGTTTCGAGACAGGGCATCGATACTCCAGAGTAGACTAGTGTATACAGCCGAGACCCCGACGAGGGGCGGTGGCCGGTCTCACAAGTCACTGGTGTCAGTTGGTTCACCTAAGATGTATACAGGTGCTCATTGGGTTATGAGTACACCGGACAGGACTCGCCGGGAACATGCTAGTTGGTCTTATACCTGACGTCAGATAGCAGTTCCCTGGTGACATGTGTACAGGTTAGTTCATCGACCTGGGGATCGTCATTTGTCTCGTGTGAGTTCCAACTGTACTTTGATTACTACCCTACCACGCTCAAAGGAGACGTGCAAACAGTTTTTAGTTGGGTACAGTCCCGAGCCACATGGAGGCAGTGAGCGGATCTTCAGGGGTTCGTCTCTCCCGGTATTGGGGGTGAGGTCGCGCTGTGTCTAGGAGACCCATTACACGAAGCCCTCGGCCGAGGCAGGAGATTTACTGGTAGGTATTCCAGTAGTATCTCAGGGTGTTCTGGGCTACACTCCGACACGACTTGTACCGCTTTTGGGGGTCTGACTTTTACCAACCCCCTAGGCCCGCCATGCGATGCTCATAGACGAACAGACCGGACTGTACGGATATTGTCACTGACAGGCTCAGTAGGGTGTCAGGATGAGTTCACTCATCGACGTCCCTTTTGGTCAATAGCTGGTGGCCTGTTACGTATGGCTAATACCTCTGACGTGCTAGTGGTTAAATTCACAGCCATAGTATTGACGAGTCATTAGAGTCCACCACACATACAGTTACTCAAGTTTCGGGCGAAACGCTGTAGAGGCCGTATGGAGATATGGCACGGCCCGATCAGATACGTGCGGTATTGCACGGATCAGGATTGGAAAGTTTGAACTAGAGGCCATATGGATATATGGCAGGGTTCGATCAGATACGTGCGGTATTGCACGGATCAGGATCGGACGGATAATACTAGCCGGCTTTGGTATAAGCCGGATCCTAGTATAGTACAGTGTAGATTTTGTCTCATTGCATTTGTATTTCGGTCGGAATACAAATGCGGGTGTGTATACACAGTATCGGGGTTTTCCTGTAATTTATTACGGGACCAGTTTTCTGGAGTTGCCAGTTTGCTTTCCGTTTCGGCCATTTTCATTTGTATCCTTCATTGGCCGAAGATTGGTGGAGGAGGGCTTATTTGCAATTGTGCAAATAACCATTTATGGAGGGGGTATTTGCATTTTATTGTATCATGATACTTGCACCATCATTTGACTTCTTTTGACCATGATGGTTTGACTTGTGGTTTCATGATGGTTGTGGTGGAGTGTTGGTCTTTGTTTGTTATCATGCTTGTTGATGATGAAGGGTTATGATGTTTGATGTGAGACTTGCCTTTTTCCCTTTTACACTCTACCTTGCATTATTCTTGTCCCATGGGATTATTTCCTCATTCCATTCTCACCCCACCACCATAAGCCATGGCCGCCCAAGCTCAATGGGGGCTGTCCAAATTTGATATGTGGTATTTTGTTCTCTTTTGGCTTTGGAAAAATCCCACAACACCATCTCCAAAAGCTTGTATCATTCCTCCACCAAATGGCAACCTCCATAAACCCCAAGTGAGACATATAGATCTTCACTATATTCTACAGCAAATCTTGGGCACGTCGACTCGCCAGCTTCGTGCCCGAGTTGCCTCGGTATAGAGGTGGGAGCCCGTAAAAGAAGCAGGCGACGTGGTGCCCTTCCGGCGACGAGGTTGAGACCGGACATTCCGCGGGAGATCGGGACGACGACGAGAAGACCGGAGGACACGGATCGCTCGGTATATATCTCTTCCCCATCTTGTAGTTAGCTAGGACTAGTTAATGGCCCGATCCGGGTTTGTAGTGCGCGGTGGTGCCGGTTCAAGAAAATTAAAGTTAACCATCGCTTCCGCATTTGGCCTCGGGATGGAGGCCGGGGCACCGCCGTGCATTTACAGTGGTATCAGAGCCTCGCCATTAACATAGTCTAGCTTTGTCTAATGTGTTTTACACTTCCGATCGAACAAATGTTCCAAAAACCCAATAACACATGCAACAGTTTTCTGTCGAAATTTTTTTGCCTCGAAATTTTTTTCAGGTAGTCTCAGAATACTGTGCAGGGAAGTATAAGCCTACTGTAAAAATTTGGTCGCGAGATCTCATTATTCGACCGCGGAACCGTGGCCAAACCCATGCTTGGGCCGCGGTTCCGCCGCGCTTTTGATTGATCAGTGCACCAATTTTTTACAGAGGCCTCCTGACTTGAAAATAGGGTTTTTGGAACATTCTTTTTGGGCCCAGAATTTCTTTAGTTGTTACAGTATTGCTTGGGGCCCACTTGGTAAAATTTTGATCGATCGGATATTATAAACACATTTTTCACAGTATTTACATTATATTTGCGACCGTGGTTGTCACTTGATCGGTAAATCCTGTCTAACTGCTATAGCCCGGTTAGACGGATTTGCGAACGTGACATTCACGTTGATGTTCTGTGTTATGTTGTGATGTTGCGGATTGGTCGTGGGGGATAGCCTGGATGCAATGCTAGTACAGTTGTGGTTGTATTATGTATATTTGATATTGCGGGGCGAGCGTCCGACATGTGGACTGCCGTCACTGCCTGATTGTATTATTATTTTGGGGCATGACCAGGTTGCGGTCGATGTACCCGTTGTATGTATATTTTACTTTCTGTACTATGATTACCCCAAGGTGGGGTGCACGGATAGCCGGGTTCTAGAGGGCAACAAGCTTGCATTTCATGGCATTGAGACGGAGGGGGCTTCACTCTAGGATTGGCGGGCTATTCGCCGTACTCGTAGGGGGTACAGGTTGACCCAGGAGGGGTGCCCAAGTTACCGGATTCCATGAAGTGATGGGTGGTCCATTCACGTTGCTGAAGGGGGCTGCCTCGCTTAAGGTTTTGGCGGGTAACTTGCCGCGCCCGTAGGGGTCTAGGTTTTCGTTGCACAGGCTATCCACACGACCAGGGGAACGTCGGGTTTCAGTGGTGGATCTGTGAAACCCGGGGATCCCAGATATCTGTATTGTTCTGTGATGCTGTACATTTCTGTTATGTTGCATTTTTATCACGCCTTGAGCGAAATATAATATATTGGTATATATATTAGTAGATGTTGTATATGTTTTGCATCCGCGCTAGTCCAGTCCCCGCTCTGTCGTTAGTTAGCTAACCTAACGGGTAATGACGGGACCCAGTGGCGAATGCGGATGGCATATACGTACATCAGTATATTTTCGTTCTTTTTGGTGTGATCAATTGATGGGACTGCGTTGATTCGGATCAATGCAAGTTAAAAACAAACCTAATCTGTGTTGTTGGAACACTTTTCAAAAAGCTGTTATTGCAAGGACGTTCTCCTTTGTTTTGCATCGTGGTATTCAGTTGGAATATCCTGCTCCTTAGTCGATGAGGCAAGGGCCGAGATCCCTTCACCGGGAGTGACCCCTTGGATAGAAGTTTGCGTCAGGGCATTAACTTCACTATAGCCGATTACTTTTGCTTTGCACCGTGGTATTCAGTTGGAATATCCTGCACCTCATTCTATGGGGAAAGAGCCGAGATCCCTTCACCGGGAGTAACCTCTTTAGCAATGGTTTTCGTCACTATATTTTTTTAAAAAGCTATCCGTTCCTTCAACGATATCAAGTTCATTACGTTAAAGGTTTTCGCCAGAAACCATTCGTAGCCCTCCGTCGTTTCATATAGGTGGTCAATAGTATTCAAGCTGTGTATGTTGGCACAAGGCACAGTGATTGGTAGCTATTGGGGTATTCATATGCAGCATAGATAGATGCGTTGGTTTGGGACAGTCGTACTGCCATTTTGGCCAAAGTCAAGGGTAGGTACGGGTGGGCTCAAATTAACCTGGAGAATGACGGGTAGAACTTGACATGTGACTTATGATATGTTGGCCAAAGTCAAGGTCATAAGAGCATGGGGCAAAAATCACATCGGGAGTTTCTAAAGAAACTGAAACTTGCCAGATATGCGCATACCTACTGGAGTGTGACACCGTGAGCGGATTCCGTCACGTTATCATGCGATGATAGTTGGATCCCGATTCCCACTGATGAGTTGGTTTACTCCTCGGGTGATCCCGACAAATTCTTCTTTCAGGTTTGGAGGAGAATTTGACGGTACCGTGGGAGCTTTCCAGATTAGATAAATTGGTAACCATTCTGATTTAAGTTAGAGTGCACGCTGAGTGTTTCTTTTCTCTCTCTCTCTCTTTGGCAGCGACCATTGACCCAACCCTAAGACTATAACTCAGTGACCAAAATTAACCGAACCTTCTTAAACACTGGCTTTTGGATTGTCAGAGTTGCAAACCTCATTGCCACTCCTACTTTTACCCTTTTCTCCAGGACACCCCGTATTACTACGAACGTCTACTTACATTGGACAAAACCATCGTATGGTTAGATACGAACTCGAAATAATTTATTCGAGGACGGTTTCACGTTCTGGAGAATACGAATAGGACTATTCAGTTGTCTTTTCCTTTTACCTTCTCTCAGGTTGCGAGTACTCCTTTGTTTAGGAGATAGTACACCTATTACGCAAATTGGATAGTCTTCTTCCAAACCTTAGGCTGGTGCCGAACGGTGGGGAATGAAGAAAACCAATTAGCATAACGATGGTGTGCAGAAGGTATTAAGTTAAGACAAAGCAAGGGATTAGTAAGAGGGCAAAGTAAACTGCGACTGCTATTCACGACCATACCAAGTATTTCTTCGCCAATCCTAAATCACCTTTGTATTTCTCCAGGACACTCCGTATCACTACGAAGATCCACAGTTTATTGGATACTCCATCGTATGGTTATATACGAACTCGAAAGGAACTTGTTCCAGTTCGGGGATGGATTCTGGTTCAGGAGAAATAGGAATAAGGTTTATTCGGTTGTCTTTTATCTTCACCTTCTCTCGCATTGCGAGTGTTCCTAGGATTAGGACAGTATACCCATTATGCTTATTGGATAGTCTTCTTCCAAACCATAGGCTGGTGCCGAACGGTAGGGAAAGAAGAAAACCATTTGGTCTAAGGGGTGTGCAGAAGGTAAAGACTAAAGACATATGAAAGGATTTGGAGAGGTGGCAAAGAATTATACGGTTACAGTCATGAATCTGGAAGAGGCATTACTAGGAATACCGGGATACCCCATCGAAACATTTCAATGTTTTAGTTTCACTGTGTACTGTTAAAAGAAAACTGATTTCCCGATTAGATACTTACTCCAGGGTATGTATTTACCAGGTATGATTCTCACATCTGTATGGTTTTACAGATGATGAGTGGGAGTAAGTTATTGGGAAGGTGATCATCCTCATTATATCGGGATTCGTTGTAATCGGTGATATTTGAGGAAGTCACCTGGGCGGTTTGCCGGACGACAAATTTTTGGTTTTGAATATCCGCTGTTATGCACCAATTTCAAATTGATATATCTGTACGTCTATTTTCATAGAGTGAGATATACCTTTCTGAAATTATGTCTGTGACATTTACCTATATCAGTGGATGGTTAGGTAAGGAGCATTAAACAGCGGTGTAATTCTTCTTAACCATAAGTACAGTTTTCAACCTACGACACACAGTGAACGAGTTATCAGACTCAAGGGACTTATACAGAGTATTGTATGTTGTCCAGGGTCCATCAGGACAGAGGGATTGGTCCTCGTACTATATTCGGTTTACTTATGACTTCTCTAGTTTTTAGACAGGTGTTTCATGGAAACACAGGGTCCGAATTTTGAGAAGTTATAGGTATTTGAATAAAGTAGAGAACCGGGTATTGCAAGTATCGGGATTCTTCAAAGTGATCGGATCGTGATTAAGAGAACTTGCTTCTCTTTCAGGTTACTCAAAATTGGAAGCATTCCTAAGTTGAGTAACGCTGATCGGCCTCCTTCCATTTAGTTGACATGCACTGGAGACAGCTGCATGATTTGAATCTGGTTCAATTAAATCAGTGCCTCTGTTTCTATATCGGATATAGAACAGTTCATATCTTAACGATGTTAAGGTACGGGGAGTTGTCCGGCTTATGATTAAAACCAGACACTGGACAACTCAAGGCACGTTTCTGTAATGACTGTTTGTGGGTTGACCCAGGCTATGACGAGGGTTGACTTTCTACCATCTGGAAGATCAATAGTGATATTGTTCTAGACTCGCCACGATTTTATTAAAAATGGATTTTTTCAGAAAACAGTAGTGGGAGTATGGTAGAACTGGAAGTGATTCCAGAACCGCAAACGATTACTGAAGATTTGATAAGGAACCTAAAGATTCAATCTGGTTTGACATTCCATTGGCCACTCCGCAGATACGGTGGGTAACCTCAGACACCCGAGAGGTACTCCGGTAGCCTCAAGGACGGTGACAGGGAGGTTCTTGTTTACCCACACTTGCCATTGTTGTTGTTTCAGGCTGCGAGACCCGGCGGGAGGATGAGTATAGCATCGTTCTAAACTGGCTTTAGAAGTGTACGTCTATATGACTCTGCCAGAGGGTTGTCGTAGTCAGTGGGAGCAGCGGAAGCATTGGTGGACAGGTAGCTTATGTCTATTTATAGACTAAAGCAGATATAGCGGAGATAGATCATCTATTTCTGACGTGACAGTCATAGGTCTGACTTCATCAGAATAGGGGATGGATCTGTTGAGAAGGTAGTAGGATGTGATGTCATGGTATTTGGATGACATACACAGAACAGGAAAAGAAACTCCTATACTACGATCGGTTATACTTTGGTCGTCACACAGTGGTTTCTCCACATGGGACTTGGACATTATATCATACATACTGGTTACTAGATCTATGGTTTTAGATCTAGATTTGGGTGGTTTCCCAATCTGGGTACTCAGACAACATTCTAAGAGTATTTAGAATGGACGACTCCTGGCACGGTAGTGTACCTGCAGGTAATGGAGTCACCCTCTCTAAAGGTGTCTTACAGACTAAAGGGGAGAGGATGTGCATGATTGGCAGATCACTTGCTCAGGCAATTGAGTCAATCATGAGACGTCAAGTACCACACCAGATGTTGTTCTTGCACTAGATGCAATAAGTTGACATTGATCCAATCCTGGAGAAACAGTCGGAAGCAGTTTTAGAACATAAGTGGATGTTCTAGGGATATGATAACGACAGCCTCATTCGGGAGACAGTTATCATTCCAGACTTCCAAGGTGACCTGGACGACGAGGAGGTTGTCAGAGTTATAGTTTTCCTTCTTAGGAGGGGCAGTATTTTGGACAGGTGGTCCAAGGCAATACTGAGGGAGGCATGGCGCAGGATACTGATTAAGTTCGGTTGACGATACAGTCTAAGAAGTTTGGATTTTGAGATCTTTTATGATCTAGGTCCCATCAGACATCCAGACACATTCTAAGAGAGGTATTGCTCATTTTGGGAGATGGGTTTCTCCGCGAACTTGAGATATAGAGAGACATAGAAAGAAACATCAAAGTGGATCCACTCAATGAGGCTATTCCTCGAACGCAATAGTTTCGCAAACGAGCTTTGTAAGACTGACTAGTAGAGAACTTGGGTGTTCGGTATCACACGGGCTGTGAGTATGCGACATCGCAATAATTACCTTGAGTGCAAGTTGGAGATTGCTGGAGATAGTGCCCTCAGAGTCAATTATTGGATCACAGGCACGTGATTGCAATGATTGAGGGAGGACCTGTCCCGGTAGGACAGTCTTACTCGAGATGATAGTATGCTATCTGGTTTACCATTATCATCCTGTACTGCTTTAAGTGACCAGACATGTCGCTATTACACGTTGATAGAGCCCCTAGGATTCTTGCTTGACCACCAGCAGTATGAGGGCGATCATATAAGTGGGAGCTGGTGTCTATAAGCACATCCTTAAAAGGTCCTTAGTCGTGGGAGTTTCGAGACAGGGCATCGATACTCCAGAGTAGACTAGTGTATACAGTCGAGACCCCGACGAGGGGCGGTGGCCGGTCTCACAAGCCACTGGTGTCAGTTGGTTCACCTAAGATGTATACAGGTGCTCATTGGGTTATGAGTACACCGGACAGGACTCGCCGGGAACATGCTAGTTGGTCTTATACCTGACGTCAGATAGCAGTTCCCTGGTGACATGTGTACAGGTTAGTTCATCGACCTGGGGATCATCATTTTTCTCGTGTGAGTTCCCACTGTACTTTGATTACTACCCTACCACGCTCAAAGGAGACGTCCAAACAGGTTTTAGTTGGGTACAGTCCCGAGCCACATGGAGGCAGTGAGCGGATCTTCAGGGGTTCGTCTCTCCCGGTATTGGGGGTGAGGTCGCGCTGTGTCTAGGAGAGCCATTACACGAAGCCCTCGGCCGAGGTAGGAGATTTACTGGTAGGTATTCCAGTAGTATCTTAGGGTGTTCTGGGCTACACTCCGACACGACTTGTACCGCTTTTGGGGGTCTGACTTTTACCAACCCCCTAGGCCCGCCATGCGATGCTCATAGACGAACGGACCGGACTGTATAGATATTGTCACTGACAGGCTCAGTAGGGTGTCAGGATGAGTTCGCTCATCGACGTTCCTTTAGGTCAATACCTGGTGGCCCGTCACGTATGGCTAATACCTCTGACGTGCTAGCGGTTAAATCCACAGCCATAGTATTAACGAGTCTTTAGAGTCCACCAAATATACAGTTACTCAAGTTTCGGGCGAAACGCTGTAGAGGCCGTATGGAGATATGGCACGGTCCGATCAGATACGTGCGGTATTGCACGGATCAGGATTGGACAGTTTGTACTAGAGGTCGTATGGATATATGGCAGGGTTCGATCAGATACGTGCGGTATTGCACGGATCAGGATCGGACGGATAATACTAGCCGGCTTTGGTATAAGCCGGATCCTAGTATAGTACAGTGTAGATTTTGTCTCATTGCATTTGTATTTCGGTCGGAATACAAATGCGGGTGTGTATACACAGTATCGGGGTTTTCCTGTAATTTATTACGGGACCAGTTTTCTGGAGTTGCCAGTTTGCTTTCCGTTTCGGTCATTTTCATTTATATCCTTCATTGGCCGAAGATTGGTGGAGGAGGGCTTATTTGCAATTGTGCAAATAAGCATTTATGGAGGGGGTATTTGCATTTTATTGTATCATGATACTTGCACCATCATTTGACTTCTTTTGACCATGATGGTTTGACTTGTGGTTTCATGATGGTTGTGGTGGAGTGTTGGTCTTTGTTTGTTATCATGCTTGTTGATGATGAAGGGTTATGATGTTTGATGTGAGACTTGCCTTTTTCCCTTTTACACTCTACCTTGCATTATTCTTGTCCCATGGGATTATTTCCTCATTCCATTCTCACCCCACCACCATAAGCCATGGCCGGCCAATCTCAATGGGGGCTGTCCAAATTTGATATGTGGTATTTTGTTCTCTTTTGGCTTTGGAAAAATCCCACAACACCATTTCCAAAAGCTTGTATCATTCCTCCACCAAATGGCAACCTCCATAAACCCCAAGTGAGATATATAGATCTTCACTATATTCTACAGCAAATCTTGGGCACGTCGACTCGCCAGCTTCGTGCCCGAGTTGCCTCGGTATAGAGGTGGGAGCCCGTAAAAGAAGCAGGCGACGTGGTGCCCTTCCGGCGACGAGGTGGAGACCGGACATTCCGCGGGAGATCGGGACGACGGCGAGAAGACCGGAGGACACAGATCTCTCGGTATATATCTCTTCCCCATCTTGTAGTTAGCTAGGACTAGTTAATGGCCCGATCCGGGTTTGTAGTGCGCGGTGGTGCCGGTTAAAAAAAATTAAAGTTTACCATCGCTTCCGCATTTGGCCTCAGGATGGAGGCCGGGGCGCCGCCATGCACTTACAGTCGCAAGTCAAGTTCTACCCGTCATTGTCCAGGTTAATTTGAACCCACCCGTACATACCTTTGACGAAGGCCAAAATAGTAATACGACTGTCCCAAACCAACGCATCTATCTATGCAACAGATGAATATTCAGCAGCTACCAATCACTATGACTTGGCGAAGGTCAAAATACATAGCTTGAATACTACTGAATACCCAACTGAAATGACGGAGGGCTATGAATGGTTTTAGCTAAACCGTGAACGTAATAAACTTGATATGATCGAAGGAACCATGATAGCTTTTAAAGGAGTGGTTTAAGCTCCGCGTTTAAAAGTTTGATTTTTGAAAAACCGAGTGGTTTTAAAATTGTTCCAGCGATTCAGCTTTAGTTTGTTTGCTTTGCATTAATCATATAATGCAGTCCTATCATTTATATCTACCATTGCAGAAAGAAACGAAAATACCACGTACGCTTATGCCATCCGGTTTCACTACTGGGCCCCGTCTAATATCGTTAGGTTACTTAACTAACGCTAGAGCGGGGGCTGGACTAGCGCGGGTGCAAAGTATAAGCAACGTCTATTATATAACATATATAATATATCCATTCGTCTCACGCAATAATAGGCATTCTAGATCACAGATGAATATATTAGATATACTAGGAATTCCGCGTTTCGTTTAAGCCTGTAACGAAAGACGGATTCCACGGCTGTGATGAGTAGCCAAACCCTACCCTAGACCCCTATGGGTGAGGCAAACTACCCGCCAAATTCCCGAAGTGAAGCAGCCTCCTTCAATAAAATGTGTAGGCCACTCGGCACTTCAAAGAACCCGGTAGTTTTTGGACCCCACCTTGGGTCTATCCTAGGAGCAAAAACGGTTAAAGAAATAATACAACGGTGGCTGCAATCTCAACCCGGATGTGCCCCGCAAAAATAATATTACATCACTTTACAAATTTTACATCGAATGAAAGAAAAGAAAATACTCTTCTCACATCCCCTGGCTATTCCATCATGACGATCCAATAAAGTTCATATACACAAACCATCACAGCATCACAGATATGTGCAACCCCTTCTAATCGACGTATAGCGATTAGAAGACGTTTACGAACACATATACACATCAAAAAGCTTGTAAAGTAACCCATGATGTTATAAAATCAGCGCACTATTAGCGAACGAAACTAATTATTCAAGACCATGAAAAACTGTCCACTAAAGATACCAAAAAAATCGTTTTAAGTCGATCCGGGAGTCGAAACGAACTCGAAACCCGTCCGAACTTTCACGGAGGCGAGGGGGAAAAATTAACTGTCGATTCGGGGGCCTCGAGGGGTACCCACCCCCGGGGGCCATCACGAGCTGGCCCACAAAGGGAGGCAGACCCGAGAGCACCATTTTGTGGTGCTCTCGGGTCACCTCCCCAAGGCCACCTTATGGTGGTCTTGGGTGGTGGGCCCGGCCTTAGGTCCCCCCCGGGTATCCCCGGGGTGCCTATGCTCCACCCCGTGGCTTCTTGGATAAAACCGTGAGCCGGGTGTGCAAACATCTTAAAACAACTTTTTCGGTTCTATTTTTGTCGGGAGTCCGTGCGCAACAAAAACGACGGATTTTAAACGTCGCTACGAGCTATCTAAGGCTTATGGAGAGGCTCTGATACCACTGTAATTCGATTTTTTGCACCCCGTGGGTTCGCGGGGAGGCGGAATACGCAAAAAATGATTTTTACGGGTTTCGCAACACCAACTTGAACCCAGGATCGACCATAAACCCTAGCTAGCTAAACTGTATGAGGTTAACTACTCGGATAGAAAGTTATACCTCACAGAACCATGTCCTTCAGGTGTTCTTGATGTCCTCCTCGTCATAGGCTCCTCGGATCGTACACAGATCGGGCATCCTCGTCGGTCCTCTCAAGTCAAAGTCGATCCACCCGAGAGTCTATAGTCTGAGCTCCAACCTCAAAACCGAGGTAACTAAGGCACCTAATTCGCTTAACTGGATGTCCTAGATGATGTAGAGAGTGCTAATGGATTGTTTAGTCTTACTAAACCCTATGGCTCACAACGCATGTGAAGGATTACGGTTTAGTTTAAGGAAGGAGATAGAGAAATCAAGAGAGAGAATGACAAGGAGCAAATGAACTAAAGTTGTGTGAGTGTGGAGAATGGCTCAAGACTTCACTTATTGAAGCATGGATTATTTTCTCATAGAAAATAGCCACATTGCTTCAATAGTGATCACAAACTAATAAACAACTCATGGAGCCATGCTTCACACCCATGCCACACAAGTCTCCAAATATCCACCTCATTAATCTATTTTGCAAAATAGATAAACCAATAATGAGGTGTCCCCTTCTAGAAGCATACCAAGTAAAATTACAAGAATGCCATCACCGTATAATACATACCCGTATCCGTATTCCGAAAATTACGAATACACCGAGACGAAAATAATCCAATAATACAATACTAGGATCCGGCTTAAACCAAAGCCCATTAGTATTGTCCGCCCGATCAGCATCCGTGTACAAGTACATGTATGTGATCGAAGCCTTACCGTAAAACCATATGGCCTCTACATCTTTTGCCCGATGCAGGGAAACCCTCTGTGTGGGACTCTAAAGACTCGACACTATGCTGGCAGTAGGTTTAACCACAAGCCGTCAGAAGTACTATCTGCACGTAACGGCTTCCCAAGTATTTGTCGATAAGAAGGCCGATGAGCAAACTCATCCGAACTCCTACTGAGCCTATCTGTGACAATTTCCATACAGTCCGGTATGTTCGTCTAAGAGTTTAGCATATCGGGCCTAGGGGCGGTAGCTGTCAGACCCCTAATAGCGCAATAAGTCGTGCCAGAGCAGACCCCAAAACACCCTGAGAAACTACTGGAGTACCTACCAGTAAATCTCACTTACCCTGGCTAGGTACTTTGTGTAATAGCTTTCCGAACACAGCGCGATATCAACCCCCAATACCGGGAGAGACGAATCCAATTTAACCACTGCTGCCTCCAAGTGCTTCGGGACAGCACCCAACTACTACCTGTTTGCACAGCACCTTTAAGCCGTGGTACGATAGTAATCTAAGAACGGTGGGAACACACTCGAGGCGAAGTAGCAGTGTCAAGTCGACAGACTAAGCTGTACTCATGTCACCAGGGAACTGCTACACGACAATAGGTATAATACCCACAGCAGCTCCCTACGAGTCCTGTCCAGTGTGCTCATAACTCAATGAGCACCTGCATACTATCTCCAGTGCGACATATTAATGACTGTGGGACAGACCATCTTCCCGTCTGGGATGAGAAGCGTATACACTAGTCTACTCTGGAGTATCGATGCCCCGTCTCGATAATCCTATGACTAAGGACCTGTATAAGGATGTGCTTATGGACTACCCAGCCCCCACTAGTGTGACTGCCATCACAACACTGGTAATCAAGCAAAGATCCTAAGGGCTCTAGCAATATGTATAAGCAATATGCTAAAAGAAACACATGCACATATTGAGGTAGAAACAAACCAGGTAGCACACTACCATTTCGAGCAAGACTATTACTATATCCGTGTATATCCCAAGCTTCCAATATGTAATGTACAAACCAGTATGATACAATAATTTCCTCTAAGGTGTATATAACTAACAATGTGATACAATTTTTGGAATCCACATTGATTAGTTTTGCATAAACTAGTTATTAATTTGTAAATCCCACTTTTAGTCTCAAATGATAGATTACCACGGAGTTTGGATTTGGATCGAAACTCCATCGTAATCTTGTATCGTACGCGAATACTCGCCGGGAGAGACTAGTAGACAGCCACGACCCTTTTGACCCGACCAAGTGACTATAGGAGAACCCCATGGCCAAGAGCATCCAGTTAGGTGCTCGCGGCCACGGTGTTCCGTCTAAGTCCATTTCGTTGACGGCTTCGGGGGTGCAGCCATCCTCTAAAGTTCCCGATGAGCCTTCGAATCATCAATCGGGAATCTTGTTGAATTGCCCGGCTTAGTCTTTGAAAAGGGTTTTCAATTTGAGACTTAAATGTAAGGTTTATAGGGTTAGGCATGAAATTCGGAATATGTGCTAATCCGGGTTTATGATGTCTACAGACGCGGATTCTAATTATTGTAATTTTCATTTATTTTCTGCGACCGTAAGTGTAATATGTGGCAGTATCCCCGATCTCGTTTCTATACAACAACGACATTAGGGATACGCATATTTACTTATGTTGATGACAAATGATATTATTGTGTTGCTATCGATATGTTGTATTGGATCGTCATGATTGAATAGCCGGGGGTTTTATCTGAGATGAGAGTTTTTCAATTTTCATTCATGTAAATAATTGTATGTAATATTCTTTTATTGGGACACTTCCTAGTTGAGGTTGTTGTCTCCATTCGATGCATATTATTTACTTTACCGCAATAAGATAGACCCAAGGCAGAGAGCACAAGTAACCGGGTTTTAGAGTCCAGTCGGAGGCCATCTCGAGGAGTCGAGACCGGTCGCCTAACTCTAGAATTGGCAGGGTTGCTTTCCGCTCTCATAGAGGTCTAGGGGTGTGGGCTTGGCTATTCATCACGATCGTGGAATCCGTGTTTTTCTTTACTGGCATAATCTGAAACACGGACCTCCTAGTATATCCTCTATTTCATATATCTGCTTCTGCTGTTTTGTTATGTGATGTGATGTGATCATATAACTGCGTGAGATGAATACTACTTATATATATGATATATTAGTAGACACTATATATGTTTTGCATCCACGCTAGTCCTGACCCCGTCCTACCGTAAGTTAAGTAACCTTACGGTGAAGACCAGGGTCCCTGTGGCGAATGCGGATGGCATATATGTATGTTTTATTTTTGTTTCTTCTGTGATCTTTAGGAAACATGGGACTTCATTAATAAGATTAATGAAAGAAAATAAACCTAAAAGATATTGTAGAATCAAATTTTTCAAAAGGGTAGCTCTAGTTCATTCTTTGCATAGCGGTATTCCATTATGAATATTCAGCACCTCATTCGATGAGGAAAGAGCCTAGATCCCTTCTCTGGGAATGACCTCTTTAGCAAAAACTAGCATATGCTACCACCCACTCGGTTTGTTTTGAAAAATACTCGATTTTTAATGAGAAGCTCAAACCACTCCTTTTCGAATCACTAGGTTCTAGAACGATATCAGTTCATTACGTTAAAATTTTCTTCAAAATCAATCGTAGACATCCGTCATTTCAGATAGGTACTGTTTAGTATTCATGCTGCGTTTGTCGACCATGTCGAGGCGTAGTGTTCGGTAGCTGATTAGTGCTTTTCTGCCGCATGATGATGTGATTGGTTAGGGTAGTCATACGGCCTTGTTGACCTTGTCAAGGGTCATGCGGGTGGGTCTAAATCAGTCACGAAATAACGGGTTGAACTTGACTTGCGGTTTATGGTTTGTTGACCTTGTCAAGGTCATAAACCGCATGGGGTAAAAACAATTATCGGGAATTTCAAGTGTTGAAATTTGCAATGAGATTGCTTTCTTTCTATGTGATAGTTGGATCCTAATACCCACTGAGAGTAAGCGTTACCCCTGGGAGAGTTTTCCACTTTACAATTAGCTAATCTATTAAGTGTCTAAGAATGTTGTTAACGGGGTTATGCCCCTGCGAAAACGAGGTTATTTAATTAGTTTCATGCGAAAGCACGGGGAGACTCCCTCGGAGTACCAACACCAGCCTGGCTGACCGATTAGTGAACTTGTAAGGTGTAATTAATCCCTGCTAATCTTACCTTTTAGGGGTTTGTAGGAAGATTTGGTAAAAATAGTGGGGGCAATCCAGATTAGATAAGATAATAAGCAATCTAATCTTGCAAGAGCGCACACTAAAGTGTTTTCTTCTCTCTCTCTAGGTACTGACCATGTCACGTCTAAATCAAGATAATAACATGGATGTATTGACCGAACTCGCTTATTATACTGGGCTGGGGAACATTGGTGAAAGTATGTCTCAGCACCTCTACTAGGTTTATACAAGCATCAAGTATGCAGTTTTAAAAAATCTAGAGGTCTAAGCAGTACTAACCTAGAATCGAACTAGAGAATTAGGGTTTTAGTGTAAGCAAACAAGTTCTACATTAAGTGAAAAAAGAATACAACCTTTGTAGACCGGTCCTTCACTTCTAAAGCTCCAAGTAGTTGTCCCTAGAACTCTTTCTAGACTCCACTTGGTGAAAGGAACGAGCTTGCTTCGTGTCTTCGAGGCCGAAAATGATCCACCATGAAGTCTCTCTCACTCAAGCTCACTCTTCACTAATCAAAGTATTAGTGAAGCAAACAACTTAAACTAAAGGGCTAGTAAAGTGTAGGTTGATGAAGTAGGAATATTTCTCACAATATTTTCTTCTTTTTCCATTTCTTTTTCGCCTCAAGAAAACTCTTGAGATCTAGAGAGGAAGAAGGAGATGAGGATGAACTTGGAAGAGAGAGAATGAGCCATGAGGTGAAGTGATGAGATAGTGGGAAATATCTATGAATAAAAACAAGGAGAATGGAGTGAGTCATGGCTTCTCAAAGTTTCCACGAGCATCTAAGAAAATGACTCATTCTCATTTTCCACTAATTCATAAATTAATCAATTTCCAACTCATCACATCTCATGTGTAATTCTCATACATCCTAGTTCTATATATCATCAACCATGATACAATAATCTATACATATATTTATATATATCACATATAACTGTCTAATATTCAATACTAGTTAATATATATATATATATATAATTATTAAATCAACACTTGATTTAAAAATCCGTCTTTATCAAATATAATCCGGCTAATATCAAATACACAAATATATATCAAATATATATTAACAACATATACATATACCATTGAATCAACACTTGATTCAATAATTCGCTTATATCACTGTTCCCTTATAAAAAAAAGGATGAGGGAAAGTTCCTCACTAAATCAGCCCCACGTGTTTAACACGTGAGTGTCTATAAGCACAGCAATTAAAACACTTGCTAGGCTAAAACAGCCCCACGTGTTTAACACGTGAGTGCCTATATGCAACGAATGTAGGCACAGCAATTAAAACAATAGCTAGGCCAAAACAGCCCCACGTGTCTAACACGTGAGTGCCTATATACAACGCATATAGGCACGTCAATTAAAATAATTGTTAGGCCAAAACAGCCCTATGTGTCTAACACGTGAGTGCCTATATGCAACGCATATAGGCACAACAATTATAATAATTGTTAGGCTAAAACAGCCCCACGTGTTTAACACGTGGGCACTTATATACAACGCATATAGGCATAACAATTAAAATAATTGTTAGGCTAAAACAGCCCATTAAAATAATTGCTAGGCTAAAACTGCCCCACGTGAGTGCCTATATGCAACGCTTATAGGCACTGCAATTAAAATAATTGCTAGGCTAAAACAGCCCCACGTGTTCAACACGTGAGTGCCTATATGCAACGCATATTGGCACTACAATTAAAATAATTGCTAGGACAAAAGAGCCCCACGTGTTTAACACGTGAATGCCTATATGCAACGCATATAGAGACTGCAATTAAAACTATTGCTAGGCTAGAAGAGCCCCACGTGTTTAACACGTGAGGGCACGTCCCTACGTAGAATTAAAATTCTACTCAACAAGGAACCGTTGGATCAAAAATCCAATGCTGATTAAACATAGAATTAAATTCTTTTGAACTTTTAAATGGGAAATGATATTTTCTGTTAAACAGAAAGTTGGCGGATCAAAGATCCCATGTGTTGGAAAATATTTTTCATCTCTCTTTAAAATAAAGAAAAATTGTGCTCCGTTAAACCAAGCACCCTTGGATTAAAAATCCAACGGTGATTAAAAATCACCAATCTGCAGAATAAATTCTGTACGGGAAAATATATTCCTAATCTTGTTTAAGAAACAAGAAAATATATTCTTTGAGACAGAACCCCTTGGATCAAAGATCCAATAGCGGGTAAAACCCCGAAATCAATTGGTGTCTCTCAATGAGAGATTTCCTAAAAACTAATCAACAAACTTCTTTCCACTATATAATGAACCCATGAGTTCAAGTTAAAAAAAAGGAAGGAACAGAAGAGAGCATACAAAAAAAGGAGAAAAAAGAGAGAAAGAGAATTCAATTCTCTAAAAAAAGAAGATCCCCTTCTTAAACAAAAAACCTAGGTAAGAAGAAAATACAGAGATTATCCTTTCTCTTTTTCGCCTCTTTAAAGGTTTAAACCTTCATACAAGAACTTAGTTCTTTCTCTGGTTGAGGTCTGCAGAAGCAGATCTCCCCACAAGTTGAGAATTTAATTCTCATCGGGGAGATTTCTTTATGCAGATTCAAAACTTAGGGAAAGAACTAAGTTTAAAGAATTTAATTCTTACAAAAGTATATACGAATTTAATTCCTCTGATAACACTAGGGTTTAACCCTGTAAAAAGAATTTAGTTCTTATAAAACAAGAGACTTGAAATTCTCTAAAATCAGATCCCAGCATCGTTAATATGAGATCAAGATCTTCATGCACATAGAAGGAAAGACTGGTGATTCATTAGTGTTCAACACTATAACGAAACCTCACGTGTTTCCCCATGTGAGCACCTCTAATGAACAAAAAAGAATGGCTGAGACCGAGTCACGTGTTTCACACGCGAGCATTTGAAAAGAACAAGAAGTGCCTTTTAGGGCAGTCACATGTTTTCCACGCGACACCCAATCAAGTGCTTAGCACTTATATGAAAAAGGGAATAGACCCGAAAACAACGCTCACGTTCTGAAGGCGCCTCACGTGTTCGCACGTGAGCACCACATGGTCCAAGTGCTTAGCATTTATAAAAGAAAAAGAAATAAAATTCACAGAACAGTTCCAATTTCGGGCGCCACACGTGCTCACACGTGAGCCGAGTGCTTAGCACTTCTAAAAGAAGAGGGAAATAAAACACAAAAAGGCAGCACCCAACTTTGTGGCGCCTCACGTGCTCACACGTGAGTGCCACAAGAATTATATGTTTAACACATATATATAAACGGAGACTTGAACCCAATGTACAGCGCCAGCTTTGAGATTCCTCACGTGCCATACGTGAGCGCCCCCAGAATCCAGTGTTTAACACTGCTTTAGAACCTCACGTGGGAACACATGATTGTGCTTAACACTATGGGAAATCAACTCCCGCCTCAAGTTGGCTAAGACTTCTTGAGATTAAAACATCTTCGATCTCCAAATAGACCGAGCCTCTATGCTCATGACTTCCCAAACTAATGAAGAAATCTTAGTCTCAAAATACGACTAATGATTTCTGGGCTCGACCATCAATTCCTTTTCCCTCAAACATGGAATTGGTTCAACGGTACATCTCTCTACACCTCTGATACATGTCGTTGTAATTCCTCAACGTCTTCAGAGAGGTGACGGGTCCCGAGAACCAACTGCTTTTGGGTGCACTTCCCAAAATGGCGACAACGGACCGTAACGTCCTTAAACTAAAATCTCACCTTAAAAATGGTAATCTGTGGGCCGAAACGTCCTTAAAACTAAAGCAATAGAGCCCAAATGCTCTTTTGTTGGGTCTGAATGATCCCAAAATCCTGTTGAGTAGATCTTAGTCTTAAATTGGACAAACGTATCCTCAACAAACATTAAAGTTGGTATTAATCTCAAATGAGATTAAAGATTTTTAAATCAAACCAAACCCAAATCTAAGAATATACGGATTTGGACTAATCCACGCCCTACGGGCGACAACATAAATTAGTCTCCGTATACAATCCACGGGCAACCAAAAAAAATAAAACAAACACACATGAAACAAAGTGAACTTCTGGAGCAGGAGAAAGTGGTTATCGCGATGCGGTAACATAATTAACTGCAGGGGCTTGTGTCTGCAGGGAAGAGCGTCCCCACAATCAAAAACCCTTCGCAACGAGGCGGAATCTGACGAAGTCTGCTACAACGGCCGCATCCGTCCAAACCTCTGATACACGGTGCTATAAATCAACTTGAAATCTTCAGAGAGGTGGACGGATAAATCCAAATAGCATCTGCCCCCAAATTCAGGAAAGACGACCCATCCCGGTTCGTCTCCGTTTTCGGCGGCAAACAGATTCCGGCACGCCCGGTGGGACCTTTTCCTCTTTCCACTCAACACTTCGTGTGTCGTGTTCGCAAAAAAATCGTGGTTTGCTATGGTTGCCTCTAGATTCGAGGTACTAAGATTTGGTGTCTTGCTCCTATGCAGAAGAGAAGAGAAATCGATGGCTTCCAACTGCACCTGCAACAGCAACTTTTGCTCCACCCCAAATGGAGGAGTGACTTATGGGCCCCAAGCGGCCTGCATCTTCTCAATGCCAGTGGAACAGGTGACTCGGGCCACCACTGGATTGTTCTTCGGGACCATGCTCCCACCGACAAGCTTCAGCGCCCTGATGCCATCACAGGAAGATCCAAAGAAGTCGGTCTTTCATCGACTTACAACCACCACGGCCCCTCTCAACGAGTCGTCCAAGTCTGCCACCTCAGTCTTTGATAGGCTGAGCCAAAGCTCAAATAGTCCCGCAAAGAGGCTCGCAATACCTGAAGGGGTTATCCCGAAAGGGATAGCCGTTCCAGCTCCGGTGGATAAAGTTGTCGACATGGCTTCTCCTACTAAAGGATCGGTCTTCGCAAGATTAGTCGTTCCAATTCCTGCTTCCGGCAAAGTCATCAAGACTGCTTCCCCTACCAAAAGGCCGGCCTTCCAAAGATTGACCGTCCCCTCTCAACGGACGTCAGTCTTCAACAGGCTGACACCAGTAGTAGCCCTTCATCAAAGCAGGAGGCATGACGAGGACACTCCAATAACTGAGGCAGTCCCATCTGCAAGGCATGTTTGACATCCCCACTAGCGCCGGGTGAGAAGAGCTAGGGGCAACTCCTCCTCTGGACTTACTCGACCAGCTCCAACAGTGAAAGCCGACGCTGCTGTTCCAACCGGGAACAACTTTGAACCGCTAAGGAGGGTGCGGCGGAACTCCCCAACCGCGGTGCTGAAGAAATCGCCCCCACCTGTTGGAAACATGACACAGGCGAAACTGGAGCAGCTCCCTCAGCGGCTGTCCTCCTAAGTCCATAGGGTCTGGCGGAAGGTCCAAGATTCTGTGATCAATAAAGACTACTCTCGCCGACTGAAGAAAACAAAGGCTTGACAAGAGGAGGACCATCCCTCCACCATGCAATGAGGGACTTCTTTCACGAAGGCGCCTGTTACAATAGCTCCTTCGACTTCGTCTTCTCACAAAAAGAGAAGGCCGGAGAATCTCCCACCGCCGGCGGCAAATCCGAAGGGTGATGGATCCAAACGCCCCAAGTCTGGGGGCATGATCGCGCACACGGTGTACATGGCTTCCGGAAAAGAAAAGAGCCGTGCTTCCGTGGCTCATCGGCCGCAAACTCGGTCGTTGACGAAAGCTCAGGAGCAGCAACAAAAGCTCCAGGAGATGGTGAAGAAAATGGCAGCACTCACCAGGCAGAAAGAAAGCCAAGAAGAAGCGTCTGAACAGCGCCAAGAGCAGGAGACAGATACGGAGTTTTTGCGAAGGGTGCTGGAGAGAAAGGATAAAAGAGGCTGTAGAACAAGCGGCTAATATAAAACAGATGGTGCTCCTGTTCCAAGACATGGTTGGAATGATGATCCAGCCAGAACCTCCAGCCGAAGATCCATCAATAATCATCGAGGACGACAGAGGGGAAACATCAAACCCTCTTCCGGCTTTATCAGCGGCCAGGGAGGAAACGATCTCAAAAGCTGCCCTCGATGACTACATAGCTCAGCAAATATGAGCTCATCAGGCAAATGAAGCGGCTGGCCAAGTCGTCAAAACCAGGCGACCTTACCCAGGCTGGTACGATCAAATCAAGTATCCGTCAGGATATACGATCCCCAAGTTCCACGTATATAAAGGGACAGGAAACCCGCATTAGCACGTCGCCTAGTTCAGAGCATTATGCGGAAATATTGGAAGCAACGACAAATTGCTGCTTCGCCAGTTCATTGGCAGCTTGTCAGAGACGGCATTTGAATGGTATTCGGAGCTCGCAAATGACTCCTTCAAAACATTCACAGAAATAGAGCTTCTATTCACACAGCGGTTCGCCAGCGCAAGCGAGCGCACACCGATCACGGCATTAATCAATGCCGGGGTGAAGCTAAGAGAGATCTGGGTTCAATATGCAATCCGGTGGCGGAACGTATGGTCAAAATGCGAACAACGCATAGAAGAAGCTCCTGTCGGGGGCATGTTCGTAGGGACCCTTGATCCTCAGACGACTATATCCCAATTTATGATGTTCTTCAAGCCGACCACCTTCAAGGCCTTGATCGAAAAGCTGGCCCAAATGGACCAGATGGGCCATAGGCCATCCTCTAAAAAAACTGATCCCCGGAATGAAAAGGGCAAAAGGAAACCGACTTTCTTTGCCAACGCTCAACAGCAACCAATTGACCCGAAACTGGTTGCTCGCTAAAGCGACACACGCCCACGCCGATCCCTCGAAGAGAAGCTAGGACGTCCTTACTCGTTTCCCCGGGATAAAACGAGGAGACTGTTCGAACTGGCAGTGCGCAACAGACTTATCACTTTGCTGGATCCGAGATATCCACTGCAGCCAAGTGACGTCAACAGTCTCAACTACTGCTACTACCACATAGTATCGGGCTACCCAATTAAGGATTTCTACGTTTTCAAAAATTGGGTCGAGGACCAGTACCAACAAGGCAAGTTTGCGCTGTCCGAAAACTGGAGGGTGAACCCGCCACAGAAGCACGCTCCTAAAAAGGTGGACACGCCATGGGCATCATGCTCGTTTGTAGAAGAAGCTCCGTGGGAAGTTGTCCTTTCAGCTAAAACTAAAAGAATGCTGAAGGATCTTCAAGCATGTCCAGCGATCAAGTGGAAAAGCCCGCTGGAGCCCGAGATCATTGAGGGGATGCTTAAACCGCGCCCAACACCGAAAACTAGTAACGATAGGCAAGACCTCCAGGCCAAGCCTTCGAAGTCTTCGAAGGCAAAGAAGAAGACCAAGAAGCCCACACAGCATGACGACAAGCACACAGACCTGCAAAGGTACATCGATTCGCTGGAGGAGTACAACCAGAAAGCGCGGACCCTCGTCACACTAGAAGAGTTTCTCGACCATATCCTTGAGAACGGAGTCAGTGACATTGATGAGGGGAGCGACTCGTTAGAAGAACCCGAGGATTATGTAGCGAGTTGCCACATGGTCTCTCATTCGTCGTTAAAAAACAAAGAGACCCCCTCAGAGTCAGAAAACGACGTAGAGAAGCTGGGGGCAAGACCGGTGCAAAAATCACTAGAGCCGTCAGACGACTTGATTGACAGGCTGCTAAACGAAGCCTTTCAAAAGAGTAAAGCTAACCGAGAGCGTGAAACGGCCATATAAGAAAAGGCTAAGCGTCGGCGTCAGGATGAAGAAGCTGCGGCGAGGAAGAGTCATAAAGTATTCCAACCAGATCAAAGCACACCCGCGGCAGACAAAAGCAGGTTTAAGACGGGGAAACGGTTCGCCAAAGCCCTGTCAATGGGAATGAAGCTGCCACCTTTCAAAAGAAATAATCCCGGGAATACGTGCCTCGATGAAGCGAATGTACATCCGAACTACTGCTTATACCACCGGAGGGTCACGCACCCCACCGAAGAGAGCAATGCCTTCAAAAAGTGGTGGTAAGGATACGTTGCCCACCGAAAACACTTCAAACGGATAAAGCGGGAAGCCCGTCGACAACAAAGAAGCGCGACAGACGAGAGTGATGGAATAGCTAGCAACTGTCATATGATTGATAGCATTTCGACAAAAGGAAAATCTCAAGTTCTTACATTCGGGAGCGATTCTGAGGAAGAAATAACCCTCGGCCCTCTCTTCAAAGAATCCACCTTTGGAAAAGAAGAAGGGGAGATGAACTGCGAGAACATTCAGCTGCGTAACCGTACGTTGCCTGAAAAGAACCTCGGGCCTACAAACAAGGGTTCGAACAAAAGAGACAAGGGGTAGGAAAAAGTCCCTGAGGAAATTGCCCTCGATGATAGAGTCGTCAAAGAGCTCTCGGCCAAGGACCTGCATAAGAAAAACAAGGTGGATTATAATGTCCTGGCACATCTGAGGAAGATACCCTCGCAACTGAGCATACTGGATGCTCTCCTCCTGTCCAAAGAGACACGGGATTCTCTAATCAAGGCACTGCAAGATCCTGATCGGTTCCAAGCTTTCTTTGCGGAAGAAAAGATGAAGGAAGAGCTGGCAGAGGTTCATACAGTTGACATCACATTCGGTGATGAAGACCTTCTCCCCGGAACGTGCGAGCACAATTGTCCTCTATATGTCACCGGGTACTGCCACGATATTAAGATAGGGAAGATCCTGGTTGACAGCGGGTCCTCTGTCAACCTTCTCAACGTGAAGGTGCTGAAGGAGATCTGCATGAACGTTCAACACGTGGCTCGGGACAAAATTACCATCTCCGGGTTCGACTCACAGTCATCACGGACGCTTGGGTCCGTGATATTGACATTACGCTTTGGGATGCTCCTCACAGACATCAAATTTCATGTCATTGACGCCATGACTTGCTATAACGCTCTGCTCGGCCAGCCTTGGTTACACAAGTACAACATCATCCCTTCTACAAAACATCAGTGTATGAAGTACTTCAAAGATGGCCTCGAGTACACAGTTACAGGGGAGCTAAACCCATTCTCCGTAAATGAAGTCAGCAAATATGAAGACGCCAAGTACTTCCTACCAGACTTCGAAGATACGGAAAGATGTCGTAAACCGGAGAACCAACAAAAAGCTATCGCCACTATCCCGGTCTTTGGGAGCGATACCGAGGAAGATGAAGAGATTGTCTACTCGGGGAAATCCCAAGGCAACAGGCCCGGATCATCTACCCCTATTTTGGTCTTCGACAGCGACTCTGAGAACGAGACCAACGCAGTGTTCTCCATTCGCCCGTCAGCACAAACCTTCACTGGAGCTGATCAGAGTTTACAAATCACCATGCTTCCGTAGCAACATTACTAGGAACTTGATACGCTCGATACATACAACGTACAAGAGCTACAGACCATCTACGTTCCTCCTAGGCGAAGAGATGAAAAGGCGATCCTCTTCTACCAATCTACGAAGACTAAAGTGGAAAAAGAAGTCTGGCATGGTGCCGAACTTGCGCTTGACAGGCTTCAACCAATTCGTCTGCTTAGATATTACACAAAGGGATTGAAAATGTTGGAGATAGTGCCCTCAGAGTCAATTATTAGGTCACAGGTACGTGATTGTAATGATTGAGGGAGGACCTATCCCGGTAGGACAGTCTTACTCGAGATGATAGTATGCTATCTGGTTTACCTTTATCATCGTGTACTGTTTTAGGTGACATGACAGATCACTATTGCACGTTGATAAAGCCCTAGGATTCATGCTTGACTGCCAGCAGTATGAGGGCGATCATATAAGTGAGAGCTGGAGTCTACAAGCACATCCTTAATAGGTCCCTAGTCGTGGGAGTTTCGAGACAGGGCATCGATTCTCCAGAGTAGACTAGTGTATACAGTCGAGACCCCGACGAGGGGCGGTGGCCGGTCTCACAAGCCACTGGTGTCAGTTGGATCACCTAAGATGTATACAGGTGCTCATTGGGTTATGAGTACACCGGACAGGACTCGCCGGGAACATGCTAGTTGGTCATATACCAGACGTCAGATGGCAGTTCCCTGGTGACATGTGTGCAGGTTAGTTCATCGACCTGGGGATCGTCATTTGTCTCGTGTGAGTTCCCACTGTACTTTGATTACTACCCTACCACGGCTCAAAGGAGTCGTGCAAACAGGTTTTAGTTGGGTACAGTCCCGAGCCACATGGAGGCAGTGAGCGGATCTTCGGGGGTTTCGTCTCTCCCGGTATTGGGGGTGAGGTCGCGCTGTGTCTAGGAGAGCCATTACACAAAGACCTTGGCCAAGGCAGGAGATTTACTGGTAGGTATTCCAGTAGTATCTCAGGGTGTTCTGGGCTACACTCCGACACGACTTGTACCGCTTTTGGGGGTCTGACTTTTACCAACCCCCTAGGCCCGCCATGCGATGCTCATAGACGAACGGACCGGACTGTACGGATATTGTCACTGACAGGCTCAGTTGGGTGTCGGGGTGAGCTTCCTCATCGACGTCCCTTTTAGTCAATAGCTGGTGGCCCGTCACGTATTGGCTTATACCTCTGACGTGCTAGTGGTTAAATCCACAGCCATAGTATTGACGAGTCTTTAGAGTCCACCACACTTTCAGTTACTCAGCTTTCGGGCGAAACGCTGTAGAGGCCGTATGGAGATATGGCAGGGTCCGATCAGATACGTGCGGTATTGCACGGATCAGGATCGGACGGTTTGTACTAGTGGCCGTATAGATATATGGCAGGGTTCGATCAGATACGTGCGGTATTGCACGGATCAGGATCGAACGGATATTACTAGCCGGCTTTGGTTTAAGCCGGTCCTAGTTTAGTACGGTGTAGATTCTGTCTCATTGCATTTGTATCCGGACGGAATACAGATGCGGGTGTGTATGCACAGTATGGGGTTTTCCTGTAATTTATTACGGGACCAGTTTTCTGGGGTTGCCAGTTTGCTTTCCGTTCCGGCCGGTTTTCCTTTGTTCTTTCCCGGCCGGACTTTTCTGATGGAGGGGGTTATTTGCAATTGTGCAAATAACTTTAGTGGAGGGGTTTTATTGAATAAAGATTGATTATGATAGCTTTCTTTTCTTTGCACCATGACTTGCTTTGACTTGTGATTTGATAAGGTATGGTTTGATAAAAGTGAAGCATGGTTGTATGTTTTCTTGTCCCTTGATGTGGTCACCCCTTCTTCACTCCTACACTCACCTCCCTTCATGCTTCATATCATTCCTCCACCATTCTCTTTTGCATGGGAGATTCATTCATTCTTCAAGAGAGAAAAAGAAAGAGAGAAAAAGAAGAAGAGAGCTTCATATTGAGGTTTTCATCCATGATCTCATTTTCTTGCTAGAAAAATGCAAGCACCATTTTTCTATTCTCCATTCCTCCATCTAAAGGCAACTCCAAAAACCCAAATGAGACACATAGATCTACACTACACTTCCTACAGCAAATCTTGGGCATGTCGAGTTGCCGGCTTCATGCCCGAGTTGCCTCGGTATAGAGGCGGGAGCCCGTAAAAGATGCAGGCGACGTGGTGCCCTTCCGGCGAGGAGGCGACGACCGGAGATCCCGCGAGGAGATCGGAGTGGAGATGAAGACCGGAGGACTCGGATCAGTCGGTATATCTCTAACCCGTATTCTAGTTAGCTTAGACTTGTTAATGGTTACGATCCGGAGTTTAGTGCGCGGTGGTGCCGGTTTGCAAAGTCCGCAAAATTTAAGTTATTCACCGTTTCCGCATTCCGGCGTCGGTTTGACGGCCGGGGCGCCGCCGTGCACTTACAGTGGTATCAGAGCCTCACCATTAACTTCGTCTAGCTTTTGTGTAATGTGTTTTACGTTTCCGATCGAACAAAATCCCGAAAACCCGTATTTTGTGCACATCAGTTTCTGTCGAATTTTTTTTTAAGTCCAAAAATTTTTCTGGTTGTCTCAGTGTGATGTTCAGGGAATTATAAGGTTACTGTAAAAATTTGGTACCCCGATCTCACTATTCCGCCGCGGAAGCGCCGCGAAACCCCACCTCGTGCGGCGCTTCCGCCGCGGATTTTACTATTCACCCCCCCAAATTTTTGCAGTATGTTCCTGCGTGAGAAATGTGGTTTCTGGGATATTAAATTTGGGCCCAGGTTTTCTGTGGTTGCTACAGTTTTGTTTGGGGGCCCACTTGTTAAGGTTTGATCAATCGGAAAAATTTTAAACACATTTTTCACAGTATTTACATTATATCTGCGACCGTGAATGTCACTCGATCGGTAAATCCGGTCTAACTGCTATAGCCCGGTTAGACGGATTTGCGAACGTGACTTTCACGTTGATGTTCTATGTATTTGCTGTGTTGTTGCGGATCGGTCGTGGGGATAGCCTGGATGCAATGCTAGTACTGTGCTGTTGTATTATATACATTTGATATTGCGGGGCGAGCGTCCGACATGTGGACTGCCGTCTCTGCCTGTTTGTATTATTTTTTTGGGGCACGACCTGGTTGCGGTCGATGTACCCGGTGTATGTATATTTTACTTTCTGTACTAGGATTACCCCGCGGTGGGGTGCACGGATAGCCGGGTTCTGGAGGGCAACAAGCCCGCATCTCATGGTATTGGGACGGAGGGGGCTTCACTCTAGGATTGGCGGGCTATTCGCCGCACTCGTAGGGGGTACAGGTTGGCCCAGGAGGGGTGCCCAAGTTGCCGGATTCCGTGGAGTGCTGGGTGGTCCATTCACGGAGCTGAAGGGGGCTGCCTCGCTTCAGGTTTTGGCGGGTGACTTGCCGCGCCCGTAGGGGTCTAGGTTTTTATTGCACAGGCTATCCACACGACCAGGGGAACGTCGGGTTTCAGTAGTGGCTCTGTGAAACCCGGGGATCCCAGATATCTGTATTGTTCTGTGATGCTGTACATTTCTGTGATGTTGCATTTCTTTTCACACCTTGAGCGAAATATAATATATTGGTATATATATTAGTAGATGTTGTATATGTTTTTCATCCGCGCTAGTCCAGTCCCCGCTCTGCCGTTAGTAAGCTAACCTAACGGGTGATGACGGGACCCAGTGGCGAATGCGGATGGCATATACGTACGTCAGTATATTTTCGTTCTTTGTGGTGTGATCAATTGATGGGACTGCATTGATTCGGATCAATGCAAGTTAAAAACAAACCTAATCTGATGTTGTTGGAACACTTTTTCAAAAAGCTGTTATTGCAAGGACGTTCACTTTTGTTTTGCATCGTGGTATTCATTTGGAATATCCTGCTCCTCAGTCGACGAGGCAAGGGCCGAGATCCCTTCACCGGGAGTGACCCCTTGGACAAAAGTTTGCGTCAGGGCATTAACTTCACTATAGCCGATTACTTTTGCTTTGCATCGCGGTATTCATTTGGAATATCCTGCACCCCATTCTACGGGGAAAGAGCCGAGATCCCTTCACCGGGAGTGACCTCTTTAGCAACGGTTTTCGTCACTATATTTTTAAAAGCTATCCGTTCCTTCGACGATATCAAGTTCTTTACGTTAAAGGTTTTCGCCAGAAACCATTCGTAGCCCTCCGTCGTTTCAGACGGGTAGCACGTAGTATTCATGCTATGTTTGTTGACCTTCGTCAAGGCATAGTGTATGGTAGCTGCTTGTTACTTTTCTGCTGCATAGATAGATGCGTTGGTTTGGGACAGTCGTATAGCCTTGTTGACCTTCGTCAAGGGCTTGTACGGGTGGATTCAGATTAACCCTGGATAATGACGGGTAGAACTTGACATGTGACTTATGATTTGTTGACCTTCGTCAAGGTCATAAGAGCATGGGGCAGAAATCACATCGGGAGTTTCAAAAGAACTGAAACTTGCCAGATATGCGCATACCTTCTGGAGTGTGATACCGTGAGCGGATTCCGTCACGTTATCGTGCGATGATAGTTGGATCCCGATTCCCACTGATGAGTTGGTTTACTCCTCGGGTGACCCCGACTAATTCTTCTTTCAGGTTTGGAGGAGAATTTGAGGTACAGTGGGAGGTTTCCAGATTAGAAAATTTGGTAACCATTCTGATCTAGGTTAGAGTGCACGCTGAGTGTTTCTTTTCTCTCTCTCTCTGGCAGCGACCATTGACCCGACCCTATGACTATGACTCAGTGACCAAGTTGACCGAACCTACTTAACACTGACTTTTGGATTGTCAGAGTTGCGAACCTCATTGCCACTCCTACTTTTACCCTTTTCTCCAGGACACCCCGTATTACTACGAACGTCCACTTCCATTGGACAAAACCATCGTATGGTTAGATACGAACTCGAAGGAATTCGAGGATGGTTTCCGGTTCTGGAGAAAACGGATAGGATTATTCAGTTGTCTTTTCTTTTCACCCTCTCTCAGGTTGCGAGTACTCCTTAGTTTAGGAGTAGTACACCTATTATGCAAATTGGATAGTCTTCTTCCAAACCATAGGCTGGTGCCGACCGGTAGGGAATGAAGAAAACCAGTTAGCCTAAACGGTGTACAGAAGGTATTAAGATTAAGACAAAGTAAGGGATTAGTAAGAGGGCAAAGTAAATTGCAACAGATATTCACGACCAAACCATGTATTCCTTCGCCAATCCTGAATCACCTTTGTATTTCTCCAGGACACTCCGTATCATTACGAAGATCCCATTTTATTGGATAATCCATCGTATGGTTATATACGAACTCGAAAGGAACTCGTTCCAGTTCGGGGATGGATCCTGGTTCAGGAGAAATAGGAATAAAGTACATTCAGGTGTCTTTTATCTTCACCTTCTCTCGTATTGCGAGTGCTCCTAGGATTAGGACAGTACACCCTTTATGCTTTTTGGATAGTCTTCTTCCAAACCATAGGCTGGTGCCGAACGGTAGGGAGGGAAGAAAACCAATTGGCCTAAAGGGGTGTGCAGAAGGTAAAGACTAAAGACATATGAAGGGATTTGAGAGGTGGCATAGAACTATACGGTTACAGTCGTGAATATGGAAGAGGCATTACTAAGAATACCGGGATACCCCATTGAAACATTTCAATGTTTCAGTCTCACTGTGTAATGTTAAAAGAAAACTGATTTCCCGATTAGACACTTACTCCAGGGTATGTATTTACCAGGTATGATTCTCACATCTGTATGGTTTTACAGATGATGAGTGGGAGTAAGTTATTGGGAATTGGGTGATCATCCTCATTATATCGGGATTCGTTGGAATCAGTGATATTTGAGGAAGTCACCTGGGTTGTTTGCCGGTTGGCAAATATTTGGTTTTGAATATCCGCTGTTGTGCACCAATTTCAAATTGATATATCTGTACGTCTATTTTCATAGAGTGAGATATACCTTTTGATATTATGTCGATGACATTTACCTATATCAGTGGATGGTTAGGTAAGGAGCATTGAACAGCGGTGTAATTCTTCTTAACCAAAAGTACAGTTTTCAACCTACGACACACAGTGATTGAGTCGCAAGACTCAGGGGACTTATACAGAGTGTTGTATATTGTCCAGTGTCCACTAGGACAGAGGGGTTGGTCCTCATACTATATTCTGTTTACTTTTGACTTCTCTAGTTCTTAGACATGTGTTTCGTAGAAACACAGGGTCTAAGTTTTGAGGAGTTATAGGTATTTGAATAGAGTAGAGAACCAGGTATAGCAAGTATCGGGATTCTTCAAAGTGATCGAAGATGTAGATACTTGTGTATGGTATTCAGTTAATAGTAATGATAAAGAGAAATTACTTCTCTTTCAGGTTACTCATAATTGGAAGTATTCCTAAGTTGAGTAACGCTGATCGACCTCCTTCCATTTAGTTGACATGCACTGGAGATAGCTGCATGATTTGAATCTGGTTCAATTAAATCAGTGCCTCTGGTTCTATATTGGATGTAGAACAGTTCATATCTTAACGTTGTTAAGGTACGGGGAGTTGTCCGGCTTATGCTTAAAACCAGACACTGGACAACTCAAGGCACGTTTCTGTAATGGCTGTTTGTGGGTTGACCCAGGCTATGACGCGGGTTGACTTTCTACCATCTTGACTCGCCACAGTTTTAACAAAAATGGATTTTTTCAAAAACAGCAGTGGGAGTATGGTAGAACTGGAAGTGATTCCAGAACCGCAAACGATTACTGAAGATTTGATAAGGAACCTGAAGATTCAATCTGTTTTGACATTCCATTGACCACTCCGCAGATAAGGTGGGTAACTTCAGGCACCCGAGAGGTACTTCGGTAGCCTCAAGGACGGTGACAGGGAAGTTCTTGTTTACCCACACTTGCCATTGTTGTTGTTCCAGGCTGCGAGACCCGGCAGGAGGATGAGTATAGCGTCGTTCTAAACTTGCTTTAGAAGTGCACGTCTATATGACTCTGCCAGAGGGTTGTCGTAGTCAGTGGGAGCAGCGGAAGCATTGGTGGACATCAGGCTTATGTCTATTTATAGACTAAAGCAGATGTAGCGGAGATAGATCATCTATTTCTGATGTGACAGTCATAAGTTTGACGTCATCAGAATAGGGGATGGATCTGTTGAGAAGGTAGTAGGAAGTGATATTCCTTTACTACGATCGGTTATACTTTGGTCGTCACACAGTGGTTTCTCCACAAAGGACTTGGACATAATATCAGACATACTGATTACTAGATCTATGGTTTTAGATCTAGATTTAGGTGGTTTCCTAATCTGGGTACCTTGACAGCATTCTATGAGTATTTAGAATGGACGACTCCTGGCACGGTAGTGTACCTGCAGGTAATGGAGTCACCCTCTCTAAAGGTGTCTTACAGACTAAAGGGGAGAGGGATACGCATGATTGGCAGGTCACTTGCTTAGGCAATTGAGTCGATCATGAGATGTCAAGTACCACACCAGATGTTGTTCTTGCACCAGATGCAATAAGTTGATATTGATCCAATCCTGGAGAAACAGTCGGAAGCAGTTTTAGAACATAAGTGGCTGTTCTAGGGATATGATAACGGCTGCCTCCTTTAGGAGACGGTTATCACTCCAGGCTTCCAAGGTGACATGGACGACAAGGAGGTTGTCAGAGTTATAGTTTTCCTTCTGACGAGGGGCAGTATTTTGGACAGGTGATCCAAGGAAATACTGAGGGTGGCATGGCGCAGGATACTGATTAAGTTCAGTTGACGATACAGTCTAAGGAGTTTGGATTTGGAGTTCTTTTATGAGCTAGGTCCCATCAGACATCCAGACATTCTAAGACAGGTATTGCTCATTTCGGGAGATGGTTTTCTCCGCGAATTTGAGATATAGAGAGACATAGAAAGAAACATCAAGGCGGATCCACTCACTGAGGCTGTTCCTCGAACGCAATAGTTTCACAAACGCTTTTTGTGAGACTGACTAGTAGAGGAGTTGGGTGTTCGGTATCACACGGGCTGTGAGTATGCGACATCGCAATAATTAGCCCTGAGTGCAAGTGGGAGATTGTTGGAGATAGTGCCCTCAGAGTCAATTATTAGGTCACAGGTACGTGATTGTAATGATTGAGGGAGGACCTATCCCGGTAGGACAGTCTTACTCGAGATGATAGTATGCTATCTGGTTTACCTTTATCATCGTGTACTGTTTTAGGTGACATGACAGATCACTATTGCACGTTGATAAAGCCCTAGGATTCATGCTTGACTGCCAGCAGTATGAGGGCGATCATATAAGTGAGAGCTGGAGTCTACAAGCACATCCTTAATAGGTCCCTAGTCGTGGGAGTTTCGAGACAGGGCATCGATTCTCCAGAGTAGACTAGTGTATACAGTCGAGACCCCGACGAGGGGCGGTGGCCGGTCTCACAAGCCACTGGTGTCAGTTGGATCACCTAAGATGTATACAGGTGCTCATTGGGTTATGAGTACACCGGACAGGACTCGCCGGGAACATGCTAGTTGGTCATATACCAGACGTCAGATGGCAGTTCCCTGGTGACATGTGTGCAGGTTAGTTCATCGACCTGGGGATCGTCATTTGTCTCGTGTGAGTTCCCACTGTACTTTGATTACTACCCTACCACGGCTCAAAGGAGTCGTGCAAACAGGTTTTAGTTGGGTACAGTCCCGAGCCACATGGAGGCAGTGAGCGGATCTTCGGGGGTTTCGTCTCTCCCGGTATTGGGGGTGAGGTCGCGCTGTGTCTAGGAGAGCCATTACACAAAGACCTTGGCCAAGGCAGGAGATTTACTGGTAGGTATTCCAGTAGTATCTCAGGGTGTTCTGGGCTACACTCCGACACGACTTGTACCGCTTTTGGGGGTCTGACTTTTACCAACCCCCTAGGCCCGCCATGCGATGCTCATAGACGAACGGACCGGACTGTACGGATATTGTCACTGACAGGCTCAGTTGGGTGTCGGGGTGAGCTTCCTCATCGACGTCCCTTTTAGTCAATAGCTGGTGGCCCGTCACGTATTGGCTTATACCTCTGACGTGCTAGTGGTTAAATCCACAGCCATAGTATTGACGAGTCTTTAGAGTCCACCACACTTTCAGTTACTCAGCTTTCGGGCGAAACGCTGTAGAGGCCGTATGGAGATATGGCAGGGTCCGATCAGATACGTGCGGTATTGCACGGATCAGGATCGGACGGTTTGTACTAGTGGCCGTATAGATATATGGCAGGGTTCGATCAGATACGTGCGGTATTGCACGGATCAGGATCGAACGGATATTACTAGCCGGCTTTGGTTTAAGCCGGTCCTAGTTTAGTACGGTGTAGATTCTGTCTCATTGCATTTGTATCCGGACGGAATACAGATGCGGGTGTGTATGCACAGTATGGGGTTTTCCTGTAATTTATTACGGGACCAGTTTTCTGGGGTTGCCAGTTTGCTTTCCGTTCCGGCCGGTTTTCCTTTGTTCTTTCCCGGCCGGACTTTTCTGATGGAGGGGGTTATTTGCAATTGTGCAAATAACTTTAGTGGAGGGGTTTTATTGAATAAAGATTGATTATGATAGCTTTCTTTTCTTTGCACCATGACTTGCTTTGACTTGTGATTTGATAAGGTATGGTTTGATAAAAGTGAAGCATGGTTGTATGTTTTCTTGTCCCTTGATGTGGTCACCCCTTCTTCACTCCTACACTCACCTCCCTTCATGCTTCATATCATTCCTCCACCATTCTCTTTTGCATGGGAGATTCATTCATTCTTCAAGAGAGAAAAAGAAAGAGAGAAAAAGAAGAAGAGAGCTTCATATTGAGGTTTTCATCCATGATCTCATTTTCTTGCTAGAAAAATGCAAGCACCATTTTTCTATTCTCCATTCCTCCATCTAAAGGCAACTCCAAAAACCCAAATGAGACACATAGATCTACACTACACTTCCTACAGCAAATCTTGGGCATGTCGAGTTGCCGGCTTCATGCCCGAGTTGCCTCGGTATAGAGGCGGGAGCCCGTAAAAGATGCAGGCGACGTGGTGCCCTTCCGGCGAGGAGGCGACGACCGGAGATCCCGCGAGGAGATCGGAGTGGAGATGAAGACCGGAGGACTCGGATCAGTCGGTATATCTCTAACCCGTATTCTAGTTAGCTTAGACTTGTTAATGGTTACGATCCGGAGTTTAGTGCGCGGTGGTGCCGGTTTGCAAAGTCCGCAAAATTTAAGTTATTCACCGTTTCCGCATTCCGGCGTCGGTTTGACGGCCGGGGCGCCGCCGTGCACTTACAGAAAAGACTATTAAGATGACAAGGCGTGCCCTTCAAACAAATCGCTCGACAAACCCAGTTCAATAACAAGATTTGGGACATTCTCGGGACTCAACGAAAGATGCCCAATGGGAGGATGGAGACTACTGGACTTGGATACGTTTGGTCCAAGAAACGGGAGCGATTCTATGGCTGCCGTGTCATAAATAATTCCGGTGGAGAAGGGAATTGTTTTCCAAGATAGCACTGAGATTGAACCAAAGCGAGATCCCGCCGTAAGAATGCCAAGTCTGTAATTCGAAGAACAGATTTACAAGCTAATGATAGAAGCCGGTCAAAAGGTCCAGGATGACCACAACCGCAAAATGGCCATTTATGAGAAAGCCATGACGCAGCGTCTCACTCAGCAGTCTGCGGAAAGAGAATACTACGATACTCTCACCCTCAGCCCGTTGTGCGTTTTCGTGGCAAGGAAAAGGCCCGACGCAAAGGCAACAACAAGGTGAAGAACGAGAATGATGCCCAAAAACAGCGAAGCGGATTCAAGAAGCCACGCGATCGAGAAAAAGTTAGCTGGAATCCGTCCTTTATGAAGAAGATGGGTCGGGAATACTCTTTCCCTTAAGACAAGACAAGGAAAATATTCAACCTTGTCCTGAAGCATCCAATGATGACACTCCTGGAGGCTAGGCATCCCAAAAAAGTAAATGAGGTCCATCATCCAGCTTATTGCTCCTACCACCGAGCAGTAGGACATCCTCTTGAAGACTGCTTCACCTTCAAAGACTTGGTCGAAGACCAATATCAGCAAGGCAGGTTTGCTCTATCCGACAGTTGGAGGGTATCCCCACCACGAAAGCATGAGCCAAAAGCAACCTACACTACGAGGGTAAGTCTAGATCAGCATCAAGCTTGGATACGAGCTCGTACCTGCTACGTGATAACAGTATCAAAAGAAGAAGAGCACGAGAATATGGATGACCTCTCCCGGTGCTTCGCAAATGAGGATGAGGACGATGTGGTGTTAGAGTTTCCATCGGCAACAAAAAAGCTGGAGGATGGGATACACACCACAGCGGACAACCTGAGGAAAATCGACTTGGGGACAGAAAACGAGCCGAGGCCAACGTTCGTCAGTGAGCTGCTGTCTGAAAAGCAGGTGGCCACGCTAAAGGACATGCTTATGCAGTATAAAGACTGCTTTGCGTGGAATTATTCTGAGATGCCGGGACTAGATCCAGAAATAGCTGTGCATAAACTGCGATATCACCAAACGTTAAACCAGTCAAACAGGCGCCAAGAAGAATGCGGCTCGAACTCGAGATGAGCATCAATGCCGAAGTTAAGAAACTAATCAACTCCGGCTTCATCCAAGAAGTTCAATATCCTGACTGGATAGCCAACATTGTCCCAGTGATGAAGAAAAATGGGACAGTACGCATCTGCGTGGACTTTCGGGATCTCAACAAAGCTTGTCCGAAGGATGACTTCCCAGTGCCTGTTACCGAACTGATGATCGATAACACGTCTACCCATGAGGTCTTCTCCTTCATGGACAGATCTTTGGGATATAATCAAATAAAGATGCATCCCGAAGACGGAAAGCATACTGCCTTCCGGACTCCGCTGGGAATATTCTGCTATAAAGTAATGCCCTTTGGTCTGAAGAACGCTGGCGCTGCTTACCATAGGGCCATGACGAAGATCTTCGATGACCTCATACACGAAATTGTCGAATGTTATATCGACGACTTCGTGGTGAAAAGCAAATCATACGAAGAGTACTGGGAGCATTTGAAAATAGTGTTCCAGCGTCTTCAGAAATATAACCTGAAGATGAACCCTCTGAAATGCGCATTTGGAGTCTCCTTAGGCAAATTCATAGGATTCATTGTACGACACCGAGGCATCGAAATAGACCCATCAAAGATCAAAGCGATTATGGAAATGCCCACGCCAAGAACTCTCAAACAATTGCGGTCTCTCCAAGTAAAGCTCGTGTATATCCGACGGTTCATAGCCAACCTCTCCGGAAAATGCCGCCCCTACAGCCATCTAATGAAGAAGGGGACCCCGTTCATTTGGGATTGTAAATGCCAAAGTGCACTGGACGAAATCAAGCAATACCTGCAGAACCCACCGGTACAGACCGCTCCTGTCAAGGGAAAGCCCCTCATCCTGTACACAACAGCCCTTGAAGGTTCTTTAGGAGCGTTATGGGCACAAGAGAATGACCAAGGGAAGGAGAGAGCTCTCTACTATTTGAGTCGAGTTCTCCTGGGGGCAGAAAACAACTACTCCCCTATTGAAAAGCATTGCCTGGCACTGATCTTCGCGATAACGATGCTTTGGCATTATGCCTTGGCACATGAGGTCCATTTCATATCAAAGGTGGATCCTCTCAAATATTTGATGTCAAGAGCCATACTAACAGGAAGGCTTGCCAAATGGGCCCTCCTCTTGATGGAGTTCTCGATAATCTATCCACCCGTTAGGGCAGTGAAGGGCCAGGCCATCGCCGACTTCCTCACTGAACATCCAATACCAGCCGACTCTCCCTTAAATTGTGAATTACCGGACGAACATGCGTTCGACACAAAGGACGAAGAAAATGACTCTCGATAGAAACTTTACTTTGATGGGGCATCTTCCATGAAGAAGCGAAAGTACAACACCCCCATAATCAAAACCGGGGTGGGCCTTATCTTTGTGACTCCGCAAGGAGGGATAATGCGTTTCGCCCTTTCATTAAAAGAGCCGGGAACAAACAATGAGGCTGTGTACGAAGCTTTGATAGCAGGTCTTGAGATTGCTGTCGACATGGGAATCGAAAACCTCCATATATATGGGGATTCCCAGCTAGTCGTTAGCCAAGTAAATGGCGACTATCAGACATGCAAACCAGAGTTGGTAAAATATGGCGAGAGAGTGCAGCAATTGTTGACACAAATCCCCTCTTACATTCTGGAAAGCATTCCGAATGCAGAGAATAGCAAGGCGGATGCATTAGCCAAACTCGCTAAAGAACTGGTCGACGAAAACCTCGATGATGTAAGAATCATTGTGCAAAGTCGTCGGATTCTAGCGCCAACAGAAATATCTCCGGAGTCGTCTGAAGGAAAGGAAGCAACCAAACAAGCAGCCTGCCAAATAGAAGACGAAGAAAAGGCTAAGGATTGGAGAGAAGTATTCATAGACTACATCAAATCCCATCGAACACCCAAAGACGCGTCGTCAAGATATCATCTCATGAAACGAGCTCTATCCTTCGCCTTCGTCAATGATACTCTATATAAGAGATCGTTCGACAGTTTGTGGCTAAGATTCTTGGGACCAGAGGAAGCAAGAAGGGTTGTCTAAGAAACTCACGACGGACTCTGCGGTTCTCATCAAGCCAGACCAAAGATGAAGTTGAAGATCAAGAGAACGGGTTACTATTGGCCCACGATGATTCAGGACTATCTCGAATATGCTAAGCAGTGTCATTCGTGCCAAATTCACGGGAACTTCATCCACCAGTATCAAAATCCGCTACACCCAACATTGGCTAGTTGGCCGTTCAAAATGTGGGGAACCGATATAATTGGGCCCATCGAACCAGTGTCATCCAAAGGACATCGTTTCATATTGGCAACAACCGATTACTTCTTTAAGTGGGCAAAGGCAGTACCGCTAGAGGAAGTGAAGACGGAGAACATCCTCCATTTCTTCAGGACACGCGTCATCTACCGGTTCGACACTCCATGATGAATCATCTCGGATAATGGGCCAGCCTACAGGAGCCATAAGATCATCCGCTTCTTACAACAGTATAATATAGATTGGAGATACTCTTCAGTCTATAATCCCCGTGCTAATGGTCTAGCTAAAGCTTTCAACAAGACCTTGACGAAAATCATAAAGAAAACGGTGTCCAGAAATAAAAGGGACTGGCATGAGAGACTGTTAGTTGTATGTATGCCCTAGAGGCCAGTATTGTACAGATGATGTATATTATATTGGATGCTTGGACATATATAGATATGACTTTCTTGCTCGATATGATAGTATGCTATCTGGTTACTCTTTATCTTAACATGTATACTTGTCTTTTTAAACTGTCTTATAGTTACATGTTGGTAAAGCCCTTAGGATGTGTACTTGACTACCTGGACTATGATGCGGATCATACTAGTGGGGACATGGTAGTCCATAAGTACATCCTTCAAGGTCCCTAGTCGTGGGTGTATCGAGACGGGGCATCGATATACCAGAGTAGACTAGCGTATACGCTTCTCGACCCATGAGATGGGCGATGGATGATCCCATATCCATTGGTGTTTGACATCAGAGATGGTATACGGGTGCTCAGTGGAGACTGGGTACACTGGACAGACTCGCCGAGAACTCCCAGATGGTATTATACCTCACGTCAGATGGCAGTTCTCAGGTGACACTTGTGCAGGTTAGTCTGTAGACCCGAGATCGTCATAGAGTCTTGTGTGATTCCCACTGTACTTTGATCTCCACCTTACCACGTCCATGAGGGCGTGCAAAACGGTGGTCTTTGGGTACAGTCCCGAGTCACATGGAGGCAATGAGCGATAGGAGGGGTTTCGTCTCTCCCGGTATTGGGGGTTGATGTTGCGCTGTGCTCGATTGGCCGTAACTGGGAAGTCCCAGGCCAGGGCTGATCAGAGATTTGCTGGTAAGTGTTATCAGTAGTTTCTCAACCCGTTATGAGCCTTACATCGGCACGACTTATCGGTTATTGGGGTCTGACGTTTACCACCCCTAGACTTGATATGCGACGTATCTGACGAACAGACCGGACTGTACGGTAAGTGTTACTGGTTGGATTCACAGGAGTGTGAGCGGGCTAGCTCGTCGATCTTCTGATCGCTCAATACCCGGATGGCCGTTACATTTAGCAGACCGCTTGCGGCTTGTGGGTGCTTGATATGATCATCATCTGCTACCAGCGTATTGACGAGTCTTTAGAGTCCTACACAGAGGTTTCCTGGCTCAAGCGAAACGAAATAGGAGCGCATATGAGATATGTGCGGGACCGAGAATAATGCGCGTATGTGATACCGCATTTCATTCTCGCGATAAATGTTTCGATTGGTTATATTCGATATGACCTAGTTATCGAATCATTGATTCGATAAATCGATACATTGAATACTAGTCGGTTATGTGCGACATGACCGGATTATTGAATCAAATGTTGATTTAATGATTTAATGTATAATTATATATTTGATATATTACTTTGCATTAACTAGTATTGGTTCACTTTATATGGATTTTCTCACTTGATGTGCAAGTTGTATATGTGATATACTTTTGTGCACATATTAGTATCATGTTTGATGATGCTTGATTATTTAGTAAGTATATAGAATTAAACCATGGTTAATTTGATAATTAGGGTTTTTCATACTCATTTATTTATTTATTTGTTCATTTATTTATTTGGAAAAGATTGAGATAAGAATGGTGGAGAAGTTTGTCTATAGTTGAAGCTTCATGAAGCTTTGACTTCTTAACCATTCTTGTCTTCATGCTTAACCCTAACCTATCCAACTAACCATGGTCTATTCTCTACACTCAACTATGGTTTGCTTATGATAAGTATTGAATGATTTTCATTTTAATTTAAGACTTATCATATTCTTTCTTCTTCTTGACCTTCTTCTTCAAGAAAGAAACCTTGATGCCATCAATGGCAACTTGAGATCCAAAGTGAGAAATACAATTCTAAAGTGAACCCACCTCCTATTTCTTCACCATCTACCTCTTGCCAAGTTGTTTTGGGTGTTTTCTTCACAAGTCTCACCTCTTGATGAAGTTGGAGCTTGAACTTGTGCAACCTCGACGTAGATCATCTTCGGCACGAAGCCGGCGACCTATTCCGCTCACTTCTCCGATGAAGCCGTCGCGAGAGTCCGAGATTCAAGATGGACAGCGAGAGGACGACCACGTGGAGCTAAGGAAGTGGATATCCGGATCTACAAAGGTTGTAACTTCCGATCTTTAGTTAAGGTGTTAACTAGATTTGATTTTCGCCTAGAATTCTATCCAACGATCCGCGTTAGGGTTTCGCGGCACCCATAATTTTTGAAATTGGAATGGTTGATGCCTTGTGAGACCTCTATAGGGTGCCTAGGAACCTTTCACTGGTATCAGAGCCTAGCTAGAGCCTTAGGCGAAGTCTAGACGGAGTTTGAAGCCCGAACGAACCCGAAACCCTAAACCAAACATGCTCTCTGGACTTTTTCTAAAATCTGGCATTTTTCCACATTAAAAATATGTAGAAAAATCAGCAGAGAATTGTAAGAATTACTGTGAAGCCCGTACCCATGAATCCACCAAAGTGCGGCGGAACCGCGGCAGAAGCCTGGCTTCTGCGGCGGTTCCGCGGCCATATGGTGACATCATCAATTCCTGTTTGCACAGTAATTCCTCTTTTCTGGTGTTGGATTTTCTGGGAATTTTTAATATTTATTCAAGAGTTGAATTTTCTTAGGTTGTTTTGGGGATTCGGTGTTTCGATCGGATTATCAAATTTAGTCTTTGTGTTTTTCCGGATAATTTTTAGAATATGTTAAAAAGTTCGACCGAATATAAATACCCAATTTTTCCCCTGTCGGGAAATTTCCAAGTGTTGGATTTTTCCATAGTTTAACGACGTTCTAAGTAGTGCAAGTAACGCGATGGACCCTCTAGAAGACAACAAACCTTAACTCGATTATGTGACCGTCTTGAACTGCCCTTTGAACCTTAGGGTTTGGGGCAGTACGGCGTGCCACATGTGAGGCATTGGCTTGACCCTTCTACGGCTGGACCGTTGGTACTGAGGCACGAACTGAATGTTGTTAGACTTATTTCATGTGTTGAGCTGTATCGGGAAAACTTGGGTATTCGACTGTTCGATCGGAAAGTTTAACATTTTCTGTTTATCTGGAATGTGATACAATAATTGGAATTCACAAACAGTTATGAGATAACTGAATGAATGTTATAAATCTAGCGGTTTAGTTTCACTTGATATTGAAAAGAGTTTTCGATAATGAGACTAAAATGCGGGGTTTATTAACTGTTAGGCATGTGATGTCTAAGTATTTCATCTGATTAGGCATGTGATGTCTAAAGAGGTTGCGGATTCCAACTGTTGTAGTTTTACACTTTCTTTTCTGTGACCGTATGTGTGGTATGTTCATATCGCCGGTTTCGTTGCTATACGTCAACGACAATTGGGGTATGCATACTTACTTACGTTGATGACATGTGATGTTATGTGTTGCTGGATATGTTATATTGGATCATCGTGTTTGAATAGCCGGGGGTTTTTATGTGAGATGAGTGTTTTTCATTTTCATTCATGTAAAAACTTGTATGTAATATTCTTTTATTTGGGGCACTTCCAGGTAGCGGAAGTTGTCACCTTTTGTATATTATTTACTTTTCCGCATTAGGATAGACCCAGGAGGGGAGCACAAGTAACCGGGTTCTAGGGTCCAGTGGGAGACCAACTCGAGGAGTCGAGTCCGGGTCTCCTAACCCTAGAATTGGCAGGGTTGCTTGCCGCTCTCGTAGGGGTCTAGGGGTGTGGGATTGGCTATTCATCGCGACCGTGGAATCCGTGTTTTATACTGGCTCGTATTGAAAACACGGACGTCCTAGTATATCCAATATTTCATATGTTTCTTCTGCTGCGATATCTATGATGTGATCATGTGATGTTCTGTGATGGATATAGTATATAGTATATATGATATATTATATAGACGTTACTTATGTTTTACACCCGCGCTAGCCCTGCCCTGCTCTGTCGTTAGTTACCTAACCTAATGGTGCACGAGGGGACATCGAGGCGAATGCGGATGGCATAAGTGTACGTCGTATTTATCTGTGATGTTTAGGTACTTAAATGATGGGACTTCATTAATGTGATTAATGAAAGATAAGAAACCTAAGATGTTGTGGAATCGAATTTCAAAATAAAAACAGGTAGCTACAGTTCTTGCTTTGCATAGCGGTATATATGATATACCCTGCACCTTATTCGATGAGGAAAGGACCGAGATCCCTTCACAGGGAGTGACTCCTTTAGCAATAACTGGCAGATACTGCACACTCGGTTTGCTTTTGATTGCTTTTGACTTTTGCTTTGCACAGTGATTTATATGATATATCCCGCACCTCATTCGACGAGGAAAGGGCCGACGATCCCTTCACCGGGAGTGACCCCTTTAGCAAAACTAGAAAAGCCTCAAAATCACTCCATTTCAAAACTTTATTTGATTCTACAACGATATCAAGTTCATTACGCAATAGGTTTTCAGAAAAAAAAACCTGTCGTTGCCCTCCGTCATTTCAGATAAGCCATGTTTAGTATTCGTGCTGCGTTTGTTGACCTTGTCAAGGCGCAGTGTGCGGTAGCTAACCAGTATTTGTCTGCTTATGCATATGATGCAGATTGGGTTAGGGTAGTCGTACGGCCTTGTTGACCTTGTCAAGGGTCGTGCGGGTAGGTTTGATTCAATCAAGAAATGACGGGTTGAACTTGACTTGCGGTCTATGGTTTGTTGACCTTGTCAAGGTCATAGATCGTTCGGGGCAAAATATTATCGGGAATTTCAAGTGTTGAAATTTGCAATGAGATTGCATACCTTATATGAGATAGTTAGATCCCGATACCCATTGCGAGTAAGAGTTACTCCTGGGAGAGTTTTACACATTGCAAATTAGCCGATCAAGTAGGTGTCTAGAAAGGTGTTAACGAGGTTACGCCTCTAGGAAAATGAGGTTTACATTAATTAGGTTCGTGCGAAAGCACGGGGGACCTCCCTCAAAGTACCGACACTGGCCTGGCAGAAAGATTGACGAACTTGTAGTGTGTAATTAATCCCGGCTAGTCTTTCCTTTTAGGGTTTGAAGGAAGATTTGATAAAAAGCAGTGGGAGCCATCCTGATTAGATAAGATAATAACCAATCTGATCTTGCACGAGAATACGCTAAAGTGTTTTCTTCTCTCTCTCTCCAGGTAGCGACCATTTCATGCCCTAATGAAGATAATAATATGGATGTATTGACCGAACCCGCATGTTATTCTGTGCAGGGGAACGTTGGTTCCGTTCTTTCTTATAAGAGTTATAGGAATGAATAGGGTATAGGGGAATACCAGGATTCCCATGCAACCCGAATGAAGAAAGTACATGTTGATGCATTTTCTTCGGGTGTGTTCGTTACTGAGAACTGTTTCTCCATTTGCTCTACGTCCTGGGTATTAGATACCGGGTCAGGATCCCAAATATGTAATCAGTTACATGGGCTTAGAAAAGGAAGAGAACTTGGAGAAGGTGATAATGACATTAGAGTTGGAAATGGTGCAATTGTTGCAGCTAAGACTGTCGGAGAATATCACCTTGTATTACCAACTGGTAATACATTGGTTCTAAACGAATGCTATTACATGCCGAACCTGATATGCAACACTATATCAGTTTCTTTATTAAGTAAAGAGGGATATAATTTTGTATTACAGGACAATGTTATGAACATTTTCCGTAACCAAAAGTTGGTTGGATCAGGCACGTTGTGCAATGGCATTTATGTTCTAAATCAATCAACAGTTCTGAGCATAACAAACATACACAAGAGGAAGAATTCAGAATTGAATGAATCCTTCTTGTGGCATTGTAGACTGGGTCACATCAATGCGACACGACTAGCTAAGTTGCATAAAGATGGATATTTAAATCAGTTTGAATTTTCATTTTATGACACTTGCCAGTCATGTCTCAAAGGCAAGATGACCAAGACTCCGTTTACGGGACACGGAGAAAGAGTTACCGAACTCTTGGGACTAATACATAGTGATGTATGCGGTCCCATGTCTACACATGCCAGGGATGGTTCTTCGTACTTCATTACATTCACTGACGATCTCTCTAGATTCGGATATGTGTTCCTGATAAAACACAAATCAGAAGCTTTTGAGAAATTTAGGGAATATAAACAAGAAGTTGAGAACCAAACCGGAAAAAGTATTAAAATCCTACGATCTGATCGAGGAGGAGAATACTTAAGCAATGAATTCCTGGACTTTCTAAAAGAGAATGGGATTCTCTCTCAGCTGACTCCTCCATATACACCACAGCACAACGGTGTATCAGAACGGAGGAACCGCACCCTATTAGATATGGTGCTCTCTATGATGAGCACAGCTGAGTTACCTATTTCCTTCTGGGGTTATGCGCTGGAAACAGCAACATACCTATTGAATCAAGTTCCATCTAAATCTGTACCTACCACACCATATGGGATATGGAGTGGGAAGAGACCATATTTTAAACGAGTTAAGATATGGGGTTCTCCGGCCTATGTCAAAAGGCAAAATCCGGACAAGCTCGAGGCACGGTCAGTTCTCTGCAAGTTTGTGGGATATCCAAAGAATTCATATGGGTATTTTTTCTACCACAGTGAGGAACAAAAAGTGTTTGTTGCTCAACATGCCACCTTTTTAGAAAAGGAATTCCTTGAAAAAGAAATTAGTGGCAAAGTGGTAGAGCTGGAAGAGGTTCCAAATACACAAACCGTAACTGAAGATTTAGTGGAACCAGAAGATTCAGTAGCTCCCAATGAACCTCAGCCTCTCCGCCGATCTAGTAGGGTTCCTCGCCAACCTGAGAGATACTACGGTTTTCTCATGGACGGTGGGAGCGAGGATTGAATCATGGAGGATGATGACCCAACTAGCTTCGAGCAGGCCATCACGAGTGGGGACTCAGTGAAATGGCTGGATGCTATGCGGTCCGAGATGGAATCCATGTACACCAACAAAGTATGGACTTTGGACGTTGCTCCTGAAGGGGTAAAACCCATTGGGAGCAAGTGGATCTTCAAGAAGAAACTTGGTGTAGATGGGAAAGTGGAGACTTTCAAAGCTAGACTTGTAGCAAAGGGTTTTCATCAAAGACCAGGTGTGGACTATGACGAGACCTTTTCTCCAGTGGCTATGCTTAAATCCATCCGGATCATGCTTGCCATCGCTGCTTATCATGATTACGAAATCTGGCAAATGGATGTTAAGACTGCCTTTCTAAATGGTGATTTAGAAGAGTGCGTGTACATGACTCAGCCAGAGGGCTTCGTAGACAGTGGGAGCAGCGGGAAGGTGTGCAAGCTGCTTAAATCCATTTATGGATTAAAGCAAGCATCGCGGAGTTGGAACATCTGCTTTGACGTCGTTATCAAAGAGTTTGATTTCGTCAAAAACCCAGATGAACCTTGTATCTACAAGAAGGTGGCAGAGAGTAAGGTTGTCTTCCTCGTATTGTACGTGGACGACATACTCCTGATAGGAAATGATATTCCTATGCTGCAATCGGCCAAGCTCTTCTTATCACAAAGATTCTCAATGAAAGATCTTGGTGATGCCTCCTGCATATTGGGAATTAGGATCTATAGAGATAAATCCAAACGGATTTTGGGATTGTCCCAATCCAGGTACATTGACACCATACTAAAGAGGTTTAGTATGGAAGTGTCCAAGCGTGGGAACTTGCCCACGATCTCTGGAGTCACTCTCTCCAAAGAGATGTCTCCCAAGACTGATTTGGAGAGAGCTCGCATGCAAGGGATACCCTATGCTTCGGCAGTAGGCTCTATCATGTATGCGATGCTATGTACCAGACCCGATGTAGCATACTCACTAAGTATAGTGAGCAGGTATCAAGCTGATCCTGGAGAGAGTCACTGGACAGCTGTGAAGAGCATTCTCAAGTACTTGCGAAGGACTAGAGATATGTTCTTGGTGTATGGTAACGGAGAACTCCAAGTGGAGTCCTTTACCGATTCGAGCTTCCAGAGTGATAAGGACGACTCTAAGTCGCAGTCGGGCTTTGTCTTTACCCTTTACGGAGGGGCGGTTAGCTGGAAGAGTTCCAAGCAGGAAACCGTGGCAGACTCGACGATGGAGGCTGAATACATCGCTGCCAACGATGCTGTCAAAGAGGCTGTCTGGATCAAGAAGTTCATTATTGAACTTGGAGTGGTTCCATCCATTGAGCATCCAATACCTTTGTATTGTGATAACAATGGAGCGGTGGCTTTGGCCAAGGAACCCAGGTCCCATCAGCGATCCAGGCATATTCTGAGGCGACATCACCTGATCCTAGTTGATCGCCGGGAGATCGAGGTCAGGAGAGTTGACACGAAGAACAACACGGCGGATCCACTCACGAAGGCCATTCCCCAGATACAGTTTGAGAGACTCTTCGGGATGCTCGGTATGCGATACTACAGCAGCTGGCCCTAGTGCAAGTGGGAGATTGTTAGTTGTATGTATGCCCTAGAGGCCAGTATTGTACAGATGATGTATATTATATTGGATGCTTGGACATATATAGAGATGACTTTCTTGCTCGATATGATAGTATGCTATCTGGTTACTCTTTATCTTAACATGTATACTTGTCTTTTTAAACTGTCTTATAGTTACATGTTGGTAAAGCCCTTAGGATGTGTACTTGACTACCTGGACTATGATGCGGATCATACTAGTGGGGACATGGTAGTCCATAAGTACATCCTTCAAGGTCCCTAGTCGTGGGTGTATCGAGACGGGGCATCGATATACCAGAGTAGACTAGCGTATACGCTTCTCGACCCATGAGATGGGCGATGGATGATCCTATATCCATTGGTGTTTGACATCAGAGATGGTATACGGGTGCTCAGTGGAGACTGGGTACACTGGACGGACTCGCCGAGAACTCCCAGATGGTATTATACCTCACGTCAGATGGCAGTTCTCAGGTGACACTTGTGCAGGTTAGTCTGTAGACCCGAGATCGTCATAGAGTCTTGTGTGATTCCCACTGTGCTTTGATCTCCACCTTACCACGTCCATGAGGGCGTGCAAAACGGTGGTCTTTGGGTACAGTCCCGAGTCACATGGAGGCAATGAGCGATAGGAGGGGTTTCGTCTCTCCCGGTATTGGGGGTTGATGTTGCGCTGTGCCCGATTGGCCGTAACAGGGAAGTCCCTGGCCAGGGCTGATCAGAGATTTGATGGTAAGTGTTACCAGTAGTTTCTCGACCCGTTATGAGCCTCACATCGGCACGACTTATCGGTTATTGGGGTCTGACGTTTACCACCCCTAGACTTGATATGCGACGTATCAGACGAACAGACCAGACTGTACGGTAAGTGTTACTGGTTGGATTCACAGGAGTGTGAGCGGGCTAGCTCGTCGATCTTCTGATCGCTCAATACCCGGATGGCCGTAACGTTTAGCAGACCGCTTGCGGCTTGTGGGTGCTTGATATGATCAGCATCTGCTACCGGCGTATTGACGAGTCTTTAGAGTCCTACATAGAGGTTTCCTGGCTCAAGCGAAACGAAATAGGAGCGCATATGAGATATGTGCGGGACCGAGAATAATGCGCGTATGTGATACCGCATTTCATTCTCGTGATAAATGTTTCGATTGGTTATATTCGATATGACCTAGTTATCGAATCATTGATTCGATAAATCGATACATTGAATACTAGTCGGTTATGTGCGACATGACCGGATCATTGAATCAAATGTTGATTTAATGATTTAATGTATAATTATATATTTGATATATTACTTTGCATTAACTAGTATTGGTTCACTTTATATGGATTTTCTCACTTGATGTGCAAGTTGTATATGTGATATACTTTTGTGCACATATTAGTATCATGTTTGATGATGCTTGATTATTTAGTTAAGTATATAGAATTAAACCATGGTTAATTTGATAATTAAGGTTTTGCATATTCATTTATTTATTTATTTGTTCATTTATTTATTTGGAAAAGATTGAGATAAGAATGGTGGAGAAGTTTGTCTTTAGTTGAAGCTTCATGAAGCTTTGACTTCTTAACCATTCTTGTCTTCATGCTTAACCCTAACCTATCCAACTAACCATGGTCTATTCTCTACACTCAACTATGGTTTGCTTATGATAAGTATTGAATGATTTTCATTTTAATTCAAGACTTATCATATTCTTTCTTCTTCTTGACCTTCTTCTTCAAGAAAGAAACCTTGATGCCATCAATGGCAACTTGAGATCCAAAGTGAGAAATACAATTCTAAAGTGAAAGCACCTCCTATTTCTTCACCCTCTACCTCTTGCCAAGTTGTTTTGGGTGTTTTCTTCACAAGTCTCACCTCTTGATGAAGTTGGAGCTTGAACTTGTGCAACCTCGACGTAGATCATCTTCGGCACGAAGCAGACGACCTATTCCGCTCACTTCTTCGATGAAGCCTTCGCGAGAGTCCGAGATTCGAGATGGACAGCGAGAGGACGACCACGTGGAGCTAAGGAAGTGGATATCCGGATCTACAAAGGTTGTAACTTCCGATCTTTAGTTAAAGTGTTAACTAGATTTGATTTTCGCCTAGAATTCTAGCCAACGATCCGCGTTAGGGTTTCGCGGCACCCATAATTTTTGAAATTGGCATGGTTGATGCCTTGTGAGACCTCTATAGGGTGCCTAGGAACCTTTCAGAGACTGCATCAAGCTTTTTGGACGTATCGAACCACGTTCAAAACGGCCACGAATACAACGCCATTTGCATTGGTATTCGGCACGGAAGCGGTACTTCCCTTGGAGATAGACATACCCTCTCTACGAGTAGCAGTTCAATATGAGCTGACAGTTGAAGAAAATGCCCATTTTCAGCTTGAGAAGCCCGATGCCCTCGATGAAACTCGTCTCATGGCGCAGCAAAACCTGGAAGCTTAAAAAGCAAGGATGACGCGCTCATACGAAAGACTAACCAGACCAAGAACATTCCGCCAAGGCGAACTCGTGTTAGTCGTAAAAAGACCAATAATCCCCAACCGTGCAAAGCGGGAGAAATTCGAGCCGAACTACGAAGGTTCGTACATCATAGACAAGGTCTACTAAGGTGGGGCCTACTTGCTCATGGATATGCATGGCGAAAGACCCTTCCGGCCAATAAACGGCTGATTCCTTAAGAAATACTACGCTTGACAAGTCACAACTCAGGTTAATGATAGATGACGACACTCGTGTCTGCTCGCTGTCTTCCTGAGTCAAGACTCCATTAGTAGTATCCGGCAAAACTTCGCCTCAAAACTAACAACGGACCGAGATGTCCCTAAACTAACAACGGACCGAGATGTCCCTAAACTAAACAATGGACCGTAATGTCCATAAACTAAATACGTCGTCTCAAACACGGCGATAGTGGAATTCAAATCCACAAGTCCCAGCGGCGAAGACTGCAGTTCAAGTCCCGTCAGCTGCATAGCTGCCCCGGTGACGAAGTCCCCCATAAGTTCCATTGGCGAACAGAGGGGTTAAAAAAACGGTACGTCTACAAGCAAAATGTGCATGGATGAAAACCCGAAAGGGCGCCGTGAGTAAAAACAGTAGGGCTACCGGCGAGCTTGTGAAAACCCGAAAGGGCACAATCTCGTTGTTAAAAAAAAGAATGGTACGTCCACAAGTGAAATGTGTACAGATGAAAACCCGAAAAGGCGCCGTGAGTAAAAACAACAGGGCTACTGGCGAGCTTGTGAAAACCCAAAAGGGCGCAATCTTGTAAAATTTTCACTTACGAGATCCTCTCGACTCGTAAGGAGAACTCCCCTTGTGAGACCTTCACGGCTCATAGGATTCAAAGTCTTAAGTTACAGAGATCCAAACCTGTCCTTAAGCCGTCATACTCTCCAAGTTGCCCTACAGGCGGTACAATGCTGGCCCTTGTATACAATCCACGGGCACAAATAGACATTTCCCCCAGCAAGTTCCACCAATCACGAGGAATGTCCTCATATGGTGAACGACACTTATAAGTCCTCTTGACTTATAAGGAGAAAATACTCTTATGAGATCCTTACGACTTATAAGAGAAAACACCACTTAGAAGTCCTCACGACTTCTAAGGAGAACATACATCTACAAGATCCTCACGACTCGTAGGGAGAAATACCTTTATGAGACCCTTACGGCTCATAAAGTCAAAAGAATTGGTCGGTTGGATCATAACCCTGTTTGCTAAGCCATCTTTGTTCAAACACCCAAAAGCAAATCATGATTCGCTCCTGGCAACATCCCAATGGAAGCGATACTGGTGCCTAAATTGGTATCAAATTTTAAGTCCTTTCATGGCAAATGATGATTCTCTCCTGGCAATATTCCAGTCGCAGCGATACTGATGCCTGAACAGGTGTCAATTTTCAAGTCCTTTCACAGCAAATGATGATTCACTCCTGGTAATATTCCAGTCACAGCGGTGCTAAAGCCGAGATTGGTACCAGATCTCAAGTTCCATACTAGCAACAAAAATCAGCGAGCAAAAAAATGCATATGAAATAGCCGAAATGATGGGGCAAGTCACAATAAAAATCAGCGAGCAAAATATATGCATATAAAAACAGCCGAAATGCTTGGGCAACTCGCAATAAAAAGCAGTGAGTAAAAAGAAAAATAGCCGAAATGATTGAGCACCACGATAAAAAGACAAAATGATTGCGCAATCGCGACTTTCGTGATATAAAAAGCTGAAATGATAGAGCGTCGCGGGAAGAAATAAAAAATAAAAAAAACGAATGAAAATGAAACTTTTGCCCTACAGGTGAATCCACATCGACCCCTGTATACAATCCATGGGCACAAACGAAAAGGGAACCACATTTTCCCACCAGGCTCCATCAAAAGGAGAGCCAGATCTCGACGGTAACATCTACAGCCTGAAGATCACAGCGGCGTTCCTTCTCACTCCAGCAGGATGCAAATACGATGTCAACAAACGAACCCAGGGTCAAAACAAATGGAGCCATGGAAAAGTCCCTACTTCCAAGCCTCGACGGTTCACCAACAACCTAGAGATTACATCGAAGCCATGGCAAATTCCCTAGTTCCAGGTCCCGACGGTTCACAAACAACCTAGAAACCACCTCGACGTTCGTCTCTATACAACAGACACTATGTCACCCTGGCGTTCCTTCTCGACTCCAGCAGGATGCAGATGCGACGTCAACAAACGACCCCAGGGTCAAAACAAAGGGAGCCATGGCAAAGTCCATAGTTCCAAGCCTCGACGGTTCACCAACAACCTAGAGACTACCTCAGAACCATGGCAAAGTCCCTAGTTCCAAGCCTCGACGGTTCACAGACAACCTAGAGACAACCTCGACATTCGTCTCGTTACGGCAAACGCAATGCCATCAAACGAAGAAAAGGAAAACCCCTAGCTTCAGGGTCTTGACGACAACTCAAATAAAACCTGAAAGACTATCGTAGATCATCCCACACCAGCGCGGAGTGGTTATGACTCATCGAGGCTCCCAAACTGAGCCTAACCTCAAGTAAAAATCGGCATAGAAAATCCCTAACGCTTGCTCTTCCGACGGTAATATGACCTGGGAGATTACTTGAAGACGTCTTGTCCAGCTCCTGAAGGGATCAGAGACACGACAATCGTGGGGCTACTCGAACAGCAAGACTGTATATCGAGGAATGCATCAACCAACGCGACGGTACGACGGACAAAAAACTTAGTACCACAGACCCTAACGGACCTCTGTCGTAAAGAGCAGAGGTTAACTGTAACGTTAGGACCGGTTTCCTACAAGCCCAAGTGAGGTAAACTAAAACAATCTCCGAAATGAGTTCATAAACTAGAGACTCCGGGATGAGTGAAAAAACTACAAGCTCTGAAATGAGTTCATAAACTAGAGACTCAGGGATGAGTGAATAAACTACAAGCTCCGAAATGAGTTCATAAACTAGAGACTCCGGGATGAGTGAATAAACTACAAACTCCGAAATGAGTATATAAACTACTTTACGTCACGTCAAGACAGAAAGGCGCAACCCGTGGGAACCAACCATGTGGTATGCGAGGTAGTAAGGAGAGCATCTGATTCACACCCGATTAAGCGTTCATTCATAGCTGCATTCAAAGCATATTGATTTATGTAAGAGGGTTCAGCGTATAACACAAACAACGGTGTTTGCGCTTAGCAAAAATTCCTAAGCATAAAGTACAAAGCTCATGCACAGAGACGAGATACATCTGCGAATATATAATGAAGATGAAACGATTCCCTCGGTAACATCCCACGTGCATGACACGTGAGGCACATATGAACAACGGTATAAAAGAAGAGGAATTTTTGTCATTCATACTTCAGAAATTTATACATGGTAGGAAAAAAAGAATGTTTACAATGGTAAAACACTAAATTCCGGACATGGATTTAGGAATTTAAAAGCAAGTCCGAGTAAAGTGCTTCTGGCTTCTCTGACCGATTTTTTATGCATCCTCTCACGAAAACAAGCGTCAGGATCCCCACTAATATCATCCATCCTCTGGTATGCATATATTATCGCCTTTTGTTGGAAGACGCGATGCAGAATATCGACAAGGTCATCCCTTCGCTTCTTTGAAATCAGGCTCATCAAATATACTGAATGTACCATATCTTCTGCATCTTCAAGCGCCTTGAGGGGCATAGACTCGTCAAGCCCAGGGATTGCTGCCCAGATTGACCCAACGATAATGTTCAAGAGAGCAGAACGGCGGGGGAGTAACCGACCGTTGTAGTCGTCAAAACGACGCATCACCTCAGCACATTGAGCGTCGGTAAATTCTTGGCCCTGGCAATGGCCCTGGATGCAAATGTCCTCATAAGAGATAATCTCTTCGAGATCGTAAAGACGAGAAGCCATAATATCTGAAAAGAAAAATCAGTAAGAGTTTAGCGATCAAAATGATCAAGAAAGCGCTTATTATGAGAATCTAAAAGGATTCTCATCAAATAAACAATGGAGTTTAAATAACTCCTAACATCCTCCTAAAACGAGTTCTGTTAAAATGCATGACAGATTCAAATCTGCTTCAGGGGCATTAAAATCCTCAAATATTCGAGAACATTAGGGAATAAAATTCCCAAAAATATCTAAGTATCTCTCAAAGCCAATCTCTGTGAATAAGGAATTAAATTCCTTTAAAAAAAGGTATTAAATCCCAGAAAACCCCCATAGCAAAGAGGCAAAGAAAATGGAATTAAATTCCAAGAATCATAAAGATCGGTGACAGGGTAAAACCCTGAGGGGAGGATTAACAATCCCCATTGATTCAAGACTTCAAAATCTAAAAAAAAATGTATGCTTTGGATCTTTAAGAAATTAGTTCAAGAAGAGAGCAACGCTCTGTCCCTGGATTTAAAATCCACAATAAAAAAAAGCAAAAGAGGAGGGGGTCTCGTTCATGATACTTACCAAATAAAAGTTTTAATAGAGTTTAACTCTGAGATCTCAGCGGGCAGAGAACTAAGCTCTGAAGAAGAGAATTAAATTCTCAAGGAAAACAAGTAAGGAAGAAGATGAAAGAACAGTGGCTTCCCAAAGGCAAAAAGCCTTGCATATATAAGATATGATGGGAACCGGTTCATCTTCCCATTCCCATAGGCAATCCAACAGCTGTGAGAACAGACAACGTTGCACTCACATGCAAGATACGTGAGAGCAACACTGTGGGGAATTTGTTCCCTTATAAAAAAAGGATGAGGGAAAGTTCCTCACTAAAACAACCCCACGTGTTTAACACGTGAGTGCCTATATGCAACACATATAGGCACAACAATTAAAACAATTGCTAGGCCAAAACAGCCCCACGTGTTTAACACGTGAGTGCCTATATGCAACGAATATAGGCACTGCAATTAAAATAATTGCAAGGCCAAAACAGCCCCACGTGTTTAACACGTGAGTGCCTATATGTAACGCCTATAGGCACAGCAATTAAAATAATTGCTAGGCTAAAACAGCCCCATGTGTTTAACACGTGAGTGCCTATATGCAACGCATATAGGCACTGCAATTAAAATAATTGCAGGGCTAAAACAACCCCACGTGTTCAACACGTGAGTGCCTATATGCAACGCATATAGGCACTGCAATTAAAACAATCCCCACGTGTTTAACATGTGAGTGCCTATACGCAACGCATATAAGCACTGCAATTAAAATAATTGCTTGGCGAAAACAGCCCCACGCGTTTAACACTTAAGTGCCTATATGCGTTCCACACCTGTTTAACACGTGAGTGCCTATATGCAACGCATATAGGCACTGCAATTAAAACAATTGCTAGGCTAAAACAACCCCACGTGTTTTACACATGAGGGCACGTTCCTACGTAGAATTAAAATTCTACTCAACAAGGAACCGTTGGATCAAAGATCTAATGATGATTAAACATATAATTAAATTCTATTGAACTTTTAAATGGGAAATAATATTTTCTGTTAAACAAAAAGTTGGCGGATCAAAGATCCCATGAGTTGGAAAATATTTTTCATATCTCTTTAAAACAAAGAAAAATTGTGCTCCGTTAAACCAAGCACCCTTGGATTAAAAATCCAACGGTGATTAAAAATCACAAATCTACAGAATAAATTCTGTACGGGAAAATATTTTCGTAATCTTGTTTAAGAAACAAGAAAATATGTTCTGTGAGACAGAAACCCTTGGGTCAAAGATCCAACAGCGGGTAAAACCCCGTAATCAATTGGAGTCTCTCAATGAGAGATTTCCTAAAAACTAATCAACAAACTTCTCTCCACTATATAATGAACCCATGACTTCAAGTTAAAAAAAAAGGAAGGAACAGAAGAGAGCATACAAAAAAAGGAGAAAAAAGAGAGAGAGAGAATTCAACTCTCGAAAAAAAAGAAGATCCCCTTCTTAAACAAAAAACCTAGGTAAGAAGAAAATACAGGGATTATCATATCATTTGTTCGCCTCTTTAAGGGTTTAACCCTTCATACAAGAACTTAGTTCTTTCTCTAGTTGAGGTCTGCAGAAGCAGATCTCCCCATAAGTTGAGAATTTAATTCTCATCGGGGAGATTCTGTTATGCAGATTCAAAACTTAGGGGAAAGAACTAAGTTTAAAGAATTTAATTCTTACAAAAGTTTATAGGAATTTAATTCCTCTGATAACACCAGGGTTTAACCCCTGTAAAATGAATTTAGTTCTTATAAAACAAGAGACTTGAAATTCTCTAAACTCAGATCCCAGCATCGTTAATATGAGATCAAGATCTTCATGCATATAGAAGGAAAGACTGGTCATTCATTAGTGTTAAACACTATAACAAAACCTCACGTGTTTACCCACGTGAGCACCTCTGATGAACAAAAAAGAATGGCTGAGACCGAGTCACGTGTTTCACACGCGAGCATTTAAAAAGAACAAGAAATGCCTCTTAGGAAAGTCACGTGTTTTCCACGCGACCCCCAATCAAGTGCTTAGCACTTATATGAAAAAGGGAATAGACCCGAAAACAACGCTCACATTGTGAAGGCGCCTCACGTGTTCGCACGTGAGCACCACAGGGTCCAAGTGCTTAGCATTTATAAAAGAAAGAGAAATAAAATTCAGATAACAGATCCTATTTCGGGCGCCTCACGTGCTCACACGTGAGCCGATTGCTTAGCACTTATAAAAGAAGAGTGAAATAAAACCCAAAAAGGCAGTACCCAACTTTGTGGTGCCTCACGTGCTCACACGTGAGTGCTACAAGAATTAAGTGTTTAACACTTATATATAAACGGGGACTTGAACCCAATGTATAGCGCCAGCTTTGAGATGCCCCACATGCCATACGTGAGCGCCCCCGGAATCCAGTGTTTAACACTGCTTTAGAACCTCACGTGGGAACAAGTGAGTGCTGAACGTATACTAGTGCTTAACACTATGGGAAATCAACTCCAGCCTCAAGTTGGTTAAGTCTTCTTGAGATTAAAATATCTTCGATCTCCAAATAGACCGAGCCTCTATGCTCATGACTTCCCAAACTAATGAAGAAATCTTAGTCTCAAAATACGACTAATGATTTCTAGGCTCGACCATCAATTCCTTTTCTCTCAAACATGGAATTGGTTCAAGGGTACATCTCTCTACACCTCTGATACATGTCGTTGTAATTCCTCAACGTCTTCAGAGAGGTGGTGGGTCCCGACAACCAACTGCTTTCAGGTGCACTTCCCAAAATGGCGACAACAGACCGTAACGTCCTTAAACCAAAATCTCACCTCAAAAATGGTGATCTACGGACCGAAATGTTCTTAAACTAACAACGGATCGAAACGTCCTTAAACTTAAGCAATAGAGCCCAAATACTGTTTTGTTGGGTCTGAATGATCCCAAAATCCTGTTGAGTAGATCTTAGTCTCAAATTGGACTAATGTATCATCAACAAACATTAAAGTTGATCTTAATCTCAAACGAGATTAACGATCCTTAAATCAAACCAAACCCAAATCTAAGATTATACGGATTTAGACTAATCCACGCCCTACGGGCGACAACATAAATTAGTCTCCGTATATGTCACGACCCGAAAGAGCACGTGACTGGCCCTTGGAACATATGAAGCCTATAGGACTCCATCTGATCCAAGTAAGCCAAAAGCCCAGAAATCTAAAACCATTTTGAGGAATAAGTAAGAAAACTGGTTTAAAGAAGTGAAGAAATACAGGTTTGAAATCAAGGTTTTTAAATAACTAAGCCGAATGTGCATTTGAAAATAGTACAGTCTTATTCTAAAAATTTCGGCAGAGTTTCTCTTGTAAAACTGGCCCCGAATGGGGTACAACATGAATAACAATATATAAAATGATAAAGGCATCCCCAAGCAGGAGCTAGCTCTTCGTCAATCGACGGTCACAACCACGCAATGATATGATAATATACAACGCCAAGTGGCGAGGATCAAAACCAAAAGAAAGCTCAAAGATAGCAAGAAAACCGCAATACTACTAAGCGCGACTCTAAGGTCGAATAATACAACACTGTCTCTGAGTCTGAAAGAATATACAAGTTTTGGTTGATGGACAATTTCTAGATACAATGAAATAAATAAATACAAAGGTGATTCCTGATACGAAAGAATCCACCTACCAAAGCAAATCACCCGTAAGAAGGAAGTGTGCCAGAAATGCCGCAATAGAACCTGTACGGCAGAACCTGCAAGAACTGTGGCACAACGGGGGTGAGTTGCCAACTCGTGAATAGAAACATCTACAAGCAGAAACCGAATGCAAGACATAAACCTAAGTCAACGATCAGTAATATAATCCACAAGAGTACATCTGAGTGTAATAAGGTGGCAAGGTAACATCTAATCATGTATGTAGTGCCAGGTACTCAGGTAATAACCTGTCATCAGTAATAGGTATGTCTGCATGAAGTAGATAAGATGAAATATCAAAGATATCAATACACATATATTAGCGTCCCATACCACTAATATTGGTGTAAGATAAGTGTAAAACCAGTCTGTATATGATCCATATCTGTATATCTGTGGAACCCGTCCACCTGTCACCCACTGACAGCAAGCATCATGTATGCAATGTGAGGATATAACCAAAATCATGAAAAACTCATCATGAAACCCGTGCCAAGCATCGACACGTAAATCCTCATCCGTATGGGGCTCCGTCTGCGGTATCGGCCCTCGGCCCCCGGCAGTACGCCCATCTCTCAGCTCCAGGCGGTATCCCCCGGATATCCGCCGAGCTCAAATACAATCACCGGTAGGTACTCGCCCGCCTCTAGGCTCAATCGGCATAACCCATCGATCATCTCGCCGAAGGGAACCATACCGGGCCCACCACGAACCCGCAAACGGTACATCACCTCCTCGAATCGGGTTTCAAGCACACGTCTCAGCACCGAGAAAACGCGTGGTGGACGCACCAAATATCATATCACGAGGTACCGGGTTTTTCATAAAGAGCATCTTTTATTAAATAATCCCACGGTCCTCAAAACCAGAAATCACATGAAAATCCACATCGAGAAGTAAATCCAATGCAACATGCTATAAAATCAATCCATGATGTATGCGACAAGTAAAGAGAGGTAATCATATCGGAAATCATGTAACATGGAATATCTTGCAGTCCTCAATTGTAAGTCCACGTTGCTACCCCCGGTTCTTACGGGGAGGCGGAAACGGTATAAAAATCAAATTTTTAGTGCAAGAGGCAACATGGACTATGCAAGGTCGGGATCGTTGTCTAAACTAAAACTAGCAACCTAGCTAAAGAAGTTTAGCTACTCGGATGAAGATGGTTATACCTAGACTTGAACTCCTTCGTCTTCAAACTTTGTAGAGGTTGATGGTTCTCCTTTGTCGCCTTCTCCCGTCGAAGATGGATCCACCTCGAAGGCTCGACCTTTGGGCTCTTTCTCGTACTTGGAGTGAAACTAGAATCGCCGGCTTGCTAGACCCTTGATCCTAGAGTGAGTAGAGAGTGTCTAGGGTTTGCTTTTGTTTTTCAAGAGAAGGATTCTCAACTCATGAGAAGGTTTCTCTTGACTAGAGGAAGAAGAAGATGAAGTGAAGAGAGAGAGTGAGAATGATAGAATGAGCTCACCTTTTTCTTTTTGCAACCATATCAAAATGAAAAAGGTTTAATCAAATAATAATAATAATCAAAATGAAAAAGGTTTGATGGATAGTTTAGAATGACTAATATCATTACAAGCATTAAATGAATAAAGCAAGAATGAAAAGGCATCTTGCATTTGTAATGATGGTAGTCAAATGTTCAACCATGGTCAACAAGTCAACCATGGTCAACAAGTCAACAAAAACTAACCATGACACAATTTCATTTTATTATATATTATTAAATGATATAATACAAATCCATTAGGGTTTGGAAAAAGACGACTGTCAACTGTGCATACGCACCCCGTTCCGAAACCCTAATGAAAATCATCTTCCTCCTCCTCAAATAACTGTGTATACACACCTGCATTCCTGTTCCGAGGAACATGAATACTGAGAGATAAAAGCAACCCCAAAAACTATACCAGTATCCGGCTCAAACCAGAGCCCGCTGGTAATATCTGTCCGGACTCCAAACGTGCACAAGTGCGCGGATGAGAACGGACCCTGTCGCAAAACCATGCGACCTCTACTCTGTTTTGCCCATAGGCGAATACCCTCTGTGTGGGACTCTAAAGACTCGACACTACGCTGGCAGTGGGTTTAACCACAGACCGCAAGCGGCACTAGCTGTGCGTAACGGTCCCCAGGTAGATGTCGACAAGAAGGCTGACGAGGTGAAACCCCATCGGTACTCCTACTGAGTCTGAATGTGACAGTCTCCGTACAGTCCGGTCTGTTCGTCTGATACATCGCATGGCGGGCCTAGGGGGCGGTAAACGTCAGTCCCCCAATAGCGGTACAAGTCGTGCCGGAGCGAAGCCCAAAACACCCTGAGATAACACTGGAAACCTACCAGTATATCTCGTTTGCCCTGGCCAGGGACTACTCGTGTAATGGCTCTCCTAGACACAGCGCGATGTCAACCCCCAATACCGGGAGAGACGAATCCTATCTAACCGTCACTGCCTCCAAGTGCTTCGGGACTGCACCCAACCACCACCTGTTTGCACGACTCCTTTGAGCCGTGGTAGGGTAGTGATCAAAGTGCAATGGGAACACACTCGAGGCGAAGTGCCAGTGTCAAGTCAGCGGACTAAGCTGTACTCATGTCACCTGGGAACTGATGACTGACGATAGGTATAATACCAACCTGTCAGTTCCCGACGAGTCCTGTCCAGTGTACTCGTAACCCAACGAGCACCCGTATACTATCTCCAGTACGACGTACTGATGGCTGTGGGACAGACCATCTCCCACACTGGGATGAGAAGCGCATACGCTAGTCTACTCCGGAGTATCGATGCCCTGTCTCGATAGTCCTGCGACTAGGGACCTGTATAAGGATGTGCTTATAGATTACCCAGCCCCCACTAGTGTGACTGCCATCACAACGCTGGTAATCAAGCAAAGATCCTAAGGGCTCCACTAATGCGTATAAGTGATATAGTAAAACAAACACAAGTACACATTGAAGTAGAGACAAACCAAGTAGCATACTACTATTTTGAGCAAGATTGTATATACAAGGTGAATATCCCAAGCATCCATTAAGTAATATACAAACTAGTATGATACAGTAATGGCCTCTAGGGCATATACACTAACATCAATCTCAATCAAGTATGAATCATCTATGTTTGTGTACAGGTACATGTGTACAATATGCCAAGCAGTAATCATATCATGAATGCAACAGTACTACAGTGTAGTGGCATGGCAATTATCGATGATGAAGTGTGTGAGCTGGCAAATAGTGTACGTGAAACATACGCATCATCGATAATGGTGCTGGTGTCCTAACAGCATGATAATAGCATAATAATGAACATATGCCAGCAATGCGAATAGCAGGAAAATGCAGATATCTAGTAGTCAACACCACAGTGAAGCATCTACTATGCAAACTACATCTAAGTATCCGGTCAATCAGGAGGGGTAGGTGTACAAACCACCTAAATCTGAGTCAATGTATATATATATATAAAGATATGTATTCGGTGATCCCGCCTCAATGTCATATCGTAAGATATCCTCGAGTTATGAGTGCGGATCTATCATCAATATCGGCTCGTACGGTAAATCATCGTACGGCATCCCCATAGCTGGGTAGGGGTCAACAACTCACTATCTCGTCACATAACAGGTATCTGTATCATCAGATCATATAGTCTGGGGGTACTACTCTATGTCTAGTACAAGTCGATACCATCAGAGAAGTATCCATGCGGGGGTAAACACATGTCCCAAGCCCGCAAGTATCACAAGTCATATCCCACATATGAATCGTATAGAATCACCGATCCCAGGGCACCAAGCCCGCAACATCGACTCATCTCCAAAGTCATCACATATCATCAATCACAGTGCAAGTACAAGTGATAAGCAAGGGTGTGTGTGTAGGTGTAATTCTATCCTAGGGTTCGCGACTATGAACTACACTAGTCACTTCTAACCCTACATTATCCACAATACACCTATATCACAATAAACTGCAAGGTAATCTATCTACAGACTGCGGGGGTGCTATACGCCATCCACCCGACTTCCCCCTGTAGATATAATCTACTCACCTTGCATCACCAATTGCGGACGTCACCACGTATGCTTGTCGCCCCGAAGTCTTCATGGGTACCTACACATCAAAATATCGTATATGCGCATTAAAACCAAATCCAATCTAAAACGGCGCATAAAATCCAAAACGATACGATAAGGGGCCTATAGGTGAAAACCTATGGCACGCCTTCAAAACCATCAATAACTCCTCTATATCGTCGTATAATCGCCCAATAGTCGAGGCAAAACACAATCCACCATTTCAGAAATGAAAATACGGAAATACGGAAACACGAATCCAAAATAGCAACTTAGGATATATGTCCCAGATTTTACCCTAGAGAGAATCTATCAAAACTAGAAGTACCCAGGGCCAAGAATTATGGAATTGGGGCTGTGCACAGAAAACGAGGAGAATCCTCACTGGTCTGGCCGCAATTTGCGGCCAGAATGGAGGTTTTGGCGGCCTGAAGGTGGAGTGGGGAGCTAGGGTTTTGGGTGTTGCCTCTATGTTGCCTGCACATCTCAATTTCCACTCAATATTATTTTAGGGTTCTCGGGGTATTAGCAGATTCCATTTAACAGTGGCAGATTCCAGTTTTTTCCCCCGATATAGTTTTCTAAAATCCGCATTATGGGTTTAAACTTCAGGTTAGGGTCTCAATTCATACACTAGGGTGTTGGTGTATCCTCAATTGAACTCAATTTCACAATACAACCCAAGTTCCTCTCAAACCCTAACTAGGTTTTCATCAAATCCATAATATCACACAATATCGATTAAATCTTAACATGGGTTTATAGAAAAGGCTATTATTAAGCAATTGGTCCAGAAATTACCTTCATTAGCAACTCAAGAAAATTCTTGAGTTGCCCTCTAGTGGCCAAATCCATGCTTCTTTAGCTCCATGTGTAGATCTAGGGATTTTGCACAATTTTAATGAAAGGAGTTTGGGGTTTTGGGGTTGATTTTGAGATGAAAAGAGGAGTTGAAAAGGGGGAGAAAGATGAGGAAGGGCAGCAGCAGCAACTATGGGAGAGGGGAAGAAATGAGAGTGAAGGAATGATGGAAGCATGGTGCAAAAAGGTAGGGTTGACCTTGTCCCTCTCTCTCTCATCATTACCTACTCTTTCCTTTTCTTTTTCCCTTTTCTTTTAATCCCTAAACCTTCTCACAAGAATAGTGATCCCAAATGAAAAACCATGGCAAGAAAAGTGTACAAGTGTAGAAAATGTGATATGTGCAAGTTTTGCACAAAATTGCTAAAAAACCCGATTAGCGATTTTAATCGCGATTAGCACTAAATTAGTGTCAAAAAGATCACAACAACTTAAAAATGTCATAATTTCAATAATTAACCCATTTTAGAATTTTTCATAATTTTTCATAATTTTTCTAACGTTTTTCCTATTTATTTGTATTAAATATTAAAATAATCAATAAAATAATATTAAATTATAAAAATTCCCAAAATTAATATTTTATATTTTTTGAAAATGTTACATTCTACCCCCCTTAAAGAAATTCGGTCCCCGAATTTAAATTTAAACCCCCAATACTAAAAACAATTTCAGTAATAATCCATTTGTCGGGGCTCCGAAAATATCAACACATAAAGCATCACAGCGCAATGCATGCGCATGAAAAAAAAATGAGCAGATAACTCAAAAGCAAAACTCCGTCAAGCATCTCGCAATCATCGGAGTCGAGGTAAAAACACAATGTCAAATCCAATACAAAACCGATATGATATGGATCAAAACTACACATGTAGACATCCAATCCATACATGTAAGTAGCTGATGCAAAAGCATGCAAAAGTATATCCAGGTATCGTCCACTGACCAGTCTTGCTCAGCATGAAAGCAAAAATCCAACATCATAAAAGGTACTGCTCCAAAAGGAAATGATCCCAAAAATGCACATAACACAATCCTGTGCGTCTGGTGCGCACGGAAATCAAAAATCCATAAATGTGCTAAACAGGTGCACAAAACAACATCTAGGTGCAACGGGTGTGCACGAAGCATCTGTCATGGGCAACGTATGTGCCTGACAGCAAAATAAATCAGGTGCATGTGACATGCACGAAGAATCCCGATTTAGTGCATCTGGCGTGCACCAAAATCGTATATCAAAACACTAAAGGTGCATGAAAACCACGCTAGAAGTGCAAATCAAATCACTGTATACTGTAGGCATGAAATCTCAATCAATATCTCAAGTGTAATAACTCAGCGCAAAATATATAAATATCCAGTGGGTGCATGAAATCAATATCATGAAACTCAGTCATCAAAACTAAATCATGCAAACAGAACGCCCAAAATACCGAAATCCAAAATGACGGATACGTGATAATCGAATCACAAAATCACAAATCATAAATACCGTCGTCGGTAGTTCCTCCTCCAAGGTCGAGAAGTAGTCGGTGCAATCCACTGCTAGCAGCGCAGGATATCTACCTGCCTCTTGCTCACGGTCTGGCATCCTCTGACTCTCTGGGTCCTTATCTTCTCTGTGGGTTACCAATCTCACAGTCAACCGGCTCATCGGCCCTGTCAGATGTGCTAACGGGGACGATTCCGTTCTGGCACTTCTCTGGTCACCTCTCGGTCAATCCTCACGACCACTCGTAAGGCAGCAAATCACTGGCGTCGGCCTCTGGCTCTCTGAAAGCACGTCACACATCTGATCCTGGGTGCAAACATCGTTGCAGCAATGTCCTGGAAGGAATCTTGCTCAAGGTCTCTTCCAATCATGCCTATGCCGAACCAAACGGAGGCTGGCTCTCCTGCACAACCTCTTCTCGCTCAAAAGATACCTGTGTCCTCAGCACAATATCTTCTCAGAAACTGGTCACATCCCAACGTCTCTGTAAGCAAATCAGGTCTCTAGTCTCGACGGGAAGCAATGACAGCTCATCAGTGTCTCACACGAACCTCTTGTTCCAACTGTCTCTATCGTCGTCCACTATGACGTCACGCCAAGCTACTATGCACTGCACTGTTCTCGGCCACGGTCAATCTGAAGTCTCTCACACGGACTCGAAGTCGCGTATTCTGTAGCTTCATCACTCTGTAGCAGATGTCAGGCCGAACTGGTCCTCGGGAACACGTCCCGACCATCGGAGGAATACTCATCACTCGTCCGTCCTTGATCAATTCGCAACGCATCTGGGTAAGTTCCTCTATCCGAACCTGGCCAACCACCTTGTCGACCATGCTGAACTCTGTCTTGCTGGGTGCGCGCAATACGACCACTCCTGGTCTAGGTCTTCTCGTATCGTACTCCAGAAGGTCCTGCCGAGATTCCTTTCTCAAATCTCTATCCCGCCGAAATGCCCGGAAGTCGTCATCCAATGCTGAAACGAAAGCTTATTCCGGAACGGCTGCCTACTTATCGCCCTTCTTTCTGGACGATATATCCATATACCACGCCTCGGGGTATGTATCACATCTCTAATATCAGCGGAGTGGAACGTCATCTCGTCGAAATCTCGTACGGACTCTTTTCTTCACTCCGCGTCAATGTCGACTGATTCGGACTCGTCTCATCATGGCTGCATGTACTGTGCTCCAACGGCTATGCTCGCATCTGGAGTCTCCCAAGCAGTGTCCCATCACGATATCCGAAAGATGTCGAACCATCCGATCGACTCGTCAGATCCTCATAATCCCCCAAGAGCTCACATCTCGGGTACAGTTTAATAGTATCGAGTACATGGCATAGCGTCGGTGGTCCAGCCGTAGAAGGGCAAACCCAAGCCTTACTAATGGCGCCGCGGAACCGCCGTAAACCCTAAGGTTCAAAGGCTGTCACACGGTCATTAAGTCGAGTTAGGGTTTCATTCTTCTAGAGGGTCCATAGAATCACCTGCATGTCTTTCCGTATACTTTAAACTTGGAAAATGGCTCCTGACATTCGATCGTCTCAATCGACTCTCAACGAACCTGCGTGAAGTCGTCTCTATCTGGAATCAATCCACCTGATGACTCGCATCGGGGTAAGCAAACTCACCACACGTCCTAGTCATTCATCCTCGGTGACTAGCGACTCGCTATCATATCTCCAAGAACATGCTCATGCTGCAGTAGCTCCAATCATCTGGGCGATATCTCATCATTTGCAGCAACAACTGGCTCATATGCCTGTACGCCGAACAACGCCTCAATCCTCCAGGAAAGGCAATACATAAGCGGTCATCTCTGAATCAGCCTGCTCTAGATCTGAGTAAGACTCTCCACACTGGAAATCTTCAACTCAACTGGGCCCGCTCTGGCGCAAACTCGGACGAATCACCTTCGTCTCTCAAATCGGGTAGACTAGCTACCATCTGTCGCGTATCTGCCTGAAAGCTCCGGCAATCTCAGCTCGTAAGCTCCGAAAGCAACATCCTGTCAATCTCAGCAACAGCTGGTCCATCTGTCTGCACGGTAGCCGACATCACAATCCCTGAGGTATGCTGTACATCAACAGTCCTCTCTCAGCTGGCAGCTCTAACAAAGGCCCGATCATCCGGTGCAAGACCAAGCACTCGCCTCCACCAGAGGTCACAATCACCAATACTAACTCGAGACGTTCCCATGTCACCAGAAAACACAATGGTCGGCCCTCGTACCAAACGACCTCACACCGGCCGTAACCCTAGCAGCAGTGTCACGACCCGCAGGGTACGGAACGTGACTGGCACTTAAGTTTACGAAACGTCTAAAGACGTCCGTAAAATAAGTAAGCCAAAGCCCAGAAAACAAAACCAATTAAGCAAAGAGTGAAGAAAACCCAAACATTTGAAAGCAAGTTTATCAAATAAGTCATATAAAACCCCTTTTTAAAAACAATACCAATTTTTCCGAAAATTTCGGCAGAGTCTCCTTTGTAAATACTGGCCCCCAAAAATGGGTACAACAAGAATATATGTAAAACCAACAAATAAGGCATCCCCAAGCGGGAGCTAGCTCTTCGCCATAAGGCGGTCACAAATCCCACGCAATATAAATGACAACAAGCATAATAAAGCATAAGGAAGCATGAAAAAGTAGCATGTCGGCTCAAGTGAGCTCGACCACAAAATACAGCATAAAATCCACAAACCTCACAGTCTCATCTCTAGGTCAATATACAATAATCTGGTAGAAACAGTAGATGGAGTACACTAGATACAAAGAATATACAAGTGGTACAAAATGATAACATAACCCACCTATGAGCAAATCTCGAGTCCAGGCAAAATAGGCAAAAGAAGCAAACGCACCCGCCGCTACTGTACTGACGGGGCGGACCTGCAAAAGACTAGGGCACAACGGGGGTGAGTTGCCAACTCGTGAGTAATAAATAACATCTACAAAGGCTATCGTATGCATGCACACAAGCATCCTAGCATCTATAATACAGGTAAGGCAGGACATAATGGCAAGTATGTATGCAATATGGATATACTAGCAGGTATTATACAGCATCAGTGTACGAATATGTATGCAACATGAGTATCTGAGGTCTCAATAGTATATATATATAAAAATATTTTTATCTCTTTTTGTTTTTGAAACTCTTTTAGAATGCCAGCATTATATCAAAGAATCGACGAGAACCGGTGTCCAGCAACGACACCTAAAAGCTGTCTCAAATCTCATAAATATATCTCTGGCCTCAGCCGTCCGGCTGACCCATCTCAAATATCAATATCTCATCATCTAGCGGCCACGGTCGGTATCCTCTGGATATCCGCCGTCCCAAACAGTCACCGGTAGGTAATCCGTCCCCTGCCAGGCTCAACGTCATCACCACATTCCTCTTGCCCCGGGGTACCTTACCGGGCCCACCATGTACCCGTGCCGGTTCCTCCACTCCTCGACACGGATTTCCAAATCCACAGCAAACTCATGGTGGACGACACTTACATCACTAGAAAACCGCAATTTACATATTTTAAAATATAATAAGTTTAGAAATTTTGCGGCTTTCCCCCGAAATCCAGCAATATCATAAAATCTCAAGAAATCCTCATAAGTGCATATATCAGTGATAATGAATGCATATGGTATCAATAATCAAGTTGCGATGTGTGATTAATGTATTAAGCATGAACAATGAATATGATGAAGTACATGCACATGAATAGCAATACTACGGTTTCATTTTAAGGAAATAGCACAATTTAAGTATCAATTAGTAAAAGGTTTCAATTAAAGGTTATCTAGTGTGGTGGCATGGCAATTACCAGGGTGTGTGTGTAAACATGAATAGTGCTCGTGCTGCATATAAAAACCAGGTAATGGTGCATGTGTCCTACAATTGAGTTTGCGTACATGGATATAACATATTGATCTAATTGCAGCAATTATCATGCCAGTATTATTATTCTAATGTCACAAGTGATTATCCAATTTACTATTTTCCAGTTTACTAAATCTATCGGGCGACTTGCGCCATCCAAACGATCGTCCCCCGTAGATGTTAAATCTACTCACCGGAATCCCTGGCTAGCTGTGTCCAATCACCGCCTTTCCCCTTCGCGCCGCGTCTGACGTTTCCGCGACCGAACCTGGAATTTACATCAGTACCAAATATAAGGTTACATATCAAGAACGACGCAAAACCCCAACGAAACAACTAAAGTTCGCTAGCTAGGTACAACGTGCACAAAGTACGCGGAACACACGCGAAAATCGCAAAAACTGCCAAAAAACGCCGATTTGGGTCGCCCGGCGAAACTAAAACCCGACTACCCAAAAAACCGCACTCACGCATCCTAAAAGTCGTAGGACAAGCCATTACAATCATCAAGATACCAAAAATAATCCATCACATAATTTATATAAAAATCTAGTAAGCAGATACATTCCAAAAATCGGTGCAACGTCGCCGATTTGCGACAAAACGACTACAATCTAGCATACTCACCCAAGCACACTACAAGCAATCCACACACACTAATCATAACACAACAACAATGATTCCAATCCCATTTTCCATAAACAACCATTCTTGAATTCATAACTTAGCAATTTCCAAATCCATTTCCACACTTGAAAGCATAATTTAACACAACAAAAGCCTACTTAAGAAAATTAAGCTCTTAGGTTAGGTTAGCAAAATACTAGATAACAATTTAGGTTCAAACAACTAAATAATGTCTTCTAAAACTTAATCAACTCACTAATCATGTTTCACAAACCATTACCAAACCTAAACCCTCTCTTGAAAATTTAAAACAACAATTTCACCCTTCTAAAATTAACTAATTTAGCAAAATTGAAAACTATATGGATTAGTTAAATAACAACTAGATTAACTATAAAACAATCTAATTAAGTATTATAGCTACAAAACCCTAGCTAAAATTTTCAAGCAAAACCTAAGAAACTAGATTAAACTACACTAAATTAACACTAAACCATACAACATAAGAAACTTAAACAAAAGAATTTAACATGATAGAAATTATACCTCGTGATCTATGGATCAAGCAAGAAAATTTGCTCCAATTGATGGCCTCAACACCAAGGTCCAAGCAAGAATGGCTAAGGATAATGATAGCATAAGGATTTTTGTTTGGATTTTTGAATTAAATCATGGATTTTGATGTATTTCTTGAAGAAATTGAAGAAAAATGAAAAGAAAAGAGAGGAAGAAGAGGGTGTGCAGGAATTTCGGCCAGAAGAGGAATGGGGGAGGGTGTGGGCAAGTGGGGAAAGTCATGGTCAAGTCCACAAAAGTCAATGTATCATACTTTATCAATTATAATTAAAAATAAATCCATAAAACAACAAATTAACTCAAGAAAGAAACCAAGAAGAGAGAGGCCAGAAATTTCTGGTCTCACACAAGGTGGGGCTGTCCTAGGGCTGAGGAAAAAGAGAGAGGGGTTTTACAAAAGAAATTTTATGTAAAAAGGCCCCCTACAACTCAAAAATTGCAAGTTTTAGCTCAAAATTCAATAAATTCGTTTCAAATCATAAAAATTTGTTAAAAATCAAAATAAATTACTAAAAATTTATGTTATCACTAGATTATAATTATCATAATTTTAGAGATTAAAATTAGCCCGGAAAAATTTGTATTTATCGCTTATTTAATGTATTTTCTTACCGGCTTAAAATAATATAAAAAATTGAAAAATAGGGGAAAATTTTTAAATGACCAAAATTTCATAATTAACTCATTAGCTACTAAAAACAAGTAATTACCTATCCATTTAAGGTATAATTAGCCCTAAACTGCAAAATAACAAGAAAGACGGTTTTCGGAAAAATACCGAATTTTCACCGAATTTCAGGAAAACACCAAAACGACTTTTCAAGACGCTACAATCTTCCCCCCTAAAAGAAATTCGGTCCCCGAATTTAAAATAATACAGCTACGCGTACCTTCGAAGAGATGGGGATATTTCTTCCTCATCTCGCCCTCGGTCTCCCAGGTAACCTCCTCGCTGCTCGGGCTACGCCAAAGGACCTTGACGGTTGGTATAATCTTCGACCTCAACTTCTTCACCTGCCGATCCAGAATGGCCACCGGCTGCTCTGCAAAAGAAAGGTCGCGCTCTAGCTGGACTGTCGGGTGCTGAATCGCATGCGAAGGGTCGTGAAGGTACTTGCGGAGCATCGAAACATGAAAAACGGGGTGAACATCGGGAAAGCTGGGGGGAAGAGCCAAACGATATGCAAGAGCGCCAACCCGCTCGAGAATCTCGAAGGGACCTATGAATCTAGGGCTAAGCTTTCCCTTTCGCCCAAAACGCATCACGCCCTTCATCGGGGAGACCTTCAGAAAAACATGGTCGCCAACTGCGAACTCTAATCTGCGACGGCGCCTGTCTGCATACAATTTCTACCTACTCTGAGCTGCTCTCATCCGGTCTCGGATCAACTGTATCTTCGCTGTCGTCTCCTCAACAAGCTGCGGCCCCAAAATGCTGCTCTCGCTGAGCTCTGTCCAACAAACGGGCGATCTGCATCTCCTCCCATACAATGCCTCGAAAGGTGCCATCTGAATAGTATCCTGGAAGCTTTTGTTGTAGGAGAACTCCACTAGAGGTAAATGACGATCCCAGCTACCACCAAAGTCTAAAACGCACGCTCTGAGCATGTCCTCGAGAGTCTGAATGGTCCGCTCTGACTGTCTGTCTGTCTGCGGATGAAACGCTGTGCTGAAGCTCAAACGAGTGCCCAAAGCCTCCTGAAGTCTCTGCCAAAGTCGGCTGGTGAACTGAGTGCCTCGATCTGACACGATACAAGTCGGTACGCCATGTAGTCGCACGATCTCGTCAATATAGAGCTGAGCATACTGAGCGAAGCTGAAAGTCGTCTTCACTGGCAGGAAGTGAGCCGCTTTCGTTAATCTATCCACGATCACCCAGATGGAGTCGTACCCTCGACTGGTCCTGGGTAGACCCACAACGAAATCCATCGAAATCTGCTCCCATTTCCACTCTGGAATGGGTAACGGCTGTAGCTCTCCCGCGGGCCTCTGGTGCTCGGCCTTGACTTGCTGACAAGTCAGGCATCTCGAAACGAACTCCGCAATATCCCTCTTCATCCCGTCCCACCAGTAGGTCTCTCTCATATCATGGTACATCTTGGTGGAACCGGGATGGACACTATACACTGATCGGTGTGCCTCCTCGAGAATGTCGCGCCGTAATCCATCAGCATCTGGTACGCACAGTCTAGATCCATATCGTAAAATCCCCCGATCGTCAACCATGAACTCGGAAAATCTGCCCTGTCCCATCTGTGCCATGATCTCTGAGCAACGGTCGTCACTGTGCTGTGCCTCATATATACGGTCAAGCAACTGTGGGCGTGCACGAACATGCGCGAGCTGTCCCCCTGTCTGAGTGAACTCAAACTCAACTCGGCTGTCGCATAACATCTGTCAATCTGCTGACGACTGCCTCTGAACTGCGCGCAAAAAGGATAGACTACCCCCGGGCCTCCTACTCAACGCATCTGCCACCACATTTGCCTTGCCGGGGTGATATAAGATCTCGCAGTCGTAGTCTTTCACCAACTCCATCCAACAACGCTGTCTGAGGTTCAGGTCTCGCTGCTGAAATATGTACTTTAAGCTCTTGTGATCGGTGAATATCTGACACGACTCGCCGTATAGGTAATGTCGCCAAATCTTTAGTGCAAAGACCACTGCAGCCATCTCCAAATCATGAGTGGGGTAGTTCTGTTCATGCTTCTTCAACTGCCGAGAAGCATAAGCGATCACCCGGCCATGCTGCATCAATACGCATCCTAATCCCACTCGCAAAGCATCACAGAAGACAACAAATCCGCCTGATCCTGAAGGTAAAGATAATACCGGCGCCGTAGTCAAACAAGTCCGTAGCTGCTGAAAACTGCGCTCGCACTCTTCTGTCCAAACGAAAGGAACTCCCTTCCGGGTCAAACCGGTCAACGGTGCAGCTATACGGGAGAAGTCCTGAACAAAACGCCTATAGTAGCCCGCCAGGCCTAGAAAACTACGGATCTCAGTAACCGATGTAGGTCGGGGCCACTTCTGAACAACCTCAATCTTCTTCGGGTCCACACAAATGCCGTCTCTCGTAACCACGTGACCCAAGAATCCGACGCTGTCCAGCCAGAAAGCACACTTGGAGAACTTCGCGAACAGCTGGTGCTCCCTCAGAGTCTGTAACGTAATCCGCAAGTGCTGCTCGTGCTCCTCTCTGCTCCGGGAGTACACCAAGATATCGTCGATAAACACGATGATGAACAAGTCAAGATACGGCCTGAATGTACGGTTCATCAAATCCATGAATGCTGCTGGGGCGTTGGTGAGTCCGAACGACATCACCAAAAACTCGTAGTGGCCGTAGCGCGTGCGGAAAGCTGTCCTCGGTATATCCTCCTGTCGAACTCGCAGCTGATGGTATCCTGATCGCAAGTCGATCCTCGAAAAATACCCCGCACCCTGAAGCTGGTCGAACAAATCATCAATGCGCGGCAACGGATATCTGTTCCGAACGGTAACTTTGTTCAGCTGGCGGTAGTCGATACATAAGCGCAAACTTCCATCCTTCTTCTTGACAAACAGGACCGGAGCACCCCACGGAGAAACACTAGGTCGAATAAGCCCCTTATCTAACAAATCCTGCAACTGATCCTTCAGCTCTCGAAGCTCTGCCGGGGCCATCCGATAAGGCGGTATAGAAATAGGCCCCGAACCGGGAATCAAATCAATGCAAAACTCAACATCGCGCTCAGGCGGTAGCCCAGGTAGCTCATCAGGGAAAACATCAGGGAACTCACAAACTACCGGGACCCGGTCCAACGGAACCTCTGCAGCTCGAGTATCACAAACAAACGCTAAGAATCCCTGACATCCCTTCCGCAAGAGCTGACCAGCGCGAAGAGAAGAAATTAAGCTGGGAAGGGTGACACTGCGGTCTCCCTGAATAACAAAGACTGGCTCTCCCAGAAAGCTAAATCTGACTGCCTTCTCACGGCAGTCCACCGAAGCATAACAAGTGACCAGCCAGTCCATGCCCAGAAGCACATAAAAGTCCAACATATCGAGGAGTATCAAATCAACTGATGAATCCCTCTCCCCGATACGAACGGAACACAACGAAAAACAAAACGAGCGACAAACGTCTCGCCTACCGGAGTAACAACAAGCGGCTGATCTAACGACGACGACTCACGGCCCAACATCGGTGCAAAGTGTGTAGAGACGTACGAATGTGTGTAACCTGGGTCGAATAATACCCGTGCGTCGAAAGAACAAACTGGCAAAGTACCTGTCACAACGGCATTGGATGCCTGCGCATCCTGCGGTGTCAAAGCAAAAACTCGGGCCTGTCCTCCACCGATAGCGGGCTGACCTCGACCTCGGCCTCTGCCTCCTCGTCCTCTCTGAACAGGACCGCCGCGTCCACGGCCTCTCGGTGCACCTAACTGGCGTGGAGCATCGCCTGGGGTAGGAAGTAGGGCTCTCTGAGGAGGGGGTGGTGATGGTGGTAAGGTAACATGTGGAACTGTCGCTGCTCCCTGTCGTCTCACCGGACAGTCTCTGATACGATGATGCAGGCTACCACACCAAAAACATCCTAACCATGGCTGCTGACCATATGGGTGAAGGCGATACAACTGGCCCCTAAAGAATCTGCCACGGCCTCTGCGAACACGCCTAGATGCTAACATATCAGTGCGAATCCGACTCGGTCTCGAAACGACCGTAGGGGGAGTAGTATCCGATCTCTGTGCTCGATTGACCTCTACTAACGATTCCACCATCTGTCGTAACTCCTGCATGCCTCCCATCATCTGTCGCAGCTCCTCCATACCGGACTCAAGCCTATCCATGCGACCTGGGGAATGCGGATCAGTCTGTCTCTGCGGCGTAGGCATACCACCCTGCTCAGTCCTAGTCTCGGACGAGCCAGCTCGAATCTCGTCTCTGGCGGCAGCCCTCTGTGCCCTCGTAGCCTTCAGCGGCATAGTGGCTGGTACAGGAAAACGGATAGTAAGGACAGTGCAATAGGATCATAGGATACACGGAATTGAAGAAGGAATTTTTCAAGCAAGTATCCTAAAGTCACTTAGGCGGAGTACCGTATCGTAAGTATGCCGTGGACATACGCACGCTACGTTACCCTGCTTAAGTCACTTACTCCATCTACCAAGGGTCATCCTACACTCACAAAGGTAAAACCTATCGCTCTGATACCAACTTTGTCACGACCCGCAGGGTACGGAACGTGACTGGCACTTAAGTTTACGAAACGTCTAAAGACGTCCGTAAAATAAGTAAGCCAAAGCCCAGAAAACAAAACCAATTAAGCAAAGAGTGAAGAAAACCCAAACATTTGAAAGCAAGTTTATCAAATAAGTCATATAAAACCCCTTTTTAAAAACAATACCAATTTTTCCGAAAATTTCGGCAGAGTCTCCTTTGTAAATACTGGCCCCCAAAAATGGGTACAACAAGAATATATGTAAAACCAACAAATAAGGCATCCCCAAGCGGGAGCTAGCTCTTCGCCATAAGGCGGTCACAAATCCCACGCAATATAAATGACAACAAGCATAATAAAGCATAAGGAAGCATGAAAAAGTAGCATGTCGGCTCAAGTGAGCTCGACCACAAAATACAGCATAAAATCCACAAACCTCACAGTCTCATCTCTAGGTCAATATACAATAATCTGGTAGAAACAGTAGATGGAGTACACTAGATACAAAGAATATACAAGTGGTACAAAATGATAACATAACCCACCTATGAGCAAATCTCGAGTCCAGGCAAAATAGGCAAAAGAAGCAAACGCACCCGCCGCTACTGTACTGACGGGGCGGACCTGCAAAAGACTAGGGCACAACGGGGGTGAGTTGCCAACTCGTGAGTAATAAATAACATCTACAAAGGCTATCGTATGCATGCACACAAGCATCCTAGCATCTATAATACAGGTAAGGCAGGACATAATGGCAAGTATGTATGCAATATGGATATACTAGCAGGTATTATACAGCATCAGTGTACGAATATGTATGCAACATGAGTATCTGAGGTCTCAATAGTATATATATATAAAAATATTTTTATCTCTTTTTGTTTTTGAAACTCTTTTAGAATGCCAGCATTATATCAAAGAATCGACGAGAACCGGTGTCCAGCAACGACACCTAAAAGCTGTCTCAAATCTCATAAATATATCTCTGGCCTCAGCCGTCCGGCTGACCCATCTCAAATATCAATATCTCATCATCTAGCGGCCACGGTCGGTATCCTCTGGATATCCGCCGTCCCAAACAGTCACCGGTAGGTAATCCGTCCCCTGCCAGGCTCAACGTCATCACCACATTCCTCTTGCCCCGGGGTACCTTACCGGGCCCACCATGTACCCGTGCCGGTTCCTCCACTCCTCGACACGGATTTCCAAATCCACAGCAAACTCATGGTGGACGACACTTACATCACTAGAAAACCGCAATTTACATATTTTAAAATATAATAAGTTTAGAAATTTTGCGGCTTTCCCCCGAAATCCAGCAATATCATAAAATCTCAAGAAATCCTCATAAGTGCATATATCAGTGATAATGAATGCATATGGTATCAATAATCAAGTTGCGATGTGTGATTAATGTATTAAGCATGAACAATGAATATGATGAAGTACATGCACATGAATAGCAATACTACGGTTTCATTTTAAGGAAATAGCACAATTTAAGTATCAATTAGTAAAAGGTTTCAATTAAAGGTTATCTAGTGTGGTGGCATGGCAATTACCAGGGTGTGTGTGTAAACATGAATAGTGCTCGTGCTGCATATAAAAACCAGGTAATGGTGCATGTGTCCTACAATTGAGTTTGCGTACATGGATATAACATATTGATCTAATTGCAGCAATTATCATGCCAGTATTATTATTCTAATGTCACAAGTGATTATCCAATTTACTATTTTCCAGTTTACTAAATCTATCGGGCGACTTGCGCCATCCAAACGATCGTCCCCCGTAGATGTTAAATCTACTCACCGGAATCCCTGGCTAGCTGTGTCCAATCACCGCCTTTCCCCTTCGCGCCGCGTCTGACGTTTCCGCGACCGAACCTGGAATTTACATCAGTACCAAATATAAGGTTACATATCAAGAACGACGCAAAACCCCAACGAAACAACTAAAGTTCGCTAGCTAGGTACAACGTGCACAAAGTACGCGGAACACACGCGAAAATCGCAAAAACTGCCAAAAAACGCCGATTTGGGTCGCCCGGCGAAACTAAAACCCGACTACCCAAAAAACCGCACTCACGCATCCTAAAAGTCGTAGGACAAGCCATTACAATCATCAAGATACCAAAAATAATCCATCACATAATTTATATAAAAATCTAGTAAGCAGATACATTCCAAAAATCGGTGCAACGTCGCCGATTTGCGACAAAACGACTACAATCTAGCATACTCACCCAAGCACACTACAAGCAATCCACACACACTAATCATAACACAACAACAATGATTCCAATCCCATTTTCCATAAACAACCATTCTTGAATTCATAACTTAGCAATTTCCAAATCCATTTCCACACTTGAAAGCATAATTTAACACAACAAAAGCCTACTTAAGAAAATTAAGCTCTTAGGTTAGGTTAGCAAAATACTAGATAACAATTTAGGTTCAAACAACTAAATAATGTCTTCTAAAACTTAATCAACTCACTAATCATGTTTCACAAACCATTACCAAACCTAAACCCTCTCTTGAAAATTTAAAACAACAATTTCACCCTTCTAAAATTAACTAATTTAGCAAAATTGAAAACTATATGGATTAGTTAAATAACAACTAGATTAACTATAAAACAATCTAATTAAGTATTATAGCTACAAAACCCTAGCTAAAATTTTCAAGCAAAACCTAAGAAACTAGATTAAACTACACTAAATTAACACTAAACCATACAACATAAGAAACTTAAACAAAAGAATTTAACATGATAGAAATTATACCTCTTGATCTATGGATCAAGCAAGAAAATTTGCTCCAATTGATGGCCTCAACACCAAGGTCCAAGCAAGAATGGCTAAGGATAATGATAGCATAAGGATTTTTGTTTGGATTTTTGAATTAAATCATGGATTTTGATGTATTTCTTGAAGAAATTGAAGAAAAATGAAAAGAAAAGAGAGGAAGAAGAGGGTGTGCAGGAATTTCGGCCAGAAGAGGAATGGGGGAGGGTGTGGGCAAGTGGGGAAAGTCATGGTCAAGTCCACAAAAGTCAATGTATCATACTTTATCAATTATAATTAAAAATAAATCCATAAAACAACAAATTAACTCAAGAAAGAAACCAAGAAGAGAGAGGCCAGAAATTTCTGGTCTCACACAAGGTGGGGCTGTCCTAGGGCTGAGGAAAAAGAGAGAGGGGTTTTACAAAAGAAATTTTATGTAAAAAGGCCCCCTACAACTCAAAAATTGCAAGTTTTAGCTCAAAATTCAATAAATTCGTTTCAAATCATAAAAATTTGTTAAAAATCAAAATAAATTACTAAAAATTTATGTTATCACTAGATTATAATTATCATAATTTTAGAGATTAAAATTAGCCCGGAAAAATTTGTATTTATCGCTTATTTAATGTATTTTCTTACCGGCTTAAAATAATATAAAAAATTGAAAAATAGGGGAAAATTTTTAAATGACCAAAATTTCATAATTAACTCATTAGCTACTAAAAACAAGTAATTACCTATCCATTTAAGGTATAATTAGCCCTAAACTGCAAAATAACAAGAAAGACGGTTTTCGGAAAAATACCGAATTTTCACCGAATTTCAGGAAAACACCAAAACGACTTTTCAAGACGCTACAAGCAGCCCAAACCGCGCTCAAACACGGTGACAGGAATCTCAATCGAGTATCAAAGAGAGCACATCAGTAGCAAGAAGGGAAACAACAGATCCAAAGTGGATACATGATCATAGGAAGGAACAGCATCAATGAAGGTATGATCATGAAACTAATAGAATCGGGAGTCTCAAATGGATGTATAATCCAAGATATGAAGGGAATCACTGATCTCAAAAGTATGTACATCCTAAGGTTCCTTAAGCGGAGTGGCATGTCGTAAGTATGCCGCGGAACATACCAACGGTACGTCACTCTACTTTAGTCACCTATTCCATCAACCAAGGGTCATCCTAATACGACGAAAGTTCGGGTCTAATACCCCTCGACCAAGTCTAAGTTCCGTATATAAATAACTCCCTAGGCTCCACATAGTCAAACTTAGACTCGAACCAAGGTCAACCTAGCGCTCTGATACCAACTTTGTCATGACCCGAAAGAGCACATGACTGGCCCTTGGAACATATGAAGCCTATAGGACTCCATCTGATCCAAGTAAGCCAAAAGCCCAGAAATCTAAAACCATTTTGAGGAATAAGTAAGAAAACTGGTTTAAAGAAGTGAAGAAATACAGGTTTGAAATCAAGGTTTTTAAATAACTAAGCCGAATGTGCATTTGAAAATAGTACAGTCCTATTCTAAAAATTTCGGCAGAGTTTCTCTTGTAAAACTGGCCCCGAATGGGGTACAACATGAATAACAATATATAAAATGATAAAGGCATCCCCAAGAGGGAGCTAGCTCTTCGTCAATCGACGGTCACAACCACGCAATGATATGATAATATACAACGCCAAGTGGCGAGGATCAAAACCAAAAGAAAGCTCAAAGGTAGCAAGAAAACCGCAATACTACTAAGCGCGACTCTAAGGTCGAATAATACAACACTGTCTCTGAGTCTGAAAGAATATACAAGTTTTGGTTGATGGACAATTTCTAGATACAATGAAATAAATAAATACAAAGGTGATTCCTGATACGAAAGAATCCACCTACCAAAGCAAATCACCCGTAAGAAGGAAGTGTGCCAGAAATGCCGCAATAAAACCTGTACGGCAGAACCTGCAAGAACTGTGGCACAACGGGTGTGAGTTGCCAACTCGTGAATAGAAACATCTACAAGCAGAAACCGAATGCAAGACATAAACCTAAGTCAACGATCAGTAATATAATCCACAAGAGTACATCTGAGTGTAATAAGGTGGCAAGGTAACATCTAATCATGTATGTAGTGCCAGGTACTCAGGTAATAACCTGTCATCAGTAATAGGTATGTCTGCATGAAGTAGATATGATGAAATATCAAAGATATCAATACACATATATTAGCGTCCCATACCACTAATATTGGTGTAAGATAAGTGTAAAACCAGTCTGTATATGATCCATATCTGTATATCTGTGGAACCCGTCCACCTGTCACCCACTGACAGCAAGCATCATGTATGCAATGTGAGGATATAACCAAAATCATGAAAAACTCATCATGAAACCCGTGCCAAGCATCGACACGTAAATCCTTATCCGTATGGGGCTCCGTCTGCGGTATCGGCCCTCGGCCCCCGGCAGTACGCCCATCTCTCAGCTCCAGGCGGTATCCCCCGGATATCCGCCGAGCTCAAATACAATCACCGGTAGGTACTCGCCCGCCTCCAGGCTCAATCGGCATAACCCATCGATCATCTCGCCGAGGGGAACCATACCGGGCCCACCACGAACCCGCAAACGGTACATCACCTCCTCGAATCGGGTTTCAAGCACACGTCTCAGCACCGAGAAAACGCATGGTGGACGCACCAAATATCATATCAAGAGGTACCGGGTTTTTCATAAAGAGCATCTTTTATTAAATAATCCCACGGTCCTCAAAACCAGAAATCACATGAAAATCCACATCGAGAAGTAAATCCAATGCAACGTGCTATAAAATCAATCCATGATGTATGCGACAAGTAAAGAGAGGTAATCATATCGGAAATCATGTAACATGGAATATCTTGCAGTCCTCAATTTCAATCAAGTATGAATCATCTATGTTTGTATACAGGTACATGTGTACAATATGCCAAGCAGTAATCATATCATGAATGCAACAGTACTACAGTGTAGTGGCATGGCAATTATCGATGATGAAGTGTGTGAGCCGGCAAATAGTGTACGTGAAACATACGCATCATCGATAATGGTGCTGGTGTCCTAACAGCATGATAATAGCATAATAATGAACATATGCCAGCAATGCGAATAGCAGGAAAATGCAGATATCTAGTAGTCAACACCACAGTGAAGCATCTACTATACAAACTACATCTAAGTATCCGGTCAATCAGGAGGGGTAGGTGTAGAAACCACCTAAATCTGAGTCAATGTATATATATATAAAGATATGTAGTCGGTGATCCCGCCTCAATGTCATATCGTAAGATATCCTCGAGTTATGAGTGCGGATCTATCATCAATATCGGCTCGTACGGTAAATCATCGTACGGCATCTCCATAGCTGGGTAGGGGTCAACAGCTCACTATCTCGTCACATAACAGGAATCAGTATCATCAGATCATATAGTCTGGGGGTACTACTCTATGTCTAGTACAAGTCGATACCATCAGAGAAGTATGCATGCGGGGGTAAACACATGTCCCAAGCCCGCAAGAATCACAAGTCATATCCCACATATGAATCGTATAGAATCACCGATCCCAGGGCACCAAGCCCGCAACATCGACTCATCTCCAAAGTCATCACATATCATCAATCACAGTGCAAGTACAAGTGATAAGCAAGGGTGTGTGTAGGTGTAATTCTATCCTAGGGTTCGCGACTATGAACTACACTAGTCACTTCTAACCCTACATTATCCACAATACACCTATATCATAATAAACTACAAGGTAATCTATCTACGGACTGCGGGGGTGCTATACGCCATCCACTCGACTTCCCCCTGTAGATATAATCTACTCACCTTGCATCACCAATTGCGGACGTCACCACGTATGCTTGTCGCCCCGAAGTCTTCTTGGGTACCTACACATCAAAATATCGTATATGCGCATTAAAACCAAATCCAATCTAAAACGGCGCATAAAATCCAAAACGATACGATAAGGGGCCTATAGGTGAAAACCTATGGCACGCCTTCAAAACCATCAATAACTCCTCTATATCGTCGTATAATCGCCCAATAGTCGAGGCAAAACACAATCCACCATTTCAGAAATAAAAATACGGAAATACGGAAACACGAATCCAAAATAGCAACTTAGGATATATGTCCCAGATTTTACCCTAGAGAGAATCTGTCAAAACTAGAAGTACCTAGGGCCAAGAATTATGGAATTGGGGCTGTGCACAGAAAACGAGGAGAATCCTCACTGGTCTGGCCGCAATTTGCGGCCAGAATGGAGGTTTTGGCGGCCTGAAGGTGGAGTGGGGAGCTAGGGTTTTGGGTGTTGCCTCTATGTTGCCTGCACATCTCAATTTCCACTCAATATTATTTTAGGGTTCTCGGGGTGTTAGCAGATTCCATTTAACAGTGGCAGATTCCAGTTTTTTCCCCCGATATAGTTTTCTAAAATCCGCATTATGGGTTTAAACTTCAGGTTAAGGTCTCAATTCATACACTAGGGTGTTGGTGTATCCTCAATTGAACTCAATTTCACAATACAACCCAAGTTCCTCTCAAACCCTAACTATGTTTTCATCAAATCCATAATATCACACAATATCGATTAAATATTAACATGGGTTTATAGGAAAGGCTATAATTAAGCAATTGGTCCAGAAATTACCTTCATTAGCAACTCAAGAAAATTCTTGAGTTGCCCTCTAGTGGCCAAATCCATACTTCTTTAGCTCCATGTGTAGATCTAGGGATTTTGCACAATTTTAATGAAAGGAGTTTGGGGTTTTGGGGTTGATTTTGAGATGAAAAGAGGAGTTGAAGAGGGGGAGAAAGATGAGGAAGGGCAGCAGCAGCAACTATGGGAGAGGGGAAGAAATGAGAGTGAAGGAATGATGGAAGCATGGTGCAAAAAGGTAGGGTTGACCTTGTCCCTCTCTCTCTCATCATTACCTACTCTTTCCTTTTCTTTTTCCCTTTTCTTTTAATCCCTAAACCTTCTCACAAGAATAGTGATCCCAAATGAAAAACCATGGCAAGAAAAGTGTACAAGTGTAGAAAATGTGATATGTGCAAGTTTTGCACAAAATTGCCAAAAAACCCGATTAGCGATTTTAATCGCGATTAGCACTAAATTAGTGTCAAAAAGATCACAACAACTTAAAAATGTCATAATTTCAATAATTAACCCATTTTAGAATTTTCCATAATTTTTCATAATTTTTCTAACGTTTTTTCTAATTATTTGCATTAAATATTAAAATAATCAATAAAATAATATTAAATTATAAAAATTCCCAAAATTAATATTTTATATTTTTTGAAAATGTTACAGTATACAATCCACGGGCAACCAAAAAAATAAAACAAACACACACAACACGAAGTGAACTTCTGGAGCAGGAGAAAGTGGTTATCGCGATGCGGTTATGTAATTAACTGCAGGGGCTTGTGCCTGCTGGGAAGAGCGTCCCCACAATCAAAAACCCTTCGCAATGAGGGGGAATCTGACGAAGTTTGCTACAACGGCCGCATTCGTCCAAACCTCTGCTACACTGTGCCATAAATCAACTTGGCATTTTCGGAGAGGTGGACGGATAAATCCAAATAGTATCTGCCCCGAAATTCAGGCAAGACGACCTATCCTGGTTCGTCTCCGTTTTGGGAGGTAAACAATCACATACTCTTATTTAATCAAGCTCCCGCACATATCATCATATTTGCCCTACTTCATTTCGCTTGAGCTAGGAAACCTCTGTATGGGACTCTAAAGACTCGTCAATATGCCAGCAGTAGATAATGAACACATCAGTCACCCACATGCCGTCAGCGGTACTAGCTGGACGTAACGGCTACCCGGATATTGAACGAATAGAAGATCAACAAGCAAGCTTGTCCAAACTCCCGCAAAACCTATAAGCAACACTTACCGTACAGTCTGGTCTCTTCATCTGATATGTCGCATATCGAGTCTAGGGATGGAATCGTCAGACCCTAGTAACTTGATAAGTCATGCCGATGTGTGGCCTATAACCGTTCGAGAAACTACTGATAACACTTACCAGTAAATCTTATCATCCCTGGCCAGGGACTTATTGTTATAGCCAATCGAGCATAGCACAACATCAACTCATAATACCGGGAGAGACAAAACCCCTCCTATTGCTCACTGCATCCATGTGACTCGGGATGTACCCAAATCCACCTGTTTGCACGACTCCTTTGAGCCGTAGTAGGGAGGAAATCAAAGCACAGTGGGAACCACACAAGACACTATGACGATCTCGGGTCTACAAACTAAACTGTACAAGTGTCACCAGAGAACTGCTATCTGACGATAGGTATGGTACCATCTAGGAATTCTCGGCGGGTCCTATTCGGTGTACCCATTCTCTAATGAGCACATTTGTACAATCTTTGATGTCAAACACCAATGGTTGTAGGATTAACCATCGCCCCATACAGGATCAAGAAACATACACACTAGTCTACTCTGGAATATTGATTCCCTGTCTCGATACTCCTTCGACTAGGAACGGTTAAAGGATGTGTTTGCAGACTACACAAGCCCCACTAGTATTTTCTGCATCATAGTCATGGTAGTCAAGCCAACATCCTACGGGCTTTATCAACATGTATCAGAAAGATGGTAAAATAATACTAATGTACATGTTAAGATAAAGAGTAACCAGATAGCATACTATCATGTCGAGCAAGAAATTCCTCTATATATATCTCCAAGCATCCACTATATCATACAATAATGGCCTCTAGGGCATTCATATTCCTAACAATCTCCCACTTGTATTAAGGCCAGTTGCTGTAGTATCTCATATCCAACATCCTAAAAAGTCTCTCAAACTGCGTCTGGGAAAGGGCCTTCGTGAGTGGATCCGCTGTGTTATCCTTCATGTCAACTCTCTTGACCTCGATCTCCCGGTGATCAACTATCTCTCGGATCAGGTGATACCACCTCAGAATATGTCTGGATCGCTGATGGGACCGGGGTTCCTTGGCCAAAGCCATGGCTCCATTGTTATCACAATACACAGTTATTGGATGCTCAATGGATGGAACCACACCAAATTCAGCTATGAACTTCCTCATCTAGACAACCACTTTGGCAACATCGTTGGCAGCGATGTATTCAGCTTCCATCGTCTAGTCTGCTACGGTATCTTGCTTGGAACTCTTCCAACATACCGCCCCTCCATTCAGGGTGAAGACAAAACCCGATACCGACTTACTGTCCTCCTTATCACTCTGGAAGATCGAATCAGTAAAGGACTCCACCTGGAGTTCTCCGTTACCTTACACAAACAACATTTCTTTAGTCCTTCTCAAGTACTTAAGAATGTTCTTCCCAGCTGTCCAGTGCTTCTCCCCAGGATCTGATTGATACATACTTACTACACCTAGTGTGTAAGCTACATCGGGTCTGGTACATAACATCACGTACATGATAGACCCAACCGCAGAAGCATAGGGTATCCCTTGTATCTCCTAATCAGTCTTGGGAGACGTCTCTTTGGAGAGAGTGGTTCCTGAATAAGCGTGTAAATTACCACGCTTAGAATCTTCCATACTAAACCTTTTTAGTATGGTCTCTATATACCTGGATTGGGACAATCTCAAAATCCGCTTAGATTTATCTCTATAGATCTTAATCCCAGGATGTAGGGGGCATCACCTAGATCTTTTATGGAGAACTTTTATGATAAGAAGAGCTTGACCGAGTGTAGCATAGGAACATCATTTCCTATCATGAGTATGTCATCTACGTACAATACGAGGAAGACAACATTACTCTCTACAATCTTTTTCTATATACAAGGTTCATCTACGTTTTTGATGAAGTCAAACTCTTTGACCGCTACTTCAAAACATATGTTCTAGCTCCGCGATACCTGCTTTAATCCATAGATTGATTTAAGAAGCTTGCACACCTTTCCGCTGCTCCCACTATCTATGAAGCCCTATGGCTGTGTCATATACACGCTCTCTTCTAAATCGCCATTTAGAAAAGCGGTCTTGATGTCCATCTGCCAGATTTCGTAGTCATGGTATGTAGCAATGGCAAGTAGGATCCTGATGGACTTAAGCATAGCCACTGGAGAAAAGGTTTCATCATAATCGACACCTGGTCGTTGAAAAAAACTTTTTGCTACAAGTCTTGCTTTGAAGGTCTCAACCTTTCCATTTACACCAAGTTTCTTCTTAAAGATCCACTTGCTCCCAATGGGTTTTACCCCTTCAGGAGCAACTTCCAAAGTCCATACTTTGTTGGTGTACATGGATTCCATCTCAGATCGCATAGCATCCAACCATTTCACAGAGTCGCCACTTGTGATGGCCTGCTCGAAACTAGTTGGGTCATCATCTTCCATAATGCAATCCTCACTCCCACCGTCTATGAGAAAACCGTAGTATCTCTAAGGTAAATGAAAAACCCTACTAGATCTGTGGAGTGGTTGAGGTTTGTTGGGGACTATAGAATCCTCCGGTTCTACCAAATCATTAGTTATAGTTTGTGAAGCTAGAACTTCTTCCAGCTCTACACCATTACCACTAATTTCTTTTACAAGAAATTCCTTTTCTAAAAAGGTGGCATATTGAGAAACAAACACCTTTTGTTCCTCAGTGTGGTAGAAAATATATCCATATGAATTCTTTGGATATCCTACAAACTTGCAAAGAACTGATCATGTCTCGAGTTTGTCCGGATTCTATATTTTAATATAGGCCAGACAACCCTATAACTTAACTCGTTTAAGATATGGTCATTGTCCACTCCATATCTCATATGGTGTTTTAGGCACTGATTTTGATGGAACTTGATTCAATAGGTATGCAGCCATCTCAAGTGCATAATCCCAATAGGAAATAGATAACTCAGCAACACTCATCATAGAGCACACCATATCTAATAGGGTGCGATTTCTCCGCTCCGAAACTCCATTGTGCTATGATGTATACGGAGGAGTAAGCTGAGAGAGAATCCCATTCTCTTTTAAATAGTATCGGAATTCCATGCTTAAGTATTCTCCTCCTCGATCAGATCGAAGGATTTTAATACTTTTACCCATCTGGTTCTCTACTTCGTTCTTATATTCCTTGAATTTCTCAAAACCTTCAGATTTGTATTTCAACAGGAACACATGTCCGAATCTTGAGAGATCATCGGTGAGTATAATGAAGTACAAGGAACCATTCCTGACATGTGTAGACATAGGATCGCATACATCACAATGTATCAGTCCCAAGAGTTTAGTAGCTCTTTCTCCGTGTCCAGTAAACGGAGTTTTGGTCATCTTGCCTTTGAGACATGACTGGCAAGTTTCATAAGATATAAATCCGAACGGATTCAAATATCCATCTCTATGCAACTTAGCTAGTCTGGTCGCATTGATATGACCAAGTCTATAATGCCACAAGAAGCCTTCGTTCATTTATGAACTTTTCCTCTTGTGTGTTCTGTATGTTTAGAACTTTTTTTTTATTTAGAATGTATATACCGTTACATAATGTACCAAACCCAATCACCACTTGATTTAGGAACATGTTCATAACATTATCTTCTAATGAAAAGTTATATCCTTCTTTATGTAATAAAGAAACTGATATTATATTGCACATCATTTTTGGTACGTAATAACAGTCGTTCAGAATCAATGTATTACCATTTGGTAATACCAGGTGATATTCGCTAACTGCTTTGGCTGCAACAATTGCTCCATTCCTAACTTTGAGAGACATATCACCTTTTCCCAGTTCTCTACTTTTTCTAAACCCTTGTAACTGACTACAAATATGGGATCCTGATCCGGTATCTAATACCCAGGACGTAGAGCAAACTGAGAAACAGTTCTCAATAACGAATACACCTGAAGAAGATGCATCAGCTTGCTCATTCTTCGTTTGGGTGGCATGGGAATCCTGGCATTCCCCTATTCCTTGCTCAGACTTAGACAGTCATAAGATAGAGCGGAACCAACGTTCTCCAGCCCAGTATAATAAGCGGGTTCGGTCAACACATCCATATTATTATCTTGATTAAGGTGTGTCATGGTCGCTACCTGGAGAGAGAGGGAAGAAAACACTTTAGCGTACGCTCTTGCAAGATTTGATTGGTTATTATCTTATCTAATCACGATGGCTCCCACTGTTTTTATCAAATTTTCCTTCAAACTTTAATAGGTAAGATTAGCCGGGATTAATTACACCCTGCAAGTTCGCCAATCGGTCCGCCAGGTAGGTATTGGTACTCCGAGGGAGTCTCCCCATGCTTTCGCATAGAACTAATTAAATAACCTCGTTTCCTCAGGGGCATAACCCTGTTAACACCTTTCTTAAACATCTACTGGATTATCTAATTGTACAGTGCAAAACTCTCCCAGGAGTAACTCTTACTCGTAGTGGGTATCGGGATCCAACTATCTCATAGAAAGTATGCAATCTCATTGCAAATTTCAACACTTGAAATTCCCAATATCTTTTTTTACCCCTAGCAACTTATGACCTTAACAAGGTCAACAAACCATAAGCACTAGTCAAGTTCAACCCGTCATTTCATGATTGAATTAAGCCCACCCGTACGACCCTTAACAAGGTCAACAAAGCCGTACGACTACCCTAATCCAATCGCATCATATGCGGCAGATAAGCACTAATCAATTACCGCACACTACGCCTTGATAAGGTCAACAAACGCAGCACGAATACTAAATAGGACTTATCTGAAATAACGGTGGGCTACGACTGGTTTTGAAGAAATCATTAGCGTAATGAACTTGATATCGTTGTAGAATCTAGTGATTTGAAAAGGTGTGGTTTAAGCTCCACTTTTAAAATCGAGTAATTTTCAAAACCAAACAAGTGGGTTGTAGCATCTGCTAGTTTTGCTAAAGAGGTCATTCCTGGTGAAGGGATCTAGGCTCTTTCCTCACCGAATGAGATGCTGGATATTCATAATGGAATACCACTATGCAAGGCAATAACTATAGCTACCTTTTTGTAAAATTTGATTCTACAACATCTTTTATGTTTCTTTTCTTTTTATTAATCTCATTAATGGCGTCCCATCATTTATGTTTCCTAAACATCACAGAAGAAATGAAAATAAAACAAACATATATGGCATCCGCATTCGCCACAGGGACCCGGGTCTTCAGCGTAAGATTACTTAACTTACAACAGGACGGGGTCAGGACTAGCGCGGATGCAAAACATATATAGTGTCTACTAATATATCATAGATATATATAGCAGCATTCATCTCACGCAGTTATATGATCACATCACAGAACTCAAGCAGCAGAAGTCAGCATATGAAATATTGGATATACTAGGAGGTCCGTGTTTTAAATTAAGCCAGTAATGAAAAACACGGATTCCACGGTCGTGATGAATAGCTAAACCCACATCCCTAGACCCCTACGAGAGCGGAAAGAGACCCTGCCAATTCTAGAGTTAGGCGACCCGATCTCGACTCCTCGAGATGGTCTCCCACTGGACTCTAGAACCTGGTTACTTGTGCTCTCTGCTTTGCGTCTATCCTAATGTAGAAAATTAATAATATATATCAATGGAGACAACATCCTCAACCCAGAAGTGTCCCAATAAAAGAATATTACATACAATATTTACATGAATGAAAATTGAAAAACTCTCATCTCATGTAAAAAAACCCGGCTATTCAAAACACGACGATCCTATATAACATATCAGAAGCAACACATAACATCACATGTCATCAACGTAAGTAAATATGTGTATCACGAATGTCGTTGACGTATAGCAACGAGATCGGGGATACACCACATATTACACTTACGGTCGCAGAAAAGAAATGAAAAATACAATAATTATAATCCGCAACATCTTTAGACATCATAAACCAGGAATATCACATACTCCGGATTCCATGCATAACCCAATAAATCTTGTATTTAAGTCTCGAATTGAAAACAATTTTCAATAACAAGTCGGGTAATTCAATAAGATTCCCGATAAAATGATTGAATTCTCGTCGGGAACTTTAGTAGATTGCCGCACCCCCAATGCCTTCAACGAAGTGCACTTGGGCGGAACACCGCGGCTGCGAGCACCCGAGTGGATGCTTTTGGCTACTGTGTTCTCATATAGTCACTTGGTAGGGCTATCTAGTAGTGTTTCGCGACAAGTGTTCACGTACAATACGAGATTGCGACGGAGTTTTGATCCGAATCGAAACTCCGTGGCAATCGATCAAATGAGACTAAAATACTAGATTCACAAAACACAAACTAGTTTTCATAAAACTAATTAATGTGAATTCCAAAAATTGTATCAAATATCAAAATTATCTCGATGATGTTAAACATTTCGATCGATATTTCAAACACCTACAAATCACAGAGACCTCAACAACTTGAGCCTCACTAAAAATCCCTAGAGAGTCCAAAATAACAAAATGGAGCATCACAAGAAACACGATTCCTAAACTCCCCAATGTTGCGGCGGAACCACGGCTAAACCCTAGGTTATGCCGCGGTTCCGCGGAAAATTAGTAAAGTTGGGGCCTCGTATTTCTTAGGGCTCCATACAATAACCTGCATGATTTTCTGAGAATTTTTAATCTGCAAAATATCAACTTTTGAAAAAATGGACAGAAACTTGAAAAATGCGGGTTTTTGAACTTCGATCGAACACTTCAACGTCGTTTAGACCTTACCTAATACTCTAGCCTGGCTCTGATACCATGAAAGTATGTCTTAGCACCACTACTAGGTTTATACAAGCATCGAGTATACAATTTTAAAAAATCTAAAGGTCTAAGCTATACTAACCTAGAATCGAACTAGAGAATTAGGGTTTTAGTATAAGCAAACAAGTTCTACACAAAGTGAAAAGAGAATACAACCTTTATAGACTGGTCCTTCACTTCTAAAGCTCTAAGTAGTAGTCCTTAGAACTCTTCTTTGACTCCACTTAGTGAAAAGAACGAGCTTGCTTCGTGTCTTCGAGGCCGAAGATGATTCACCTTGAAATCTCTCTTACTCAAGCTCACTTTTCACTAATCAAAGTATTAGTGAACCAAACAACCTAAATTAAAGGGCTAGTAAAGTGTAGGTTGATGAAATAGGAATATTGCTCACAATATTTTCTTCTTTTTCGTTTTTTTCTTTTTCACCTCAAGAAAACTCTAGAGAGCTAGAGAGGAAGAAGGAGATAAGGATGAACTTGGAAGAGAGAATGAGCCATAAGGTGAAGTGATGAGATAGTTGGAAATATCTATGAATAAAAACAAGGAGAATGGAGTGAGTCATGGCTTCTCAAAGCTTCCACAAGCATCTAAGAAAATGACTCATTCTCATTTTCCACTAATTCAAAAATTAATCCATTTCCAACTCATCACATCTCATGTGTGATTCTCATACATCCTAGTTTTATGTATCATCAACCATGATACAATAATCTATACATATATTTATATATATCACATATATATTAATATGTATAATGAGAAGAAAATGTTTAGTGAGCAAATATTAGTTTGTTTATATATATATATATATATATATATATATATATATATATATCAAATATATTAATATATATTAAATTATTAAATCAACACTTGATTCAATAATCCGGTTATATCATATATAACCGACTAATATCTTATTTATATGTATATCACATTATTAAATCAACACTTGATTCAATAATCCAGTTATATCACATATAACCGTCTAATATTCAATACTAGTTTATATATATATATACATACATATATATATATATAAATTATTAAATCAACACTTAATTCAATAATCCGGCTATATCAAATATAATCCGGCTAATATCAAATACACAAATATATATCAAATATATATTAACAACATATACATATACCATTGAATCAACACTTGATTCAATAATCCGCTTATATCACATATAACCTGACTGATATCAAATATCGCTAGATTAGAATACGGTATCACATACTCATATTTAATCAAGCTCCCGTACATATCACCATATGTGCCCTACTTCGTTTCTCTTGAGCTAGGAAACCTCTGTATGGGACTTTAAAGACTCGTCAATACGCCAGCAGTAGGTAATGATCACATCAGTCACCCACAAGCCGTCAGCGATACTAGCTGGACGTAGCGGCTACCCAGGTATTGAACGAACAGAATATCAGTAAGCAAGCTTGTCCAAACTCCCGCAAAGCCTATAAGCAACACTTACCGTACAGTCCAATCTCTTCGTCTGATATGTCGCATATCGAATCTACGGGTGGAATCGTCACACCCCCAGTCACTTGATAAGTCATGCCGATGTGTGCCCTATAACCGTTCGAGAAACTACTGATAACACTTACCGGTAAATCTCATCAGCCCTGGCCAGGGACTTACTGTTATAGCCAATCGAGCATAGCGCAACATCAACTCCCAATACCGGGAGAGACGAAACCCCTTCTATCGCTCACTGCCTCCATGTGACTCGGGACTGTACCCAAAATCCACCTGTTTGCATGACTCCTTTGAGCCGTGGTAGGGAGGAAATCAAAGCAAAGTGGGAACCACACAAGTCACTATGACGATCTCGGGTCTATAGACTAACCTGTAAAAGTGTCACCAGAGAACTGCTATCTGACGATAGGTATGGTACCATCTAAGAGTTCTCGGCGAGTCCTGTTCGGTGTACACATTCTCTAATGAGCACCTGTGTACAATCTTTGATGTTAAACACCAATGGTTAAGGGATCAACCAACGCCCCATACAGGGTCAAGAAACGTACACACTAGTCTACTCTGGAATATCGATACCCTGTCTCGATACTCCCTCGACTAGAAACGGTTAAAGGATATGCTTGCGGACTACACAAGCCCCACTAGTATGATATGCATCATAGTCCTGGTAGTCAAGCCAACATCCTAAGGGCTTTATCAAGATGTATCAGAGAGACGGTATAATAATACTAGTGTACATGTTAAGATAAAGAGCAACCAGATAGCATACTATCATGTCGAGCAAGAAAGTCCTCTATATATATGTCCAAGCATCCACTATATCATACAATAATGGCCTCTAAGGCATACATATTCCTAACAGTTGGTTCCGCTTTATCTTATGATAACTGTCAAAAGTCTGGGCAAGGGATAGGGTATTGCAACGATTTCTACGCAACCGTAACGAAGAAGGAGCATTCTGATGCATCTTCTTCGGGTGTGTTAGTTATTGAGAACTGTATCATAGTCTGCTCTACGTCTTGGGTATTAGATACCGGATCAGGAACCCACATTTGTAATCTGTTATATGGGTTAAAGAAAAGTAGAGAACTGGGAAAGGGTGATATGTCTCAGAGTAGGGAATGCAGCAATTGTTGCTGCCGAAGCTGTCAGCGAATATCATCGAGTATTGCCAATTGGTAATACATTGATTTTGAATGACTGTTATTTCGTACCATATATGATGTGCAATATAATATCCATTTCTATATTAGATAAAGAAGGATATAACTTTGCATTAGAGAAAAATTTTATGAACATTTTCCTAAATCAATTGTTGATTGGGTTTGGTACATTGTGTACTAGTTTATACATTCTAAATCAAAATACAGTTCTGAATATACAAAACACACATAAGAGGAAAAGTTCAAAAATGAACGAAACCTTTTTGCAGCATTGTAGACTTGGTCATATCAATGCGACCAGATTAGCTATGTTGCATAAAGATGGATATTTGAATCCGTTCGAATTTACATCTTATGAAACTTGTCAGTCATGTCTCAAAGGTAAGATGACCAAAACACCGTTTACGGGACACGGAGCAAGAGCTACTGAACTCTTGGAACTGATACATAGTGATGTATGCAGTCCTATATCTACACATGCCAGGAATGGTTTCTCATATATCATTACATTCACCGATGATCTCTCTCGATTCGGACACGTGTTCTTGTTGAAACACAAGTCTGAAGCTTTTGAGAAATAAAAAGAATATAAGAGCGATGTAGAGAAACAAACGGGTAAAAGTATTAAAATCCTTCGATCTGATCGAGGAGGTGAATACTTAAGCACGGAATTCCGAGATTAAAAGAGAATGGGATTCTCTCTCAGCTTACTCCTCCGTATACACCACATCACAATGGTGTATCGGGGCAGAGGAATCGCACCTTATTAGATTTGGTGCGCTCTATGATGAGTACTGCAGAGTTACCTATTTCCTTTTGGAGTTATGCACTTGAGACAACTGCATACGTATTGAGTCAAGTTCCATCAAAATCTGTGCTTAAAACACCATATGAGATATGGAGTTGAAAGAGACCATATCTTAAACGAGTTAAGATATGGGGTTGTCCGGCCTATGCTAAAAAACAGAATCCGGAAAAACTCGAAGCACGATCTGTTCTTTACAAGTTTGTGGGATATCAAAAGAATTCACATAGATATCTATTCTACCACATTGAGGAACAAAAGGTATTTGTTACTCAACACGGCACCTTTTTAGAAAAGGAATTTCTTGTAAAAGAAATTATTGGTAATGAGGTAGAGCTGGAAGAAGTTCAAGATACACAAACTACAACTGAAGATTTGGTAGAACCGGGGGATTCAATAGTCCCCGACGAACCTCAACCACTCTGCAGATCTAGTAGGGTTCTTCATCCACCTGAGAGATACTGCGGTTTTCTCATAAACGGTGGGAGCGAGAATTGCATCATGGAAGATGATGACCCAACTAGTTTCAAGCAGGCCATCACAAGTGGGGACTCTATGAAATGGTTGGATGCTATGAGATCTGAGATGGAATCCATGTACACCAACAAAGTATAAACTTTGGAAGTTGCTCCTGAAGGGGTAAAACCCATTAGGAGCAAGTGGATCTTCAAGAAAAAAAATTGGTGTAGATGGAAAGGTTGAGACCTTCAAATCTAGACTTGTAGCAGAAGGTTTTCGTCATCGACCCGGTGTCGACTATGATGAGACCTTTTCTCCAGTGGCTATGCTTATGTCCATTAGGATCCTACTTGCCATTGCTGTATACCATGACCATGAAATCTGGCAGATGGACGTCAAGACCGCTTTTCTAAATGGTGATTTAGAAGAGAGCGTGTATATGACACAGGCAAAGGGCTTCGTAGATAGTGGGAGCAGCGGAAAGGTGTGCAAGCTGCTTAAATCGATCTACAGATTAAAGCAGGCGTCGCGGAGCTGGAACATCTGTTTTGATGTAGCAGTCAAAGAGTTTGACTTCATCAAATAAGTAGCTGAACCCTGTGTATATAAAAAGGTACTAGAGAATAAGGTCATATTCCTCGTATTGTACGTGGATGACATACTCTTGATAGGAAATGATGTTCCTATGCTACACTCGGTCAAACTCTTCCTATCACACAAGTTCTCCATGAAAGATCTGGGTAATGCATCCTACATCCTGGGGATAAAGATCTATAGAGATAGATCTAAAAGGATGTTGGGATTGTCCCAATCCAGGTACATAGACACCATACTAAAGAGGTTTAGTATGGAAGATTCTAAGCGTGGTAATTTACCCACTTATTCAGGAATCACTCTCTCTAAAGAGATGTCTACCAAGACTGATTTGGAAAGGGCTCGTATGAACATGATACTCCATAATTCAGCAGTTGGGTCTATCATGTACGCGATGTTATGCACCACACTGGATGTAGCTTATGAACTTAGTGTGGTAAGTAGGTATCAATCTGACCTAGGGGAGATCACTGGATAGCTGTGAAGAACATTCTTAAGTACTTGAGAAGGTCTAAAGAGATGTTCTTGGTGTATGGTAATGGAGAACTCCAAGTGGAGTCCTTTACCGATTCAAGCTTCCTGAGTGATAAGGATGACAACAAGTCTGTTTCGGGATTTGTCTTCACCCTCAATGGTGGGGCGTATGTTGGAAGAGCTCCAAGCAAGATACCGTTGCAGACTCGACAATGGAGGCTGAATATATCGCTGCTAACGATGCTGCCAAAGTGGCTATCTGGATGAAGAAGTTCATTATTGAACTTGGTGTGGTTCCATCCATTGTAGATCCAATACCTTTGTATTGTGATAACAATGGAGCTGTGGCTTTGGCCAAGGAACCCCGGTCCCATCAGCTATCCAGACATATTCTAAGGCGGTATCAACTGATCCGGGAAATAGTTGATCGCCTCGAGATGGAGTTCTGGAGAGTAGACACGAAGGACAACACGGCGGATCCACTCACGAATGCCCTTCCCCAAACACAGTTCGAGAGACTTTTTGGGATGTTGGGTATGCGATACAACAACAACCGGCCTTAGTGCAAGTGGGAGATTGTTAGGAATATGTATGCCCAAGATGCCGTTATTAAATATTATAGTGGATGCTTGGACATATATATAGAGGACTTTCTTGCTCGACATAGTAGTATGCTATCTGGTTGCTCTTTATCTTAACATATGCACTTGATTTAGTTAACTATCTCATTAATACATGTTGATAAAGCCCTTAGGATGTTGGTTTGACTACAAGGACTATGATGCAGATCATACTAGTGGGGCTTGTGTAGTCCACAAGCACACAGTTCCTAGTCGAGGGAGTATCGAGACAGGGCATCGATATTCCAGAGTAGACTCGTGTGTACGTTTCTTGAATTTGTATGGGGCGATAGTTGATCCCACAGCCATTGGTGTTTACATCAAAGATTGTACACAGATGCTCATTGGAGAATGAGTACACCGAACATGGCTCGTCAAGAACTCCTGGATGGTACCATATCTATCATCAGATAGCTGTTCTCTGGTGACACTTGTATAGGTTAGTCTGTAGACCCGAGACCGTCATAGTGTCTTGTGTGGTTCCTACTGTACTTTGATTTCCTCCCTACCATGGCTCAAATGAGTCATGCAAACCGGTAGTTTTTGGGTACAGTCCCGAGTCATATGGAGGCAGTGAGCGATAGGAAGGGTTTCGTCTCTCCCGGTATTGGGAGTTGATGTTGCGCTATGCTCGATTAGCTATAACAACAAGACCCTGGCTTGGGCTGATGAGATTTTCTGATAAGTGTTATCAGTAATTTCTTGAAAGATTATAGGCCATACATCGGCATGACTTATCGAGTTATTGGGGTCAGAGGACTCCACCCCCCAGACTCGATATGCGACATATCAGACGAAGAAACCGGACTGTACGGTAAGTGTTGCTTATAGGCTCTATGGGAGTTTGGACAAATTTGCTTGTTGATCTTCTATTCGTTCAATACCTGGGTAGCCGTTACGTCTATCTAGTACCGCCGACGGCTTGTGGGTATTTGATGTAATCATTACCTACTTCTAGCGTATTGGCGAGTCTTTAAAGTCCCACATAGAGGTTTTCTATCTCAAGTGAAACGAAGTAGGGCACGTATGGAGATATGTGCGGGAGCTTGATTAATTACGAGTATATAATACCATATTCTAATCTAGCATTTTTTGATATCAACCGGGTTATATATGATATAACCGGATTATTGAATCAAGTGTTGATTCAATGATTTGATACATACATATATATATATATATTTGATATTAGCCGGGTTATATATGATATAACCGGATTATTGAATCAAGTGTTCATTTAATAATTTGATATATATTTATATTTATGATATATATATATATATATAAATTAACTATTTTTAAATATTATCCGGTTATATATGATATAACCGGATTATTGAAACCGGATTATTGAATGTAGTGTTGATTTAATGATTATATATATATATATATTTGATATTAGCCGGGTTATGTATGATATATCCGGATCATCGAATCAAGTGTTGATTTAATAATTTGATATATATTTATATATTTGATATAAATATATATATTAACTAATATTAAGCCCACTTAAGATTTTCTTCTCTCTCTATATATATTTTCGTTTGTATCATGGTTGGTGATACATAGAACATGGATGTGTAAGAATCACACTTGAAGTAAAGATGAGAAGATAATGATAAATATATATGATAAACAAAGAAAAGAAGCATGGGTCATGGTTTTAGGTGCTTGGAGAAGTATTGAGAAGTCATGACTAATCTTCCATTCTTGTTTTATTCATATAGTTTTAATCATTATTCTTGCTCTCATCTTAGCTCATAGTGCACACTCACTTCCTAGTTCATCTTCTTCATCTGTTCACTAAGTTTATCTAGGTTGAGAAAAAGAAAAAGAAAAAGAAAAAGAAAGAAATATTTTTAGTGAGAAAAATTCCTATTTCATCAACCTACACTACTCTAGCAAATTAGTATAGGTTGTTCTCTTCACTAAAACCTTGATTAGTGAAGTGTGAGTTTGAGTGTGAGTTGCCTCAAGGTAGATCATCTTCGACGACGAAAACTTCGAGCAAGCATGTTCCAACCTTCAAGTGGAGTCAAAGAGGAGTTCTAGGATTACTACTCGGAGCATTTGAAGTGAAGGACTAGACTACAAAGGTTGTAGTTTCTCTTCACTTAGTTCAAAACTTGAATTGCTTAACTTTGAAATCCTAATTCTCTAGTTCGATTCTTGTTTAGTATACTTAGCCCTGTAGATTTTAAAATTGCATACTTGATGCTTATTGAAACCTAGTAGAGGTGCTAAGAAATACTTTCAATAGTCGCATATGTCTTTACCTATTATACTTCCCCTTCCGCTAACTCCAGAACCCTCTATATTCGGTACAAAGATCCATATTGCTTGGAAGGCTATCGTATGGTTAGATACGAACTCGATGAAATTATTTCAGTCCGAGGATGGCCACTGGTTTGGATTAGATGAATTGTTCGTTGTCGCTTCTTTCTACCTTATCTCAAGTTTGAGAGCTCCTTATATATAAGGAGTTTATACCAGTTACGCTTATTGAATAGTCTTATTCCAATCCTGAAGCTGGTGCTAAAGGAATGGAAATAAGAAAACCAACTAGCATAAGTTCGGTATACTATTGTGACCACTGTCATAAGCTGAAGTGAAAAAATGGGTTGAAGTGAAAAAAATTAAATTGTGACCACTGTCATGAGCTGGGGCAATGAAATGGAAATACAATGAATACCCGACTAACCCCACCGAAACATTTTTAATGTTTCGAATCTCCTGTGTGTCTGTATTTTGAAAAACTGTTCTCAATAAACTCTAACTCCTGGATGTATAGATACCGGATTAGAATCCTACATCTCCAGGGCATTACAGATGCTGAGAAGGAGCGGAGAATTGAGAATGGATGATTTTGTCCTCAATGTCGGTTTTCGGAGCAATTGATGCTATTGAGCAAAATCATCAGGTTTTTCCTAAACAACAAACTTTTGGTTTCTATTAACCAAAAGAATGTTTTTCAATTAAAAACATAAGGAAAATGAGTTAGTGAACTCTAGGGACTTATTCATATTGATGTTTGTCGTCTGATGTCCATACGGACATAGGGTTGGTACCAGTTATTCTTTAATAAGAATGTGATTCTCTCTCAGATTGCTCATCCGTATGTGCACTCCATGATGAGTAATGCTGAGTTGTGTTCTTCAATTTTGGGGATGCACTAGAAATATATGCATATCAATGGATATTGGTTCCACCTAAACAATTGCCTTTGTTTATATATGTGATATAGAATGGTGTTCATCTTAAAGTTGTTAAGATGTTGGGTTATCCGGTTTGTGCTTAAAAACCATAATCCGGAAAAACTCGAGGTACGTTTCAGTAATAGCAGTTTGTGGGTTATCGTAAGCTTTCGCGAAGGATAGCTTCTACCATTTCCAAGTTCAAAAGTGTTTTGTTCTTGACTCGCCACCTCCTTAGTAAAGGAATTTCTTGCAAACGAAATTAGTGGGAGTATGGTAGAACTAGAAGTGATTCCAGAACCGCAAACGGTTACTAAAAGTTTTGTTGGATATATATGACCTAGAGGCCATTATTGTATATGTATATATAGTGGATGCTTGGACATATGTATGTACAGAGCAATCTTGCTCGATATGATAGTATGCTATTTGGTTTATTTTTATCTTAACATGTGTATATGTTTTACATGTTATTACATATCATTAATATATGTTGATAAAGCCCGTAGGTTCATTGCTTGATTACCAGTGTTATGATGGCGATCATACAAGTGGGGGCTGGGTAGTCCATAAGCACATCCTTAAATGTCCCTAGTGATGGGAGTATCGAGACTGGGCATAGTTATTCCGGAGTAGACTAGTGTATACGTTTCTAGACCCCGACGAGGGGCATTGGTTGGTCCCACAGCTATTGGTCTGTCGCACCTATGATTGTTTACATGTGCTCACTGGGGGTGAGTACACTGGACGGACTCGCCCTGAACTTCTAGATGGTACTATACCTGTCGTTATATAGCAGTTTTTAGGTGACATGTGTACAGGTTAGTCTTCAGACCTGAGATCGTCATTTGTCTTATGTGAGTTCCCACTTTGCTTAGATTACTACCCTACCATAGCTCTAATGAGTCGTGCAAACAGGTTTTAGTTGGGTACAGTTCCGAGCCACAAAGAGGCAGTGAGCGATTGTTAGGGATTCGTCTCTACCGGTATAGGGAGTCGATATCGCACTTTGTTCGGTTGGCCAGCACCATAAGACCTTGGCCAAGATAGTTGGGATTGTTAGTGATATATGCCCTAGAGGCCATTATTGTATCATACTGGATTGTAACCTGGTTTGATTCTACCTAAATATGTGCATGTGTTTCTTTTAGCATATCGCTTATACATATTGGTAGAGCCCTTAGGATCTTTGCTTGATAGAGCCCATAGGATTCTTGCTTGACCACCAGTATTATGATGGCGATTGTATATATGGGAGCTGGGTTGTCCATAAGCACATCCTTAAATATCCCTAGTCGAGAGAGTATCGAGACAGGGCATCAATACTCTAGAGTAGACTAGTGTATACTTTTCGAGACCCCGACGAGGGCCAGTGGCCGGTCTCACAAGCCATTGGTGTCAGTTAGTCACCTAAGATAGTATACAGGTGCTTACTGAGTTATGAGTTACACTGGATGGACTCGCTGGGAATATGCTAGATGGTATTATACCTATTGTTAGATAGCAGTTCTCAGGTGATATGAGTACAGGTTAGTCTGTCGACCTGAGATTGTCATTTGTCTCTTGTGAGTTCCCACGGTGCTTTGATTACTACCCTATAATGGCTCGAAGGAGTCGTGCAAACAGGTTTTAGTTGGGTACAGTCCCGAGCTACATGGAGGCAGTGTGTGGATCGTCGGGGATTCGTCTCTCCCGATATTGGGAGTAGATGTCGTGCTGTGCACGGGTGGCCATCATAAGAAATCTTTGGCCAAGGTGGACGAGAATTACTGATTTGTATCAGTAGTTTCTTCATGAGTGATGGGCTTCACACTGATACGAAATATCACGTTATTAGGGGTCTGAATTTATCCACCCCTAACCCGATATGCGATACTCACAGAAGAACAGACCGGACTGTACGGAGATTGTCATAGATAGACTCAGTAGGGGTACGGATGAGTTTGCTCGTCGGCCTTCCTTTCGCTCATCACTGTTGGGTTACACTAACGCCCTGGCCATCATCCGTGGTCTTTTGTGGAACAAAACTTTTCTACGATTTAGAACCGGCGCTAGAATAACCCTAAACCGGCTCTACCATAAACCTGATTAGCAAGCTAGAGGGTTCTATCTACTATGATAGAAAGTTTTACCTAAAGAAACAAGTCCTTCGGGTCTTCACTCCTCTCCTTTAGCTCCTCAAAGGATGTATAGATCGTGCTTGATTGATGGCCTCCACGTGTCAATGATGATCCACCCGAGAATGTCTACTTTGAGCTCCTATCTCTAAACCGAGGTAACTAGGTTACTCAGTATGCTGATCTAAGTATCCTAGATGATGTAGAGAGTGATAATAGATTACTTTGTCTCAAGAATCCTAGGTTTCTCAACACATGAGACTATTAGGGTTTGAGGTAGAAGAAGTAAAGCTTGGAGGAGATGAGAGTGTAGTAGAGAGCATAGAATGAAGAATGACTAAGTGTTGTGAATTCTTATGCAAACAATAATTCACCACACAAAATATCAAGCATACCCTAATAGTAAACCATGAGTCACCCCATGAGTTACTACATGAGTCACCAAGTAGCCATTCTTCATTTATTATCAAATAACACCTCACCCTCCACCTCTTTAACCATTTAACAAAAATGGTAAAAATAATGATAAGGTGTCTGCTTCTAGAAGCATCTTGCACAATTACAAGAATACCCATCACCGTATAAACATACGCGTATCCGTATTCCGAAAAAATACGAATACAAATAGACAAAATAATCCAAGAATATAATATTGGGATCCGGCTTAAACCAAATCCCGCTAGTATTATACGCCCGAGCATCATACGTGCACAAGTACACATATATGATCCGGGCTCTACAATGTTTCGATCGAAACAGGGAAACTCTTTGTATGGGACTCTAAAGACTCAACAGTACGCTGGCAGTGGGTTTAACCACGAGCACGTCAGCGGTACTAGCTGCACGTAACGGCTACCCATGTAACATTTCAAAAAAATAAAATATTATTTTTGGGAATTTTTATAATTCAATGTTAATTTTTAATGAATATTTTATTATTTCGGTATAATTAAATACCGATAAATGGGGAAAATTTTGGAAAAATAATGGAAAATTCTAAAATTGGGTATTTTAGGGAATTATCTCATTTTAAAGGTTTTTAAGATTAATTATATGCTAATTTAGTGCTAATCGCGATTAAAAATCGCTAATCGGATTTTTAGCTTTTTTGTGCAAAACATACACATATCATTTTTCCACACTTGCTACATTTTCTTACATGTTTTGGGTGCATGGTTGCTTAGGGTTTACTATTGTGAGGAGAAGGAAATAAATGAAAAGAAAAGAAAAGAAAAGGTATGGAATGATTAGGAGAGAGAAGGGGTAGGTATGGGGTCAACCCTTGTAGTGAGCCATCCCTCCTCATTTCATCATATCACTTCTCTCCCCTCTCCTTCCCCTTGCTGCTGCTGCTGCAATACCCAATCTCCCTCTTCAAAAAATCACTCAAAACACCATGAAATTCACCCCAAAACCCCATTCCCACTTCACAAAAATTGTTCACAAGCTTGAGAGGAACACATCGGACCAAGAAAGAGATGATTTTGAGGACTTTGAGCAACTCAAGAATTTTCTTGAGTTGCCAAAAAAGGTAATTTCTGCACCCTTAGAGTAGTGTTTCGATTCCTTATGCATCCATACTTGTTTCATGTCGATATTGTGCGGTTTAGTGAACTTGGAAGATTTCTAGAAGAGGTTATGTGGGATTTTGAGTGGTGTTAGTGCAATTGGACCTTAGAGATGACCTTAAACCCCCATATGAGGTTAGAAACCCAGATCTATTTGAAACAAACCAAGTTTACTGAAAAACAAAAACTTTCATGTCGGTTTTGTGATGGTTTGGAGCGTGCAGGGAAATCTGGAGTGATCCGGGACCAAAACTAGAAAAATAAACAACTCCAGAGACCCATTTGAGACCATAGGAACCCACTGAAGCTAGACGAACACCATGGGAGCACCCTGGGCCGGCCTGGCCGGATTTCCCTTAAGGGGGCTCGGCCACTTAGTGAGGGGATGGGTCCAGGTTACTACAGTAGGTCACATACACCCTATACACCCTAGTGTCGTTATGGAACCTTGGTTTCTCCGGAGACGAAATCTGGGAACGCTTTTATAAGTTGCTGCTTTGAATTTAGTTATGGTTTTCCGTATTTCAATTTCCAGATTTTGATATTTGTGCGTTATCTCGATCGCGTGACGTTTGTACGTTTATATCGAGAGATTTCGTGTTGTTTTGCGAAGGCTAACCATAGGTTCTAACCTATAGGCTTTTAAGCGTGCCGTTTTGGTTTTCGTGTTTCGTTCTGGTTTCGATTTGGTTTTAATGCGATGCTATACGTGTGACATGTAGGTACCCCCACGGTGATCCGAGACGACGAAGAAGATGGTGGCGACATCGACACCGACACGCAGGATGCAGGTGAGTAGATTTATATCTACGGGAAGAAGTCGGGTGGATGGCGTATAGCACCCCCGCAGTTCATGGTGATGTATACGAATACGTATACACACATATGTTTATTATATGTTGTTCGAGTTGATTGATGATAAAGATGGATTTTTGGTGTTCTTGGATTGGTTTAGTGTTAGCTGTGAAACCCTAGAGTAGTGGTTGCACCCACACCCACACGCACATATATACTTGCATACATTCTTTTTTTCACATGTGCGTATATGGGAATATATATTTATGTGTTCACATGGGTATGGGACTATGTGTTCATATACTGGATTTGAGGATAGTGCTTGGAATTTGAGATGAGTCGATGAGATTTGATTTGAGGCCGTGAGATCGGTGATATGGCAGGGTTCGTATTTGAGATTTCTTCATAATGTTATAGCGGATCTTTGGACGACGATACCATGTGAATAGTGATATACATAGAATAGTTGACTTCTGATCGAGATTGAGATAAGATATGTTAAGATATTTATAATAGGTCGCATTGGGCGATGTATACTTCTTTATGATGATATGTGTTGATGACATCGGTTTGTATGAGGCTGTAGATCAGTAGTCAGATCATGATTATATTGATGATATCAGTATTGTATTAGACGTTGATCAGTACACCGGATTATGATCTTTGATAAAGAGGATACCAGATGAATAATATGATGAATGTGATATTGACCCGTACCCAGATTTAGGATGCCGTACGATGGATTTATGTACGATCTATATCTTGATGATAAATCCGCACTCTTGACTTGGGAATGTCTGATTTTAGATATGGTATCGGATGTGATATTACTGAGGCGGGATCACCGACTAATATATATACATATATATGTATCGACTCAGATGTTAGGCGGTTTCCTTTCCTTCAGTTAGCCTGTTAGCTCTGTCCTATAGTCTAGTGTAGTTGTTAGAATAGATTCGATTCCTACCTATTTCAAAAACTAACGAATCGTGGGTATTTTAAAAGACAGGTCAAGGGATTCTACGGATATTTCAAAGAACGTATCTTTTGTTAAAAACACCGTAGCCCTTATTTTCAAAACACCGTGATTCGTATTATTTCAAAAGGCACTACTGTATGATTTATATTTATATTAAATGCAGATTAGTTATTGTTGTGTCTAGTATTCAGCTCCCGTACATTATCGCTATTCGCTCCGCATCGCATACTTATATTGTGATTCATATACCATTATTAATAGCATGATGTTAGGACACCAGCACCATTACCGATGATGCGTTTGCTCCACGTACACTTACTTGCCGGCCCACACACATCATCATCGATAATTGCCATGTCACGTACACTTTAGAGAATACTATTTCATTGACACAGCTTGTTAGCTAATAGTTTCGACATGATATTAGTGTACTTGCCTTATATGCTAGTTTAGACAATATAGTTATTACTTGCTATTTCATTCATGTTGTTATTCACTGTTATGCCGCATTCATGGATTTTTATCCCTATATTCACTGTTTTACGGGCTATTGATGATTTGGATTCGGATTTTCATGAGATTTCCTGGATTTGGGGGAAAACCCCAAAAGCATATATAAACTTCTTCTCTCTATTTTTTTTAAAAATGAAAAGTGCTGTTTTCCCATGATGTATGAGTCGTCCACTATGAGTTTGCTGATGGATTTTGAGACCCGATCGAGGAGTTGGACGAACTGTCTCGGGTACATGGTGGACCCGGTAAAATACCCCGGGGCAAGAAGTTCGAGTAGTAGACGATGAGCCTGGCAGGGGAAGACTACCTACCGGTGATTCTATCTGACGCGTCGGATTTCCGGAGGATACCGTCGTGGTCTTAGGATTGATGTTAGGGGCCGGTCTGGACTGACGGCGTCTTAGATAGTGAGATTGAGACACTGAGATTTTGAGATATTAAGGTACAAATATTTGATGATACAGGCCAGTCCAGATAGCCGGATCCTGAGATATTGAGATATTGGGATTTATGTTTTGTGTCGATACTATACACTGTTTATGGTGATTTCATTTATGATACCTCGTTTTAAATACACAGAAATCTCACTAAGTTATGAATGCAGTTTCTTCATTTACATGTATTCTGTTGTCATGCATCATACCTCATCCATATGATACATTGCTACCTGAGGCACTGACACCAGCACATGGGATTACACTTGGTTAGATGTTTACCCTTACCACCTTTTCTTGATCCAGACTTACATTTTGAGGATTATATATATAGTGATCGTATGACCTAGGATTACGTTATTCATGCGATTTCTGCTTGTAGGTGTTTTCAACTCACGAGTTGGCAACTCACCCCCGTTGTGCCATAGTTTCTTGCAGGTTTTGCCGTACAGGTTTCATTACGGCTTTGCTAGCACTACTTCCATTTCCGGGTGATTTGTTAGTAGGTGGGTTCACTTGTATCGTGACCATCATTATATTTTTTATATTATTATTCTGTTGTATATAGAAGCTCCATCAACTAAACATGTATTTATTTCGGATAGAGACCAGTGATGTTTATTCTTTCGACCTTAGAGTCACGCGTTGTATTTCTATGGATTTCACGTTGTTTTGAGTTTCTTTTTCTGTTGTGATCGTCGTCCTTCGACGTTGTATATTATATTGCTTGCGTGGTTGTGACCGTCGTTTGACGAAGAGCTAGCTCCCGCTTGGGGATGCCTTTATTCATTATATATGCTTTATCAGGTTTTGTACCGGTTTGGGGTCTGTTTTTACAAAGGAAACTCTGCCGAAATTTTTAGAAAAGACTTGTGATTTTAAAAATGCATATTTCGGCGTATGTTGCAACTATTTGATTTAAATTGGTTTTTCCTTCACTCCACTACTTTTCTTGGTTTTGATTTCTGGGTTTTCGGCTTACTTAGATTACGTACGCCTCGAGACGTTTCGTAGTTTAAGTGCCGGTCATGTTCCGTACTTTCGGGTCGTGACAAAGTTGGTATCAGAGCGTTAGGTTTTACCTTCGGAGCGTAGGATGACCCTTGGTTGATGGAGTAGGTAGCTTGAGTAGAGTGACGTACCGTACGTATGTTCCGCGGCATATTTATGATACGCTACTCCACTTAAGAAGCCTTATGATGTACATTCTTTGTTCAGTACTATATTCATTCATGATTTAGCCTCATCGGTACCACTTATGGTTTTGATGCCACGATTACGGGCAGGGAGAGCTACGGCTAGAGTTGCGGTCAGCACGAGCTCGTTATGAATGAGGAATGACCAGGGCGTAATTCCGGCGACACACAATTGCAGAGATGTGCCTTTTTATTGTGTTTTCGCGCCACGAGCGTTTGAAGGGTCGCTGTATGAGATTACTCGGACGTGCAGATCAGCACCAGAGGATTGGGCCACTGATAGAGGCCAGCCAGATTTTGATGACCGTTGATGTATTGCGTATTCATGATGATTGAGGCACTGTTCAGCGTGCAGACAAGTAAGCCAGTTATTGCTGCGAATGACAAAGTATCGCCTAAGATGTTGGAGCTATTGCAGTACGAGTGGTACTAAGAGATGATAGAAGGTCGCTAGTCATCGAGGATGAATGACTAGGACATGTGGTTCGTTCTCCTACCCCGATGCGAGGTCATCCGATCAATTGATTCCAGCTAGAGACGACTTCACGCAGATACGTTGTGAGTCGAAAGAGACGATCGAATGTCAGAAACCTATTATTCCAAGTTTAAAGTATTCGGAAAGACATGCAGGCAATTCTATGGACCCTCTAGAAGAATGAAACCCTAACTCGACATAATGACCATGTGAAAGCGTTTGAACCTTAGGGTTTGCGGAAGTTCCGCGGCGCCATTAGTGAGGCTTGGGTTTGCCCTTCTACAGCTGGACCACCGATACTGTGGTATATACTCGATACTATTAAACTGTACCCAAGATGTTGAGCTCTTGGGGAATTATGAGGTTTGACTGATCGATCGGATGGTTCGACATCATTCGGATGCTTGGTGGTGAGATGCACTTTCTGGGAGACTCCAAATACGAGGATAGCCGTTGGAGCTCAGTCCATGCAGCCACGACGAGACGAGTCTGAAGCAGTCGACATTAGAGAAAAGTATAGTAAGAGGTTCGTACTAGATCTGGATGAGATGATGTCCCACTCCGCCAACATCAGAGAAGCGATACGCATGCAGGGGCGTTGTATATGGATATATCTTCCAGAAGGAGTCGCGATGAGTATTCAACCATTCCGGAACAGAAACAGATATAGTAAAGGACGATGACTTCCGGACAGTTCGGCAGAGACGAGATTTAGGAGAGACCTTGACAGGACCTTTCTGGAATAAATTATGAGAAGACTTGGACCCCGGAGTGGTCATGTTGCGCACACTAGCAGGCCAGAGCTCATGATCGTCGACGAGACATGCTATGAGTGACCATGACAGTTGGCCAGAGATTCTTAGAGGATGTGCTTGAGCGGGACTATTCAGCCATACTTGATTTCGGTATTTTGGGCGATCTATTCGCATGATTGATTTTGATGATTGAGTTTCATGATATTGTTTTCATGCACCATGGTTGCACCTACTGAGTATTTACGATTTTTGCACAGTTGTTGCACTTGATATCATTTCCGTGCCTTAGTTTCACATGTTTATGCTTTTATGGGTTTCATACAGTTGAGTTGATTTTGTGCATATGTACGCACACGATTTGGTTTTTGCACTCGGTGTAGTTCACATATGCTTGCAGTGCAGGGATACGCATTTGTGCACCACAGTTGCACTGGACTTCGATTTCGATTGTGATGTTCGATATTTGTTTTGTGCACCTTGTGCACCAGATTGGATTTTGGGCATGTTCGTCGCTTGATATTGGATTTCATGACTTCGTGCAGATGGATGCACCTGATTCGGGTTTTCGCGCGTGTTGGGCGCATGTTATGAGATACGATTTTGGTGCACACCAAATGCACTAAATCGAGATTCTTCGTGCATGTCAGATGCACCGGTTGTTCCTGTCAGGCACACCTATTGCCCTTGACAGATGTTTCGTGCACACCCGATGCACTTAGATTTTGTTTCTGTGCACATGTACGGCACATATATGGATTTTGATTTCTGTGCGCACCAGACGCACGTAGTATTCATGTGCATATCTTGGGATTGATTTCTTATGGAGCAGTACGCTTTTATGATATTTGCGATTTGTTTTCGTACTGACAGGACTAGTCAGAAGACAGTACCTGGATATATTTTGCATGCATTGATAGGTATTGAAGGGATTTCCAAAAGCGAGCTATAGTCTCAGTATTTACCTACATGTCTGATATGACACGAAATGTTTAAAACAAGGAAACCCTTCTAAATTGTTTTCAAAAAAACGGCGGGACGTGTATATTAAACAAAGGATATATATAGAGTTATTTTCTTACTAGAGAAGCCCGCCACTGTGCAGTGTTATGCGCATCACACAGCGATTTCAAACGGTTTGGCAAGCATTTCTTTTAGGTGTTTATATGTACAGTGTGATGTATATCATATTGGTTTTCGTATTGGATTTAGGCATTTGTGTCTTCAGAATGACTCCGATGACTGCGGGATGCTTGACGGAGTTTTGTTTTTGAGTTATCTGCTCATTACTCATACGCATGTATTGCGCTATGATGCGTTTTATGTATTGATGATTTCGGAGCCCCGTCGACTTAGACTTTCATTTGAAATGTTTTAGAAATTGGGGGTTTAAATTTAAATTCGGGGACCGAATTTCTTTAAGTGGGGAAGATTGTAACATTTCAAAAAAATAAAATATTATTTTTGGGAATTTTTATAATTTAATATTAATTTTTAATGAATATTTTAATATTTCGGTATAATTAAATACCGATAAATGGGGAAAATTTTTGAAATATTATGGAAAATTCTAAAATAGGGTATTTTAGGGAATTATGTAATTTTTAAGGTTTTTATGATTAATTATATGTTAATTTAGTGCTAATCGCGATTAAAAATCGCTAATCGAATTTTTAGCTTTTTTATGCAAAACATGCACATATCATTTTTCCACAATTGCTACATTTTATTACATGTTTTGGATGCATGGTTGCTTAGGGTTTACTATTGTGAGGAGAAGGAAATAAAGGAAAAGAAAAGAAAAGAAAAAGTAAGGAATGATTAGGAGAGAGAAGGGGTAGGTATAGGGTCAACCCTTGTAGTGAGCCATCCCTCCTCATTTCATCATATCACTTCTCTCACCTCTCCTTCGCCTTGCTACTTCTGCTGCAATACCCTCTCTCCCTCTACACAAAATCACCCAAAACACCATGAAATTCACCCCAAAATCCATTCCCACTTCACAAAAATTGTTCACAAGCTTGAGAGGAACACATCGGACCAAGAAAGAGATGATTTTGAGGACTTTGAGCAACTCAAGAATTTTCTTGAATTGCCAAAGAAGGTAATTTCTACACCCTTAGAGTAGTGTTTCGATTCATTATGCATCCATACTTGTTTCATGTCGATATTGTGCGGTTTAGTGAACTTGGAAGATTTCTAGAAGATGTTATGTGGGATTTTGAGTGGTGTTAGTGCAAATGGACCTTAGAGATGACCTTAAACCCCCATATGAGGTTAAAAACCCAGATCTATTTGAAACAAACCAAGTTTACTGCGATACAGAAACTTTCATATCGGTTTTATGAGGGTTTGGAGTGTGCAGGGAAATCTGGAGTGGTCCGGGACCAAAACTAGAAAAATAAACAGCTCCAGAGACCCATTTGAGACCATAGGAACCCACCGAAGCGAGATGAACACCATGGGAGCACCCTGGGCCGGCCTGGCCGGATTTTCCCTTAAGGGGGCTCGGCCACTTAGTGAGGGGATGGGTCCAGGTTACTACAGTAGGTCACATACACCCTATATATCACCCTAGTGTTGTTTTGGAACCTTGGTTTCACCGGAGACGAAATCTGGGAACGCTTTTAGAAGTTGCGAATTTGAATTTAGTTATGGTTTTCCGTATTTCGATTTCCAGATTTTGATATTTGTGCGTTATCTCGATCGCGTGATGTTTGTACGTCTATATCGAGTGATTTCGGGTTGTTTTGCGAAGGCTAACCATAGGTTCTAACCTATAGGCTTTTAAGCGTACAGTTTTGGTTTTCGTGTGTCGTTCGGGTTTCGATTTGGTTTTAATGCGATGCGATACGTGTGACATGTAGGTACCCGCACGATGATCCGAGACGACGAAGAAGATGGTGGCGGCATCGACACCGACACGCAGGATGCAGGTGAGTAGATTTATATCTACGGGGAGAAGTCGGGTGGATGGCGTATAGCACCCCCGCATATCGTGGTGATGTATACGAATATGTATACACACATATGTTTATTATATGTTGTTCGAGTTGATTGATGATAAAGATGGATTTTTTGTTTTCTTGGATTGGTTTAGTGTTATTTGCGAAACCCTAGAGTAGTGGTTGAACCCACACCCACACGCACACATATACTTGCATGCATTCTTTCTTTCACATGTGCATATATGGGAATATATATTTATGTGTTCATATGGGTATGGGACTATGTGTTCATATACTGGATTTGAGGATAGTACTTAGGATTTGAGATGAGTCGATGAGATTTGATTTGAGGCCGTGAGATCGGTGATATGGCAGGGTTAGTATTTGAGATACGTCATGATGTTATTGCGGATCTTTGGACGACGATACCATGTGAATAGTGATATACATAGAATAGTTGACTTCTGATCGAGATTGAGATAAGATATGTTAAGATATTTATAATAGGTCGCATTGGGCGATGTATACTTCTTTATGATGATATGTGTTGATGACATCGGTTTGTATGAGGCTGTAGATCAGTAGTCAGATCATGATTATATTGATGATATCAGTATTGTACTAGACGTAGATCAGTACCCCGGATTATGATCTTTGATAAAGAGGATACCAGATGAATAATATGATGAATGTTATATTAACCCGTACCCAGATTTGGGATGTCGTACGACGGACGTACGAGCTATATCTTAATGATAAATCCGCACTCTTGACTTGGGAATGTCTGATTTTAGATATGGTATCGGATATGATATTATTGAGGCGGGATCACCGACTAATATATATACATAAATATGTATCGACTCAGATGTTAGGCGGTTTCTTACCTTCAGTTAGCCTGTTAGCTCAGCCCTGTAGTCTAGTGTAGTTGTTAGACTAGATTCGATTCCTACCTATTTCAAAAACAAACGAATCGTGGGTATTTTAAAAGACAGATCAAGGGATTCTACGGATATTTCAAAGAACGTATCTTTTCTTAAAAACACCGTAGCCCTTCTTTTCAAAACACCGCGATTCGTATTATTTCAAAAAGCACTACTGTATGATTTATATTTATATTAAATGCAGATTAGTTATTGTTGTGTCTAGTATTCAGCTCCCGCACATTATCGCTGTTCGCTCCGCATCGCATACTTATATTGTGATTCATATGCCATTATTGATAGCATGCTGTTAGGACACCAGCACCATTACCGATGATGCGTATGCTCCACGTACACTTACTTGCCTGCTCACACACATCATCATAGGTAATTGCCATGTCACGTACACTTTAGAGAACACTATTTCATTGACATAGCTTGTTAGCTAATAGTTTCGACATGATATTAGTGTACGTGCCTTATATGCTAGTTTTGAAATTGTAGTTATTACTTGCTATTTCATTCATGTTGTTATTCACTGTTATGCCGCATTCATGGATTTTTATGCCTATATTCACTGTTTTATGGGCTATTGATGATTTGGATTCGAATTTTCATGAGATTTCCTGGATTTGGGGGAAAACCGCAAAAGCATATATAAACTTCTTCTCTCTTTTTTTCTAATAAATGAAAAGTGCGGTTTTCCCATGATGTATGAGTCGTCCACCATGAGTTTGCTGATAGATTTTGAGACCCGATTCGAGGAGTTGGATGAACCGTCTCGGGTACATGGTCGACCCGGTAAGGTACCCCGGGGCAAGAAGTTCGAGTAGTAGACGATGAGCCTGGCAGGGGAAGACTACCTACCGGTGATTTTATCTGACGCGTCGGATATCCGGAGGATACCGTCGTGTTCTTGGGATTGATGTTAGGGGCCTGTCTGGACTGACGGCGCTCTAGATAGTGAGATTGAGACACTGAGATTTTGAGATATTAAGGTATTGATATTTGATGATACAGGCCAGTCCGGATAGCCGGAGCCTGAGATATTGAGATATTGGGATTTATGTTTTGTGTTGATGCGAGACACTGTTTATCGTGATTTAATTTATGATACCTCATTTTAAATACACTGAAATCTCACTAAGTTATGAAAGCTGTTTCTTCATTTACATGTATTCTGTTGTTATGCATCATACCTCATCCATATGATATATTGCTACCTGAGGCACTAACACCAGCACATGGAATTACACTTGGTTAGATGTTTACCCTTGCCACCTTTTCTTGATCCAGACTTACATTTTGAGGATTATATATATAGTGATCGTATGACCTAGGATTGTGTTATTCATGCGATTTCTGCTCGTAGATGTTTTCTACTCACGAGTTGGCAACTCACCCCCGTTGTGCCACAGTTTCTTGCTGGTTTTGCCGTACAGGTTTCATTACGGCTTTGCTGGCACTACTTCTATTTCCGGGTGATTTACTAGTAGGTGGGTTCACTTGTATCGTGACCATCATTATATTTTGTATATTATTATTCGGTTGTATCTAGAAGCTCCAACAACCAAACATGTATTTATTTCGGATAGAGACCAGTGATGTTTATTCTTTCGACCTTAGAGTCGCGCGTTGTATTTCTATGGATTTCATGCTGTTTTGAGTTTCCTTTTCTGTTGTGATCCTCGCCCTTCGGCGTTGTATATTATATCGCTTGCGTGGTTGTGACCGTCATTTGACGAAGAGTTAGCTCCCGCTTGGGGATGCCTTTATTCATTATATATGCTTTATCAGGTTTTGTACCGGTTTGGGGTCTGTTTTTACAAAGGAAACTCTGCCGAAATTTTTAGAAAAGACTTGTGATTTTAAAAACGCATATTTCGGCGTATGTTGCAACTATTTGATTTAAATTGGTTTTTCCTTCACTCCACTACTTTTCTTGGTTTGGATTTCTGGGTTTTCTGCTTACTTAGATTACGTACGCCTCGAGACGTTTCGTAGTTTAAGTGCCGGTCATGTTCGGTACTTTCGGGTCGTGACAACCCAGGTACCTGTCGAAAAGGAAGGCCAACGAGAAAACTCATCTGAAACCCTACTTAGCCTATCCGTGACAATAACCGTACAGTCCGGTCTCTTCGTCTAAAAGTATCGCATACCGGGTCTAGGGGTGGTGAACGTCAGACCCTAATTGAAAGTACGCCTTGTCACCACTACTAGGTTTTTAGAAGCATCAAGTATACAATTTTAAAAATCTAGTGCGCTATTGCACGCTATCCTAGAATCGAACTAGAGAATTATGGTTTTCAAACTAGTAAACAAGCTTTACACTAAGTGAACAATGAATACAACCTTTGTAGACCGGTTCTTCACTTCTAAAGCTCCAAGTTGTAGTCCCTTAGCTCCAAGTAGTGGTCCCCGAACTCTTCTTAAGCTCCACTAGGCGAAACGAACAAGCTTGCTTAAAGATCATCGAAGCCGAAGATGATCCACCTTGAGAAAACTCTAACTCAGGTGACCTCTTCACTAAATAAGGAATTAGTGAAGTAAACAACCTATACTAAAGGGCTAGTTTGGTATAGATTAATGAAGTAGGAATTTTGCTCACTTTAGAATTTTGTTTCTTTTTCAACTCGTGAAAAGCTAAAGAGCAAAAGTGAGATGAAGAAGATGAACTTGTGAACAACCATGGTGAAAAAAATATCTCAAATGATATTTGTAGAGACTTAACCATGGCTAAAGATAATGGTTGGATTAATAAATATCTAGAGTAAAACAAAATTAGTGGACTAAATCAAGGCTTCTACATGCTTCCACAAGCATTTTAAGCCAAGGCAATTTCCACCTAATTTTGGTTTATCCCCTAATAATTAAATTGCCCAAATTATCTTTAGTTTGGTGTGAGTCTCATACACCTATGTCCAATGTATCATCTACCATGACACTATAATATATGTAATATATACACAAATATATATATATATATATCTGACATAAATGTATATATCATCATATATACAAATCAAGAGAAGAAATTCTTTAGTGAGCTAATATTAGTTAATATATATTTATATATCAAATATATTTATATATCAAATATATTAATATATATATATATCAAATTATTAAGTCAACACTTGATTTAATAATCCGACTATATCATATATAACCGACTAATATCATTTATATGTATATCAAATATATATATATATATAATAAATCATTGAATCAATAATTGATTCAATAATCCGGTTATATCACATATAACCTATATCGCGAGATCAGAATACGGTATCGCATACACGTATTAATCAAGGTCCCGCACATATCACATATGTGCCCTATTTCGTTTCGCTTGAGCTAGTAAACCTTTGTGTAGGACTCAAAAGACTCGCCAATATGCCAGCAGTAGGTAATGATCATATCAGTTACCCACAAGCTGTCAACGGTACTAGCTGGATGTAATGACTACTCAGGTGTTAAGTGAATAGAAGATCAACAAGCAAGCTTGTCCAAACTCCCATGAATCCTACAAGTAACACTACCGTACAGTCCGGTCTCTTCGTCTGATATGTCGCATATCGAGTCTGGGGGTGGAATCGCCAGACCCTAATAACTTGATAAGTCATGCCGATGTGAGGCTCATAACGGGTCGAGAAACTACTGATAACACTTACCATTAAATCTCATCAATAGCCCTGGCCAGAAACTTCCTGTTATAGCCAATCGAGCATAGCGCAACATCAACTCCTAATACCGAGAGAGACAAAACCCCTTATATCGCTCATCGCCTCCATGTGACTTGGGACTGTATCCAAAATCCACCTGTTTTCACAACTTCTTTGAGCCGTGATAGGGTGGAAATCAAAGCACAGTGGGAACTACACAAGACTCTATGACGATCTCGGGTCTACAGAGTAACCTGTACCAGTGTCACTAGAGAACTACCGACGATAGGTATAATACCGTCTAGGAGTTCTCAGCGAGTCCTGTTCGGTGTACCCATTCTCCAATGAGAACCTGTGTACAATCTTTGATGTCAAACACCAATGGATGTGGGATCATCCATCGGCCCATAAAGGGTCAACAAAAGCACACACTAGTCTACTTTGGAATATCGATGCCCTGTCTTGATTCTCCCTCGACTAGGAACAATTAAAGGATGTGCTTACGGACTACCCAAGCCCTACTAGTATGATATGTATCAAAGTCCTGATAGTCAAGCTAACATCCTAAGGGCTTTATCAACATGTATCGGAGAGAGACAGTATAATAATACTAGTATACATGTTAAGATAAAGAGCAACCAGATAGCATACTATCATGTCGAGCAAGAAAGTCCTCTCTATATATATCCAAGCTTCCACTATTATATACAATCATCTACAATAATGGCCTGTAGGGAATACATATAACTAACAATAATAACCCGATAATTCGTGCTGATGCGGGTCAGGACCAATCTGAGAAACTACCGATCACCTATCAGTAAATCCCAACTGCCTTGGCCAAGGTCTTATGGTCCTGGCAAATCGAACACAGTACGATATCGACTCCTAATACCTAGAGAGACGAATCACTGACAATCACTCACTGCCTCCATGTGGCTCGGGACTGTATCCAACCAAAACCTGTTTGCACGACTCAGTAGAGCTGTGGTAGGGTAGTGATCAAAGCACAGTGTGAACTTACACGAGACAAATGGCGACCTTGGGTCCAAAGACTAACCTGTACACATGTCACAAGAGAACAGCTATCTGACGATTGGTATAATACCATCTAGAAGTTCTCGGCGAGTTCGTCCAGTGTACTCACCCCCAATGAGCACCCGTATAGAATCTTAGGTGATCACACCAATGGTTGTGGGACCAACCACCGCCCCTCGTCGGGGTCTAGAAACATATACGCAAGTCTACTCTAGAGTATCGATGCCCGATCTCGATACTCCCGCAACTTGGGACTTTTAAGGATGTGCTTATAGACTATCCAGCTCCCACAAGTATGATCGCCATCATAACGCTGGTAGTCAAGCAAGATCCTACGGGCTTTATCAACATGTGGTCGGTCGACATATATAACATATGCACATGTTAAGATAAAGTCAAGCTATAATAGTATACTACTGTATCGAGTCTTTATCAATTGTGCAAGCTGGATAAAACATCAATAGAAACAAATACACATAACCTGATAAAGACAACTCAAATAATATACTATATAACTGAGCAAGATTGTCCTGTATATACATATCCCTAGAATCCACATGTATACATATACAATAATGGCCTCTAGGGCATACATATCCAACAATCTCCCACTTGCACTAAAGGCCAGTAATTGGTGTACCGAATACCCAACGTCTGCACTAAGTCCAGCTGTTGGCGTACTACATACCCAACATCTCAAAAAGTCGCTCGAACTGCACTTGAGGGAGGGCCTTTGTAAATGGATCCGCCGTGTTCTCCTTTGTATCCACTCTCCAGACCTCGATCTCTTGGCGATCTATGATCTCCCTGATCAGGTGATACCGCCTTAAGATGTGTCTGAATTTCTGATGGGACCGTAGTTCCTTCGCTAAATCTATAGCCCCATTGTTTTGGCAATACAATGGTATCGGATCAACAATGGACGGAACTACCTGAAGTTCCGTAATGAACTTCTTCATCCAGACCGCTTCTTTTGTGGCATCGTTTGCAGCAATGTATTCAGCCTCCATTGTCGAGTCTGCGACAGTGTCCTGTTTGGAGCTCCTCCAACCCACCTCCCCTCCGTTGAGGGTAAACACAAAACCCGAGACAGGCTTACTGTCATCATTGGCACTCTGGAAGCTTGAATCGGTAAAGGACTCGGCCTTGAGGTCTCAATTACCGAAAACCAAGAACATCTCCTCAGTCCTTCTAAGGTACTTGAGAATGTTCTTCACTGCTGTCCAGTGGTTCTCACCTGGGTTCGACTAATACCGGCACACCACGCTAAGTGCGTAAGCTACATCTGGTCTTGTACATAGCATCGCATACATTATAGATCCTACCGCCGAAGCGTAGGGTATAGTGCTCATGCGAACCCTCTCCTCATCAGTCTTGGGAGACATCTCTTTGGAGAGGGTGATTCTGTGCAATGCGGGTATATTACCACGCTTGGAATCTTCCATACTAAATCTCTTTAGTATGGTCTCTATATACCTGGACTGCGAAAGTCCCAATAATCTCTTGGATCTATCTCTGTAGATCTTAATCCCTAGAATGTACGAGGCATCACCCAGGTCCTTCATGGAGAACCTTTGTGACAAGAACAGCTTGACCGATTGTAGCATAGGAATATCATTTCCTATCGAAAGAATGTCGTCCACGTACAAGACTAGGAATACGACAGTTTGTCCTACAATCTTCTTATAAATACATGGCTCATCCTCGTTCTTGATGAAGTCAAATTCCTTGACCGTTTCATCAAAATAGATGTTCCAACTCCGCGATGCCTGCTTCAATCCATAAATGAATTTGAGCAACTTGCACACCTTCCCGCTGCTCCTACTGTCTATAACTTCTGGCTGATCCATATAAACGCACTCTTCCAAACTTCTGTTTAGAAAAGCCGTTTTTACGTCCATCTACCAAATTTCATAGTCATGGAAGGCAGCAATGGCAAGTAGGATCCGAATGGATTTGAGTATAGCCACTGGAAAAAAAGTTTCGTCATAGTCCAATCCTGGTCTTTGACGAAAACCTTTTGCAACAAGTTTAACCTTATAGGTTTCCACCTGCCCATCCACACCAATTTTCCTTTTATAGATCCATTTACGTCCAACGGGTTTTACCCCAGGTGGAGTAATTTCCATGGTCCACACTTTATTGGCGTACATGGACTCCATTTCGGATGGCATAGCATCCAGCCACTTATCAGAGTCTCTACTGATAATGGCATGCCTGAAACTAGTAAGATCATCTTCTTCTAAGATGCAATCCTCTTGATCCCCGTCTATGAGAAAACCGTAATATCTCTCGGGCAGATGAGAGATCCTACTAGATCTGCGGAGTGGCTGAGGCTCGTCTGGGGTTATGGAATCTTGAGGTTCCACTAAATCTTCAGTTATAGTTTGTCCCTCTGGAATTTCTTCCAGTTCTACCGCGCTCCCACTTATTTCTTTTGCAAGAAATTGCCACTCTAAAAAGGTGGCATGCTGAGCAACAAACACCTTCTGTTCCTCGGTGCGGTAGAACAGATATCCATAACCATTCTTTGGATATCCCACAAACTTACATAAAACTGACCGTGCCTCTAGTTTATCCGGATTATGCTTTTTAACATAAGCCGGACAACCCCATATCTTAAATCTTTTAAGATATGTCAATTTACCATTCCATATCTCAAATGGTGTCTTAGGCACGGATTTGGATGGAACATCATTCAACAGACATGCCGCTGTCATAAGTGCATATCCCCAAAATGAAAGAGGCAACTCGACATTACTCATCATGGACGAACCATATCCAGAAGGGTACGGTTCCTCCTCTTCGATACACCGTTATATTGTGGTGTATACGGAGGAGTAAGCTGAGAGAGAATACCATTCTCTTTTAGGAAGTCCCGGAATTTCATACTCAAGTACTCCCCTCCTCTATCAGATCGGAGGATCTTGATATTTTTGCCAGTCTGGTTCTCTACTTCGTTCTTATATTCTTTGATTTTCTCAAAAGCTTCAGATTTGTATTTCATGAGATACACATATCCGAACCTAAAGAGATCGTCAGTGAATGTGATGAAGTACAAGAACCCACCCCTTGCATATATAGATATCGGACCACACACATCACTATGTATGAGTCCCAGGAGCTCTTCTACTCTTTCTCCGTGTCCGGTGAACGGAGATTTGGTCATCTTTCCCTTGAGACAAGATTGACAAGTTTCATAAGATGAAAATTCGAACGTATTAAAATATCCATCCTTATGCAATTTACTCAGTCTTTTCTCTCCGATATGACCAAGTCTACAATGCCATAAGTAGGATTCGTTCGTATTTGAACTCTTCCTCTTGCGTGTGTTTCGTATATTGAAAACTGTGATTTGATTTAGAACATAGATACCATTACACAGTGTAACTTCTGCAACCAATACCTGATTAAGATAAATGTTCATGATATTTCTATCAAGAACAAACTTATTTCCATCTTTATCAAGTAAAGAAACTGATATGATATTGCAAACCATGGAAGGTACATGGTAGCAATTGTTCAAAATCATAGTATTTCCTTTTGGTAACACAAGGTGATATTCACCGACGGCAGCAGCATCAACTTGTGCTCCGTTCTCTACTCTGAGGGTCATATCACCAGGTCCAACTATCCTACTTTTTCTCAGTCTCTGCAATAAATTACAGATATGAGATCCTAATCCGGTATCTAGTACCCAGGAGGTAGGACTGACCGAAAAACAGTTCTCAATAACAAAAACACCTGAAGGAGATGCAACAATATGCTTCTTCTTCGTTGGGGTCATCAAGTAATTCATGCAATCCTCTTTCCCTTGCTCGTACTCATGACCACCGTCATAAGTTAGAGCCAAACCGACGTTCCCCATCCCCGAATAAGAATTCGGATCGGTCAAGCGATACATTTTATTATCTTGATTAGGGCGTGAAATGATTGCTACCTGGAGAGAGAGAAAAGAAACACTTAGCGTGCGCTCTTGCAAGATTAGATTGGTTATTAGTTTATCTAATTAAGATGGCTCCAACAGTTTTCTCGAATTCTTCTTCAAACCCTAAAAGAAGAACTAGTCAGGATTAATCGCATGTCATAATACTTGCTTAACCTTTCGTCCAGGCTAGTGTTGGTACTTCGAGAGAGGTTTTCCAACCCTTTCGCGAAGTTCCTTAATTATATAACTTCTTTTCCCTGGAGGCGTAGCCCTGCTAACATCGTTCTAGACACCTACTTGGTTTATAGCATTAATTGAAGTGAAATAATCTCCCAAGAGTAATCCTACTCATCAGTGGGATCGAGATCCAACAATCATTGTGTGATGACCTAGATGGAATCCACTCTAGTCACCACACTCAAGAAGGTATGCTAAACATGCAAATTTCCTGTATATTTGAAACTCCCGATGTGGTTCTTGCCCCTAACGGCTTATGACCTTGACTAGGTCAACATATTATAAACCGCTAGTCAAGTTTAACTCGTCATTATTCTGGATTAATTTAGACCCACCCGTATATACCCTTGACTAGGTCAAAATGGTTATACGGTTGTCCTAAATAATCGCAATACCTGCAACAAACAAGTACTACTTAGCTACATTACATTACGCCTTGACTAGGTCAAAACATGCAGCACGAATACTAAGTAATACTCGTAAGAAATGACGGAGGGTTACGGCTGGGATTTTGGCGAAAAACCCTTTAACGTAATGAACTTAATATCGTTGAAGGAACCTGAGCAGTTTTGAAAAGGAGTGGTTTAGGCTCTGCTTTTGAAAACTTCTGGTTTTAAAAAAACCGAGTAATCTACAGTATAAACTTTTACTCAAGAGGTCACTCCGCGCGAAAGGATCTCGGCTTTTGCCTCCTGGAATGAGGTGCTGGATATTCATGACCGAATACCACTATGCAAAGCGAAAGAATATAACTATAGTTTTTCAAAATCTGTTCCAACAACATCTTTTAAGCTTCTTTATCATGCATTAAAATTAAAGCGGTCCCATCAATTAACCTATCACACCAGAAAAGAACGAAAATACAATGTACGTATATGCCATCCGCATTCGCCACGGGGCCCAGTCATGCACCGTTAAGTTACTTAACTAACGGCAGAGCGAGGGCTAGACTAGCGCGGGTGCAAAACATATACAACATCTACTGGTATATATATATATAAATATATATAACATTCGTCCCAGGCATGATAATAAGCAACATCACAGAATCTCAACAAGCAACATAGAATGGTGGATAAGTTTGGAGCATCGGGTTTCATTTGAGCCGCAAATAAAACCCGACGTTCTCGGTCATGTGCATAGCTCGTGCAATGAAAACCTGGACCCCTACGAGCGCGGCAAGTTACCCTCCAATCCCAGAAGTGAGGCAACCCCAATCAACAAAGTGAATGAGCCACCCAGCACTTCAGTGGATCTGGTAACTTGAGTGGCCCTCCGTGGGTCAAACTATACCCCCTATGAGTGCGGCGAATAGCCCACCAATTATAGAGTGAATCCCCATCCGTCCCAACGCCATGAGATGCGGGCTTGTTGCTTTCTAAAACCCGGCTATTCGTGCACTCCACCGCGGGGTAATCCTAGTACAAAAAAAGAAAATTTATATGTACAATGTCGACATCGACCTCAACCCGGTCGTGCCCCAATCAAATAATATACAATCCGACAAAGACGACAGTCCACATGTCGGACGCTCACCCCGCAATATGAATATACAAATGAAACTTAACTGTACAACTATCATTGCATCATCAAGCTATCCACCACGACTATCCAACCATAACCACAGCACAAACACAGAATATCAACGTGAATGTCATGTTCGTAAACCCGTCTAATAGAATATATAGCAGTTAGATGGGTTATACCGCTCAAATGACATTCACGGTCGCAGATAGAAGTGTATGTACTGAAACTCATGTATTTAAAATTTCGATCGGCAAATTTTTTTCCGTATAGGCCCCAAGTGCTAATCAGTACTCAAACAAATCTGAGCCAAAACAATACATCCCAAAAATCACAATTCCAAACAGTAGAGAACTTGAAGAAATTTTGGGCACAGAAGCTCCACTTCGGCCGCAGAACTGCCTCAAACATGCATGTTTCGCGGCACTTCCGCGGCGAAATGAAGAGCTTACGACCTCAAATTTCTTGTGGCTCTATATGATACCGTGCATGTATTTTTAAGCTCACTGAAAATATTTTTGAACATGTTTAAAAATCGGCAGAAACATGAAATTTGAAATTGTGATTTCGAAAAAATCTCTCGATCGATCTTTTAAGCACATCAAAACTAGCTAGTTTAGGTTTTATGGGGTGTCTCTGATACCATGTTGGGTTACACTAACGCCCTGGCCATCATCCGTGGCCGTTTGCGGAACAAAATTTTTTCTACGATTTAAAACTGGCTCTAGAATAACCCTAAACCGGATCTACCATAAACCTAACTAGCAAGCTAAAGGGTTCTATTTACTATGATAGAAAGTTATACCCAAAGAAACAACTCCTTCGGGTCTTCACTCCTCTTCTTTAGCTCCTCAAAAGATGTACGGATCGCGCTTGATCGATGGCCTCCTCGCGTCAAAGATGATCCACCCGAGAGTGTCTACTTTGAGCTCCTACCTCTAAACCGAGGTAACTAGGTTGTTTAGTATGCTAATCTAAGTATCCTAGATGATGTAGAGAGTGATGATGGATTACTTTGTCTCAATAACCTTAGGTTTCTCAACACATGAGACTATAAGGGTTTGAGGTAGAAGAAGCAAATCTTGGAGGAGATGAGAGTGTAGTAGAGAGCATAGAATGAAGAATGCCTAAGTGTTGTGAATTCTGATGCAAACAACAATTCACCCCATAAAATATCAAGCATACCCTAATAGTAAACCATGAGTCACTGCATGAGTCACCAAGTAGCCATGCTTCATTTATTATCAAATAACACCTCACCCTCCACCTCATTAACCATTTAACAAAAATGGTAAAAACAGTAATGAGGTGTCTTCTTCTAGAAACATCTTGTACAATTACAAGAATACCCCTCACCGTATATACATACCCCTATCCGTATTCCGAAAAAACACGAATACAAAGAGACAAAATAATCCAAGAATATAATACTAGGATCCGGCTTAAACCAAAGCCCGCTGGTATTATCCGCCCGAATATCAAACGTGCACAAGTACACCTATGTGATCGAACCCTTCTGTAAAACCATACGACATCTACATCGTTTCGCCCGAAGCAGGAAAACCCTTTGAGTAGGACTCTAAAGACTCAACAGTACTCTGACAGTGGGTTTAACCACAAGCATGTCAGCGATACTAGCTACACGTAACGGCTACCCAGGTACCTGTCGGAAAGGAAGGCCGACGAGCAAACTCGTCCGAAACCCTACTGAGCCTATCCGTGACAATATCCGTACAGTCCGGTCTCTTCTTCTAAGAGTATCGCATACCGGGTTTAGGGTGTGGTGAACGTCAGATCCTAATAACCAGATAATTCGTGCTGATGCGGCTCAGGACCAATCCGGGAAACTACTGATCAACCTATCAGTAAATCCCAACTGCCTTGGTCAAGGTCTTATGGTCTTGGCCAATCGAACACAGTGCGATATCGACTCCCAATACTTGCAGAGACGAATCCCTAACAATCACTCACTGCCTCCATATGGCTCAGGACTGTATCCAACCAAAACCTATTTGCACGACTCAGTAGAGCCGTGGTAGGGTAATGATCAAAGCATAGTGGGAACATACACGAGACAAATGACGATCTCAGGTCTAAGGACTAACCTGAACACATGTCACAAGAGAACCGCTATCTGACGATAGGTATAATACCATCTAGAGGTTCTCGGCGTGTCCGTCCAGTGTACTCACCCCCAGTGAGCGCTTGTATACAATCTTAGGTGATCACACCAATGGTTGTGGGACCAACCACCGCCACTCGTCGGGGTCTAGAAATGTATACGCAAGTCTACTCTGGAGTATCGATGCCCGATCTCGATACTCCCATGACTTGGGACTTTTAAGGATGTGCTTACAGACTACCCAGCTCCCACAAGTATGATCGCCATCATAATGTTGGTAGTCAAGCAAGATCCTATGGGCTTTATCAACATGTGCTCGACATATATAACATATGCACATGTTAAGATAAAGTCAAACTATAATAGTATACTACTGTATCGAGTCTTTATCAATATGTGCAAGCTGGATAAAACATCAATAGAAACAAATACACATATCCTGATCATGATAACTCAAATAATATACTATATAACTGAGCAAGATTGTCCTGTACATGCATATCCCTAGCATTCACATGTATACATATACAATAATGGCATCTAGGGCATACATATCCAACAATTACCTGGGTTGCCGTTATGTACAGCTAGTGACGCTGACGTGTTTGTGGTTAAACCTACTGCCAGTGTATTGGCGAGTCTTTAGAGTCCCACATAGAGGGTTTTCCCGGTTCCGGCGATATGATGTAGATGACATATATTGGTACATACAAGTGTCCGATTAAATATGTGTACAGGCTACACGGACTTTAATCGAACAGTTGATAATACTAGAGGCTTAGGATTAAGCCGAATTATTAAATCAAGTTCTGATTTAATAATTTATATATATATATATATATATTTATATTTATATAAAAATATATTTAAATATGTAATCTTTTATTATTGTTCACTATTCATTTTCCCTCTTGGCTATTCGTATTTTTATACGATTTCGCGTATATGTATATACGAATTCGCGTATATGTATTTCGATACGTATACCGGATTGTATTCCGTATTTATATGTAATTTGTTCTAGAAGATGGACACCTCATTTGTGAATATTCATTTATGAATATTCATAAAATGAGGTGGAGGGTGAGGTGGCATTGAGCATGGTTGAAGACATATAGAGAGAAATGAGCTTCATTTGTTTATTCACCAATTGGTTATGATATTTTATTTTGCATGGTTATAAAAATAATGAAGCCATTCCACTCTTTTCTCTTCTTCATTCATTCTTTCATTTTTCTTGACTTGCTCATGGCTATCTTTCCTCGCCTCCTCCTCCTCCTTCTTTAGATGATCTCTTGAGCTTAGATTTGAGAGAAAAAGATAGTGGAAAATTCCTACATCCCCACTCTCCATTCCTAGGAGGCTTGGAGCATCAGTTTCTTCACCAGGTGAAGCCGAAGCTTGGATCGGTTCTCTCGGGTGGATCATCTTCGGCGAAAGAGGACCGGATTGCAAATACAACCCGAAGCTCTTGAGAGCATGCTAGAGTCTAACCCAATTAGAGCAAATGAAGACGCTACAAAGGTTGTGATTTCTATCTTGTTATGGTTATAGTTTAGGTGTTTTGTTCGATTCTTGAGTTTTAGTTTCTAGTGCCACGAAAATTTTTGTTTTTGAATTCCGCATTGGCCGCGGGTTAGCAGCGAGGGCACTAGGAACCAACAATGGTATCAGAGTCATCCAAACATCATAAACTAGATAGATACGACTTCTAAATCCCGCCGGTTTTTGCTCAGCAAAAATTGCCGAAAAAACAGAAAGGAATTTCATGTTATATCGATGTTTTGACTCCCCATGGGCTCTCAGTTTGGACCAAGAAGCCGCGGGGGGGGGGGGGGAGGGTGCGCGGGGACCCTGGGGACATCCCCGGGGGACCTAGGGATGTCCCACACCCTCGAGACCACCTAAATGGTCTCCATAGGGGTTGGGGACCCGAAACTGCCTCAGAAGGCAGTTTTGGGTCTTCCCGCCCCTATGGACATCTTAGGGTGGCCTAGAGAGTGGTACCCCTCTAGGTGCCTCTGGGTCGACGTTAATTTTATGTTGGGGCCCTACGCAAAGTTTTGAATCAATCCGAGCTCATTTCGGACTCCCGGGGTGGGTTTTAGCATAGAATTTCTTGTCGGATTTTAGCACACTTGATTTTCGGTGTTTTGGAAAATTGAAGTGTTGGCTATTTGTGTGCGGTGTTCGATTTTCGTAGGCTTTGTGATGGTTGCGTGTATCATAAAGTTTGATAAAACATCATCTAATTACTATACGTATTAATTAGACGGGGTTATGGAATTGATACTCGAAAGTTTGCGTGTTCTTTGATCGATATTGCTTGTTGTTTATGGTTGTGTTGGATTTGTTGCGATGGATAGCCCGGTGTATGTAGTATTAGATGCTATTCTATGTGATGTAATGTATATTCATATTGTGTGGCGAGCATCCGACATGTGGATTGCCATCACTGCGGCTTGTATTATTCTTTGGGGTGTGTCCAGGTTGCGGACGTAGTCACTGTTGTATATTCAGTTTTTCCATTACATGCACTATGATTACCCTGCGGCGGAGTGCTCAAGTAGCCGGGTTCTAGAGGGCAACGGGACTCCATCTCATGGCGTTGAGACCGGGATGCCTTACTCTAGAATTTGTTGGCAATTCGCCGCACTCGTAGGGTGTATAGGATTGACCCACGGAGGGGTGCCCAAGTCACCGGATCTTGGAAGTTCTGGGTGGCCTACTCACTTCGTTGATTGAAGTTGCCTCGCTTCTGGGATTGGTGGGTGGCTTGCCGCACTCGTATGGGTCTATGATCTGATACTACGGGCTATCCAGACGACCGGGAAAATTGCATTTCATATTTAGCTCCATTGAAATGTACTTTTCGTAAATTATCCGCATTTCCATTCTGTGTTTGCTTTTGCTGTGATGCTTCTGTAATGTTACTTGATATCATGCGTGAGACGAATGTTTATATATATTTAGTAGATGCTATATATGTTTTGCAACCGCGCTATTCCTGTCCCCGCCCTGCCGTAAGTTAAATAACCTTACGGTGAACACCCGGGACCCCGTGGCGAATGCAGATGGCATATATGTGCGTACCTATTAACGTTTCTTTCTGGCATGAAGTTTAATTGATGGGACTGCATTAATTCTAATTAATGCAAGGAAAACAAATCTAAATGATGTTGCGGGAACTAATTTTGTTTTAAAACCGACATTACAGGCGTATCCTTTTGCTTTGCACAGCGATATTCGGTTATGAATATCTAGCACCACATCCGACGAGGCAAGAGCCTAGATCCCTTCACAGGGAGTGACCTCTTGGGCAAAAGTTTGCGTTATTGTAATTAATTCACTATAGTCGATTCTTTTGCTTTGCGTTGAGGAATTCAGTTAGGAATATCCTGCAACTCATTCGATGAGGAAAGGGTCTAGATCCTTTCATAAGGAGTGACCTCTTTGGCAAAAGTTTAAATGACTATAAACTACTCTGTTTTCTACAAAACTACTTGTTTAAAAAAATGTGAAGCCTAAACCACTCCTTTTCAAAATTGGTCGGGTTCCATTAACGATATTAAGTTCATTACGTTAAAGGTTGTTTGCCAAAAACAAGCTGCAGCCTTCGTCATTTCCTATGAGTTGTGCTTAGTATTCGTGTTGTGTTTGTTGACTTCCTCAAGGCGTAGTGTATGGTAGTTGAGTGGTGCTTGTTTGTAGCATACGATACGATTGGTTCGGACAGTCATGCGGCCTAGTTGACTCCGTCAAGGGCTTGTGCGGGTGGGTTTAATGCAATCAAGATAATGACGGGTTGAACTTGATTATGACTCTTTGATTTGTTGACTCCGTCAAGGTCACTAGGGTCCTAGGGTCAAAAATCTATATGAGGAGTTTCAAATATAAAAGAAACTTGCCAGGCATGCGCATACCTTCTGGACTGTGGTGACTTGAGTGGCTTCCTTCAAGCTATCACGCGATGATAGTTGGGTCTCGATTCCCATAGATGAGTTGGTGTTACTCCTCGGATGATTTTCAAATGATCCCGACTAATTCTCCTTTTAGGGTTTGAAGGAGAATTCGAGGATACAGTGGGAGGCATCCTGATTAGATAAAACGATTAACCAATCTAATCTAGGTTAGGGTGTTGTTCATCACAAAAAACTGTATTTCAATAACGCTCATTCATTATCAATTTTGTAACATAACGATACTATTAATCCGTGTCTGCTAAATAAGTACAGATTACAAGTAGTCGTGACAACACACTGGAAACACACTCAAATGCACGGATAAGACATTTGAAATCCGACACTGCAATCGGAACGGAAAACCGATCAGCATTCAAGAAAATATTGCAAGAAATGAAGTGTACAACTTATTTTGTTCAAATTGGTCAAACATGATACAAGTTGTATGTGATCACTATATTTGGGGTGGGCAAGTGGATGAGCAAGTGGGCTTGATATAATGAGTACTTGAAAAAGTGTTGATGTGATTTAAAGTTGTATTTCCTTCCAAATCTACAGATCACAACTCAAGTTGAAATAGAAGAATCAAACAATATCAGAGAGATCATGGAGAGGACATGAGATCATCACACAAAGAAGGGCCCCACCAACCACTAGAAAACCGTCCAAACTCCTCTTTCTCCCGCTACCGGCGATTTTTCTGTCTCCAAAGTGCCTCATTTTTCTTCTGGTCAATTATCATTGTCACATCACCTCTTTTTTATTGTTTGTTTATTTTTTTGAAGTACCTATAAATACCATACTAGAGGAAAGGCAAAGGGTCTATGTTTTGTTTTTAGACTAAGTTTTTCATTTCTAGATGTTAACTTGTAATTTCCATTTGTAATCTTGAGTTCTTGCCTTCTATCTTGACCTTGTAACTTCTTCATTGAACTTACAAGCTTAAAATTTAGGTTCTTGAATTTAATTAGTTTGTATCTTCATTCACAATCAATAAAAACTTCTTTTTGCTTATTTCATGTCATTGCTTGTTACGACTTGTGATTTAGTGAAATCCTTTGCTTTTCTTTGATCTTACAATCTTTTAAGTGAGCTTGCAATTTTAAAGTTTGATATTTGATTTCATAGTGATATTTGAACTGAAGGACAATTGAAGACTTCATTTGGACATATCGGTTCTTAGTATAATTCTAACTCTTTCCTTAAACTTGATATGGTTTCTATTGTCTCTCTTTCCTTTTGTATTTTTTATTTTATTTTTGTGAATATGTGTGAGTAGTTAATTATTTGTTAAGGGTAGGAGAGGGGTAGTTTAACTCGGAGAAATGTTTTGCTAAGATCCTTTAAAATCGATAACTTCTAGTTTGAACTCCGAGCAAACTAATCGCACTCCGCTCCGTTAGGCACCCTATCCTACCACGATAGCGGTGATTCATAATTGTGACTGGTTGCGATTGATTTGCCGGAGGCAAAGGTTAAGTGACAAGAACGGAAGGAGAAGGGCCAAAAAGTACCGATTTAGCGCGCAATCGTAAATACCGCACTTAAGCGCCCTAATCGACGTTGTTGCCGATTACCTTGGCTTCAAACATCAAGTTAAGGTTCATAAGGAAATTACAAACACTATCCGAGCTTAAACTATCCTAAACCTACCCCGAACAAGTCTCGACTTTTGAACATATCGTATTTTACCACATTTTGTATACAAACAAACTCCAAGTTACGGACTTAACTCGTTAAAACAAGCTTAAAAACCTACCATCTCCCCGCGGACGACCTGTAGTCATCTTGGCTCACTACACGCGACACCATTTTGATTGCGGTTACTTTAAAACTAAAAACGACACGTAAAATCTAAACCAATCAAATGGCGCCGTTGCCGGGGAGACGGTAATGCTTTTATACTTGTATTCTCGGGTTAATTATGAATATTTTGTGTATAAAACAAACTAACTTTCTAAAAAAATAAAAAAAACATAAAAGTTTAAAAAACCGACATGAGGACTAAATTTGTGACATTTGTTCTCTGGAAATTTGATCTGCTAACACTTTATGATTAAATAGAAAAATCAAAATATAATAGTGGCATACTAGGATAACACAGAATAACACAGAGCACCCACACAAAAATTGAACATCTAATTTGAAATTTCGCCTGCCGGTTTCCTTCATTTGCCTGCTACCGGCGGTTTTATAGGAAGTGTTTGCAAAATTTCTTTTTGGGTTTGCTCCATTGTTCTGTTGGTACTCCACTTTTATTGTTAGATTTTCAAGATTTCTTGTGTGCAGAACTTTGGCTATCTATATCGCTTTCTACCACAAATATCCGTATTTTCCGACATTTGCAGATTTGGACGGATTGGTGAATAGCGATCGTGCGAAGCAGAGTACATTTTCAAATTCAAGGCAATAGAACACTACAGTGCTAAATATCCGGGTAGTTTGATCTAGGAAAGCGATCCATTCAAGCATTCGGGGACTATTTCAACAAGAGTTTCTTAACTCGACAAATTTCGGTGCATATTTGTTTAAACACCTTCTTTCTCGAATCCGATGCTCTAATATTCATTTCTTTTGCTGGATTCCACAAATAGACAAAGAAAAACTAACCGTATTTTTTGCAACGCCGCGCTTAAACTAAAAAACGATTGTTTGATGACTGTGAAACCCCTATTTTGAATTGCACATTGCATTGTTAATATGGACTTTAAGGGGCTATAACACTAATTCAGATTGGGTGCGGATTTCAACACCCTTCCTATGACCCCGGAAATCACTAATTGCATAAGCATCACATTGAGCTTAATTAAAAAATATCTATACTCAGCAAATTAAGGACTTGTCGCGCTCAATAGGACAGAGGAAAGTTGTGGGCATTCGGTTGTTTATCTAAACGTGACTTTTGTGGTGCATAGGCTAGACAAGTGAGGAGGTAATTTTAAAAGGTCCATCTCACGGTGATTCGTGAGCGGAACCATCCTTTCCTCACTTGTGCTTACCTGGCCACAATTGGCTATGAAGAGACGATTTGAGGGTCATCTCATAACTTGTCACTTTGGAACAGTTAGGAGCAGTTCTAGTTGGAGAGAGGACCATAGTTCTAGGTATTGATTGTTGTCACGACCCGGAATTGGCATGTGACCGGCACGAGAATCACGTGAAGTCTATAGGACCCCGCCGAAATTCAAATAAGCCGAAAGCCCAGAAATCTAAACCTTTTTCGGAAAATAATGGAGATGCAATTTTGAAATATCGGCATAATGAATTCAATCCTTCTTTTAAAAGGATAATCATAAGAAAGTGCAATGATTTGTATACTGTTTTTGAAAACATTTTTTCCTCGAAATTTTAGGCAGTACCTTCCTTGTAAATTTTGATATAAAACCATATACAAGCAATAATATAGGCAACCCCAAGCGGGAGCTAGCTCTTCGCCAATTGGCGGAATTACAACCATGCACAAAAAATATATACGACGCCCCAAGGCGAAGATATTTCACAGAAAGAAAATAAAGAAGACCAAGACATCATCCAGCTCTAATATGGGACAATACACCCATCTCACTCTAAGACTCAAGAATATACAAGTCCGTGTCTAGGTCTACCAAATATAAATAGTCTGGTTGATGGAGCTTTACTAGATACAACTGAAATAAATATATACAAGGGTGGTCATGATCGAAATGTGTACCCCATCTACTGATGGGTTATGCCAGCGTCTTGACCATCTACCGTGAACGTTTGCGGAACAAAATTTTTCAAAACTGGCACTAGAACGGCCTTATAACCCGGATCTACCATAAACCTAAAGCTAGCAAACAAAAGAGGTGTTTAGAAAGGTTATACCGAATGATCCGAGTCTTTCGGTCTTCTATCATCTTCCCAAGCTCCTAGTGGCCACCATGATCAAGTTTGGTCGCCGATCTCCCTCCATCGAAAATGATCCACCTGGGAATTTGTAGTTTGAGCTCCAACCTCATAGTCGAGGTAACTAGAGTACCTAGTTCGCTAAACTAGATAGCCTAGAGGATGTAGAGTCTAATGATAGATTAATATGTCTCATAACACTCTAGGTTTCTCAACACATGAGACTTTTAGGGTGGTGATAGAAGATGAAAGCTAGAGAGGATGTGAGTGTGAAGTAAGAACCAACCCAAGAAAATGGCTAAGTGTTGTGTGCAATAAAAGAATCAAGCTCTCCAAAATATCTCACAACACATGAATAAATCAAGCATGCTAGAATGGTGATCCATGAGTCACCCCATGAGTCACTCCATGAGTCACTACAAAGCCATGCTTCATTTAAAGACAATGCACAACTCATCCCTCCACCTCATTTAACCATTTAAAAAAATGATTAAAACTAAAATGAGGTGTCATCTTCTAGAAGCAATCTTGTAATAAATTACATGAATACCCCTATCCGTATATACATACTCGTATCCGTATTCCGAAAAATACGAATACAAAGAGACGAAAATAATCCAACAATATAATACTAGAATCTGGTTTAAAACAAAACCAACCAGTATAATCCGTCCGAATCATGATCCGTGCACAAGTGCACGTATATGATCGAACCCTGCTGTAAAACCATACGGATTCTACATCGTTTCGCCCGAAACAGGGAAACCCTCTGTGTGAGACTCTAAAGACTCGTTAATACGCTGGTAATGGGTTTAACCACTAGCACGTCAGCGGCACTAGCTGTACATAACGGCTAACCAGGTCTTGAGCGAAAGGAAGGCCGATGAGAAAACTCATCCGAACCCCTATTGAGCCTATCCGTGACAATCTCCGTACAGTCCGGTCTGTTCATCTAAGAGTATCGCATATCGGGTGTAGGGGGTGGATAAAGTCAGACCCCTAATAACGCGATATTTCGTATCGGTACGAAGCCCATCACCAACTGAGAAATTACTGATCCAAATCAGTAATTCTCGTCCACCTTGGCCAAGGATTTCTGGTGATGGCCACCCATGCACAACGCGACATCAACCCCCAATACCGGGAGAGACGAATCCTCGATGATCTGCTCACTGCCTCCATGTGGCTCGGGACTGTACCCAACTAAAACCTATTTGCACGACTCCTTTAAGCCATGGTAGGGTAGTAATCAAAGCAAGGTGGGAACTCACACGAGACAAATGATGATCTCAGATCGACAGACTAACCTGTACATAGTCACCTAGGAACTGCTATCTGACAATAGGTGTAAAACCAACTAGCATATTCCCGGCGAGTCCGTCCAGTGTACTCATAACCCAATGAGCACCTGCATACTATCTTAGGTGACAAACAGACACCAATGGCTTATGAGACCGGTCACCACCCCTTGTCGGGGTCTCGATAAGTATACACTAGTCTACTCCGGAGAATCTATGCCCAGTCTCGATATTCCCTCGACTAGGGATATTTAAGGATGTGCTTATAGACTACCCAGCTCTCACGTATATGATCGCCATCATAATGCTAGTAGTCAAGAAAGAATCCTATGGGCTCTACCAACATGTAATAGTGATCTGTAATACCACATAATGCATGTACATGATGATAAAGGCAAACCAGATAGCATACTATCATTTTGAGTAAGACCGTTCTATCCGTATAGGTTCTCCCTCAATCATCATAATCACCTGCCTACGATTACAATAATTGCCTTGAGGGCACTGTAGCCAACAATCTCCCACTAGCACTTAAGGCTAATTTTTGCAGTGTCACATACTCACAACCCGTGTGATACCGAACACCCAACTTCTCTACTAATCAGTTTCCCAAAACTCGTTTGTGAAACTATAGCGTTCGAGAAATAGCCTCAGTGAGTGGATCCACTCCAATGTTTCTATCTTTATCTCTCTATATCTCAACTTCGCGGAGAAAGACTATCTCCCGAAATGAGCAATACCTGTGTTAGAATTTGTTTGGATATCTGATGGGACCCAGTTCAGAAATGAACTCCAAATCCAACAAACTTCTTAGACTGTATCATCCACTGAATTTAATCAGTATCCTGCGCTATGCTTTCCACAGTATCCGCTTGGACCACCTGTCCAACATACTGCCCCTCAAAAGAGGGAAAACTATAACTCTGACAGCCAATCTGTCATCCAGGTCACCTTGGAAGCCAGAAATGATAACCGCCTCCTGAAGGAGGCTGCCGTTACCATATACCATGAACATCCACTTATGTTCATAACTGCTTTCCAATATTTCTCCAGGATTGGATTAATATATATATACGCTTATTGCAGCCAGTGCAAAAGCAATATCTGGTGTTGTACTTGACATCTCATGATTGACTAGATTGCCAAAGCAAGTGATATGCCAATCATGCAAATCCCTCTCCTCATCAGTCTAGAAGACATCTCATTAGAGAGGGTGATCCCATCACCTGCGGGTACACCACCACGCTTGGAGTCTTCCATTCGAAAACACTTTAGAATAATGTCAAGTACCCGAATTGGGAAATTTCCAAAATCTAGATCTAAAACCATAGATCTAGTCACCATAATCCCTGATATTTTATCCTGATCTTATGTGGAGAAAATCCTTGTGACAACCACATTATAATCGATCGTAGTATAGGAATATCACTTCCTATTAAGAGCATGTCATCCAAATACCAGGACATCACTCCCTACTACCTTCTTACCAGGTCCATCTCTTGTTGTGATGAAGTCAAACTGTATGACTGTCACTTCAAAACTAGATGATCTATCTCCGCTAGACCTGCTTTAGTCTATAAATAGACATAAGGTACTTGCCCACTATGCTTCCGCTGCTCCCACTGACTATAACATCCTTCTAGCAGAGTCATATACACGTGCACTTCTAAAGCTTGTTTAAAACGACGTTATACTCATTCTCCTGCAGATCCCATAGTCTAGAACAGCAGTAGTGGCAAGTTTGGGTAATCAAAAACCTCCCTGTTACCGTCTTTGAGGAGACCGAAGTACCTCTTGGATGCCTGAGGTTACCCACCAAATCTGCGGAGTGGTTAATGGATCGTCGAAACCTTTTGAATCATTAGGTTCTACAAAATTTTCAGTAATCGTTTGTGATTCTGGAATCACTTCCAGTTCTACCATACTCCCACTAATGTTTTCTGAAAAGAATCCATTTTACTAAAACTGATGGCGAGTCAAGAACAATATAACTATTGATCTTCCAGATGGTAGAAAGTTAACCCTAGTCAAAGCCCGGGATAACCCACAAACTGCCATTACTGAAACATTCCTTGAGTTTGTCCAGATTCTGGTTTTAAGCATCAGCTGGACAACTCCATATAGCTTAACATCGTTAAGATATGAATCCATTCTATGTATCCAATATAGAAACAAAGGCACTAATTTAATTGGAACCAGATTCAAAAATCATGCAGCTGTTTGCAGTGAATATCAACCAAATAGAAGAAGGCCATACATAATTACTCATCCAGGAATACATCCACGTACGAGTAACCTGAAAGAGAAGCAAGTTCTCAAAACTATTACTTACAACGGAATACCTAACACAGGTATCTACATCTTCGATCACCTTGAAGAATCCTGATACTTGCAACATATGGTTTTCTACCCTATTCTTATACCTATAACTTCTCAAAATTTGAACCTTGTATTTCAACGAAATACTTGTCTAAAGCTAGAGAAGTCATGAGTAAATAGAATATAGTACGATTACCAACCCCTTTGTCCTAACGGACTTCGGACAACATACAATACTTTGTATAAGTCCACTGGGTTTAATAACTCAAACCCTGTGCGTCGTAGGTTGAAAACTGTACCATGGTTAAGAAGAATTACACCGTTGTTGAATGCACCTTACCTAACCATCAACTGATATAGGTAAATGTGATAGGCATAATTTCAAAAAGTTATATCTCACATAATAAAATAAACGTACAGATATATCAGTTTGAAATTTGTACACAACGACGGATATTCAAAACCAAATATTTGTGTTAGGCAAAACCCAGGTGATTTCCTCAAATATCACCAATTACAAAGAATTTTTATATGTATTGAGGATCTAATCACCGAATTCCCAATATCTTACTCCCACTCACCATCTGTAACGCCATACAGATGTGAGAATCAAAACTGGTAAATACATACCCTAGAATTAGATTCTAATTGGAAAAATAGTTTTCAATTAACACCGCACAGTAAAACTGAAACATGAAAATGTTTCGAAGGGGTAAGCGGGTATTCCTAGTAATGTCTCTTCCACTATCCAAATTCATGACAATAACCGTATAATTTCATGTCCTCACTCCAATCCTTTTATATGTCCTTACTTATTACCTTCTGTACACCACACTTAGGCTAATTGGTTTTCTTCCTTCCCAACCATTCGGTACCTGCCTATGGTTTGGAAGAAGACTATCCAATAAGCGCAATGGGTGTACTCTCCAAATACTAGGAGCTCTCGCAACCTGAGAGAAGGTAAAGCGAAAAGACAACTGAATAATCCTATTCAATTTTTCCAGAACCAAAATCCATCCTCGAACTGGAACAAGTTCTTTCGAATTCGTATGTAACTATACGTTGTCATATCCAAGCAATATGGATTTTCGTAGTGATATGAAGTGTTCTGGAGAAATCCAAAGGTGAAGTAGGAGTGGCAGGGGTATACGCGGTTTTGTCGTGAATGATAGTATGTCTTTACTTATTACCTTCTATATACCACACTTAGGCTAATTGGTTTTATTTCTTTCCCGCCTTTCGGCACCTGCCTATGGTTTGGAAGAAGACTATCCATTAAGCGCAATAGGTTTACTCTCTTAACAATAGGAGCTCTCTCAACGTGAGAGAAGGTAAAGATAAAAGACAACCGAATAATCCTATTCAATTTCTCCAGAACCAGAAACCATCCTCGAACTGGAACAAGTTCCTTCGAGTTTGTATGTAACTATACGATGGAATATCCAAGCAATATGTATTTTCGTAGTGATACGAAGTGTTCCGGAGAAATGCAAAGGTGATGTAGGATTGGCAGTGATATATGCGATTCCGTGACAACCCAAAAACCAAAGTGTTTTAAGAAGGTTCAGTTAACTTGGTTCATGAGTTTTAGTCTAGGGTCAGGCCATAGTCGCTACCAAAGAGAGAGAGAGAGAGAAAGAGAGAGAGAGAGAGAGAGAAAAGAAATACTCAGGATGCACTCTAACCTAGATCAGATTAGTTAATCACTTTATCTAATCAGGATTGCTCCCACTGTTTCCTCGAATTCTCTTTCAAACCCTAAAAGGAGAATTAGTCGGGATCATCTAAAATCACCCGAGGAGTAACACCTACTCATCAGTGGGAATCGGGATCCAACTATCATCGCATGATAACTTAATGGAAGCCACTCAAGTCACCACACCCTAAAAGGTATGTGCATGCCTAGCAAGTTTCCTGTATGTTTGAAACACCCGATGTGGTTTTTGCCCCAAGCGCTTATGACCTTGACCTTGGCCAACAAATCATAACACGCAAGTCAAGTTCTACCCATCATTATCTTGATTGATTTAGACCCACCCGCACACACCCTTGACTTTGGCCAACAAAGTGATACAACTGTCCAAAACCAATGCATTTACCAATGCTATAGATAAGCAACACACAGCTGCCATTCACGATGCCTTGACTTTGGCCAACAAACACCGCATGAATACTATTTGCTATCCATCCGAAACGACAGAGGGCTATAACTGGTTTTTGGCGAAAAACCTTTAACGTAATGAACTTGATATTGTTGAAGGAACCGAGTGGTTTTACAAATATATAGTGGCGCAAACTTTTGCTAAAGAGGTCACTCCCTGTGAAGGGATCTCGACACTTTCCTCATCGAATGAGGTGCAGGATATTCCAAACTGAATATCACGATGCAAAGCAAAAGAATCGACTATAGTGAAGTTATTACACCGATTCAAACTTTTGCTCAAGGGGTCACTCCCTGTGAAGGGATCTCGGCTCTTTCCTCGTCGAATGAGGTGCTGGATATTTATAACTGAGTACCACTATGCAAAGCAAAAGGAAACGTCTGTAATGCCAGTTTTAAATAACTTGGTTCCAACAACATCATATAGGTTTGTTTTCCTTGCATTAATCAGAATTAATGCAGTCCCATCAATTAAACCATATCACACCAGAAAAGAACGAAAATGCAATGTACATATATGCCATCTGCATTCGCCACGGGGCCCCGTCATGCAACGTTAGGTTACTTAACTAACGGCCGAGCGGGGGTTGGACTAGCGTGGGTGCAAAACATATACAACATCTACTAGTATATATATAAATATATATAACATTCGTCCCAGGCATGATATAAGCAACATCATAGAATAGAGATAAGAAACACAGAACAAACGGATAATCTGGGAGCCCTGGGTTTCCTTTGAGCCGCAAGTGAAACCCGACGTTCCCCTGGTCGTGTGGATAGCCTGTGCAATATAAACCTAGACCCTTACGAGTGCGGCAAGTTACCCGACAACTCCAGAAGTGAGGCAACCCCAATCAACAAAGTGAATAGGCCACCCGACAGTTCACAGAATCCGGTAACTTTAGCACCCCTTCGTGGGTCATCTTGTACCCCCTACGAATGCGGCGAATAGCCCACCAATTCTAGAGTTAGGCCCCCTCCATCTCAACGCCATGAGATGCGGGCCCGTTGCCCTCTAAAATCTGGCTATTCGAGCACTCCAATGCGGGGTAATCCTAGTACAGAAAAGAAAAGTATATACAATAGCGCTATCAACCTCAATCCGGTCGTGCCCCAATCAAATAATATACAAAATGGCAGAGACGGCAGTCCACATGTCGGACGCTCGCCCCACAATATCAAATGTACAAATGAATCTGAACTGTACTACTACCATTGCACCGCAACCTATCTACCGCGACAAACCGATCCACAAAATCAGCACATCACAGAACATCAATATGAATATCACGTTCGCAAACCCGTATAGTCGAACATATAGCAACAAGTCGGGTTGTGCCGCTCAAACGATATTCATGGTCGTAAATATATCACATGCACTAATAAACACACATACTTAAAATTTCCATCGACTAAACTTTCCCAAATTGGCCCCAAATGCAAATCCAGCACTCAAACAAATCTAGGCCAAAACCATATATCACAAAAATCATATTTCCGTGAACTAGAGCCCCAGAAAAAAATTGGGGCACTGTTGCCCAAAAAGAGCGGCGGTTCAGCGGCAAAATGTACAATTTTTCTTCGGTTCCGCGGCCGAATTTTGGAGTTAGGTGCCAAATTTTTTTTCTTAGCTATAGTTTTTCATGCACATATTTTTAAGATGCTCTGGAAAAAAATTTGAAGTTTTAAAATCGACAGCAAACATGAAAAAATGGAATTAAGATTCGGAAAAATTGGTCGATCGATATTTTAACCTTATGCAAATTAGCTAGTAAGGCTTATGGGGCGGCTCTGATACAATGTTGGGTTATGCCAGCACCCTAGCCATCTACTGTGACTGTCTGCGGAACAAAAATTTTCGAAACTGGCTCTAGAACAACCTTAAGATCCGGCTTAAACGAAAGCCAACCAGTATAATTCGTCCGAATTATGATACGTGCACAAGTGCACGTATATGATCGAACCCTGCCGTAAAACCATACGGCTTCTACATCGTTTCTCCCGAAGCAGGGAAACCCTCTGTGTGGGACTCTAAAGACTCGTCAATACGCTGGCAGTGGGTTTAACCACAAGCACATCAGCGGCACTATCTGTACGTAACAGCTACCCAGGTATTGAGCGAAAAGGAGGACGACGAGCAAACTCATCTGAACCCCTACTAAGCCTATCCGTGACAATCTCCGTACAGTCCGGTCCGTTCGTCTAAGAGTATCGCATATCGGGTCTAGGGGGTGGATAAAGTCAGACCTCTAATAACGCGATATTTCGTGTCGGTATGAAGCCCATCACAAACTGAGAAACTAATTATCCAAATCAGTAATTCTCGTCCACCTTGGCCAAGGATTTCTGGTGATGGCCACCCATGCACAACGTGACATCAACCCTCAATACCGGACGAGACGAATCCCCGACAATCCGCTCACTGCCTCCATGTGGCTCGGGATTGTACCCAACTAAAACCTAGTTGCACGACTCCTTTGAACCATGGTAGGATAGTAATCAAAGCACAGTGGGAACTCACTCGAGACAAATGACGATCTCAGGTCAACAGACTAACCTATACATGTCACCTGGGAACTACTACCTGACAATAGGTATAATACCAACTAGCATGTTCCCGGCGATTCCGTCCAGTGTACTCATAACCTAATGAGCACCTGCATACTATCTCAGGTGACAAACAGACACCAATGGATTGTGAGACCGTCCACCGCCCCTCGTCGGGGTCTCGATAAGTATACATTAGTCTACTCCGGAATATCAATGCCCAGTCTCGATACTCCCTCGACTTGGGACATTTAAGGATGTGCTTATAGACCACCCAGCTCTCACGTATATGATCGCCATCATAATGCTGGTAGTCAAGCAAGAATCCTATGTGCTCTATCAACATGTAATAGTGATCTGTAATACCACATAATGCATGTACATGATGATAAAGGTAAACTAGATAGCATACTATCATTTTGAGTAAGATTGTTCTATCCGTATAGGTCCTCCCTCAATCATCATAATCGCCTGTCTGCGATTACAATAATTGCCTTGAGGGCACTATAGCCAACACCTACCAATGAAAAACACCCTAAAGCAAACTGTGTGCCAGCGATCCGCTACTGATCCGAGTGGTCGATCCTGCAAGAAAAATGTGGCACAACGGAGATAAGTTGCCAACTCGTATGTAGAAAATATCAGCAGGTAGAAATCGAATGTACAACGATCCCAAGGTTATATTATAACATAGAGGTAATACTATGGTATCTAGGGTGACCGTATATACATATGTGTACAATAATGATATCGTGCCAGTATCAGTATATAGTGATAAGACATCTGAATCATATGCATGTATGCATGTGTACATCCAACGTATATCCATCAACGACACATCAAATCATCATGAAACCTGAGTGTCCAGTATCGACACTCGAAAATATCATAAAACGCGTGTCCAGTTTCGACACGTAAATTCTCATATCTCGGACGCCATCTCATCGGATCGGCCTTCATATCCATCTGATCTCACGACTCCGGTCGGTATCCTCCGGATATCCGCCGAGCCCCAAACTATCACCGGTCGGTAGTGCTCCCTTGTCGGGCTCAATGCCTTTCTATACGATATTTTTGCCCCGGGGTACCACACCGGGTCCACCATGTACCCATAGACAGTGCCTCCTCACTCCTCGAATTGGGTAACTCATAGCTCAGAATCGAGAAACTCATGGTGGACGCCACAAATCAAATCACGAGAAACCGTGTTTTTAAAACAAACATAAGACTTTTAAAATATATTAGCGGTTATCAAATCCAGAGATCTCATGAAAACAGAATCTCATATGCATGTAACCATAAAGGTCCAGTAAATGCAATGCACAGAATAGTGCTGCAAAGTATTTCGAGTGTTTTCATGTAAGCATATCGTGTACTATGTTCTGAACAATGATTATACTTTTACAGTTTAAGAGCAATATAGCGATATAACAGTTCTACTGTGTAAGTTGCATGGCAATTACCGATGATGAGTGTGTGAGCCAGCAAATCGGTGTATGTGTAACATACGCATCATCGGTAATGGTTGCTTGTGTTCTAGCAGACGATGCTATATAAAGGTTAGTGCTGGAAACGCAGTACGTATGTCACAAGGCAAAAATACATCATAAACATGAACAGTATAAAGTACGTAACTACACCTGAACCATATGGCTATATTTTTAATAGTGCATACGATTCGTCGGTTTTGGAAATAGGTATGGTTCAAATGTAATCTATTATCCACTAAGGTGTTTAGAAAGCAATGATTCTCCGAATCAATACAATCCAAAAGTCGGCGATCCAGCCTCATAGTATCAGGTGTGGTGTAATTATCGTACATCATCCTCGAGTCATGAGTGCGGATCAATCATCCGGTATCTCATATCGCGTACGGTATAATCCATTGTACGGTGTCATTAAATCAAAATAAGGATCTATTGTCCTATACATAATATCGTGTACGGTACAATCTATCGTACGTCTCATAAATCAAAGGTACTAATCTATGGTCTCGTACATCTTATTATCTTATATTCTCATATATGTGTATATATAATTCTCATATTATATCTTGACATATGTATATATATATATATATATATATATATGTATATATATCGCCTTGCGTCCTCAAGTCAACATATTGACTCATGTCATCTCGTTTCATCATGTCATCTCGTACTTATCCTTATGATCATATCCGTAAGTACATAAGCATAGGTTTCTATATATGTATCCTACATCTCGATCCTCCTATTACTAAGGTTGCGGGGGTACTGTACGCCATCCACCCGACTTTCCCGTAGATATAGATCTACTCACATGCTAATCCTTGCTTTAGGTGAAGTCGATGAATGTCTTGTTCTCCTTCGTCGGCTCGGAAGTCCATGCAAGGTACCTACAAATCAATACACATTGTAACGAGAACAAAACCAAATCCGAAAATCGATACAGCACGCGAAGTGCACATAGGTTAGAACCTATAGCCTACGCATGAAAGAACAACCAAACAGCCCTCAGCGTTGACGTTCGAACGTCCAACGACCGTGACAAAACTCAAATACCAAAACCAGGTTTACCAAAGTCGGAAACCAAAATTAGCAACCTAGAAAAAAACTCCTAGATTTTGGCTCAGGTAAAATTAGGATATTTTGCATATAGGGTAGGTCTATATATCAGATAACAGAGCTATGCACCAAAACTCAAACCCTAACTCACAGTCCAGGCCGCAATTTGCGGCCAGGATGATTAAATCTTCGGCCTGATGTGGGAATTGGGATCTCGGGTTTCTAGGGTAGTCTATAGGTGGCATGCACATCTCATTGTGTTTGCAACTTATTTTTCAGAGCTCTCGAGTCATACCAGATTTTATATAATCATCACTATTTGTCAAAAACCGATGTTGGGAAAAATCTAAGTTCGTGTTTTGGGGTTTATAGTCTTAAGTTTGTCCAGAATTCATCACTAATGGTTTGTGATCACTAACTAAAGCTCAATTGTATCTTTACAACTCAAAACATCCACTAAAATCATTCTAGAAATTTTCCAAGATCATTAATCTAGCATAATGGTGTTTGTGGGGTCGAAGTGAGGTGGAGGAAGAGGAGAAGGAGATGAAGGAGGTGAAGAAAATGGATGAAGGATGAGAGAATGGATGAGTGTGCCATGGTTGTAGAAATAACCCTCCTCTCTCTCTCATAAATGACCATCACATATTGTCTCCCCCTTTCTAAAATATCTTTTCTTTTAAAAAACCCAAATACAACAAATACAATATGGAACCATGCATGAATAAGAATACAATGTGTCATGGCACATTTGTCATGGTTAATAAAAAGTGGATTTGGCCTAATGCACAATTAGTAGTGCACTAATCAAGTTTAACATAAACTTGCATATAAATGATTGCATAATTATTTATAAAATATCAAAATCCAATAAATACCTTCATAATTAATAACTCATTTTAATATCCAAATATTTCCCAAAATACATAGGTACATAATTATACCATTCTACGAAAACCCAAATTAATCCTCGTATAGTTTTCGTGAAATTATTATTTTATTATTTAAATTCCAAAAATAATATTTTATATTTATGCAATGTTACAATCTTCCCTCCTTAAATAAATTCGGTCCCCAAATTTAAATTTAAACACCTAAATAATAAAACATTTCAGTAATCAGTCAAATCAATGGGGCTCCGAAATCATGAATACACAAATATACCACAGTGCATCGTGTGCGCAAGAAAGCGAGTGCAAAACTCAAAAATTGAAACTCCGTCAAGCGTCACGCAATCACGGGAGTTATGATGGAAATGCAAGCCTCGAAATCCACTGCTAAAATCGAATATATTATACTCAAGGTTATAATACGTATATAGTACGCATCCTTGTAAAACCATCTAAAAGCTAAATAAAACGCATGCAAAATTCTTTCCAAATCGACGCGCGATACGCAACTCACGGTACATCTGGCAGATGCTCGTTTTGTAAAGAAATATATATATATATATACATATATATATATACATATATATATTGCTCAAGATATACATCCCGTCTTTTTGAAATATCCCAAAAGGTTTTCCTTGTAAAAATTCGTGTCACTCATGGGCACATAAGAAATAGTGAGACTATAGCTCCTTTTTGAAAACCTCTTGGTAAATATTGATGCATGCAAAAATACTCAGGTACTGTCCTCAGACCAGTCATGCTCGATTACCATATCATATGGTACATATCATAAAATATGATGCTCAGAAAGAAATCAATCTCCATAAGTGTATCGAAAAACCGCGTGCATCTGGTGCGCACGGAAATTGAAGTCGAATACAAGTGCTACGAATGTGCAAAAAAGCAAAAATTAAGTGCAACTGGCGTGCACGAAAATATATTTCAAGTGCAACGGGTGTGCACGACATCAACATCAAGTGCATTTAGAACGCACAGAAATCCCAATCAAGTGCAACTAATCATGCACGAAAAATCTCGATCAAGTGCATCCGGTGTGTACAAAATCGCATCCAGTGCGCCAAATGTGCACGAAAATATTAATCAAGTGCGTTAGGCCCGCGCAAAAACATCTAGTGCAATAGAGTGCACGTAAACATAAATCTAGTGCAACAGATGCACGAAAACAATATCAGGTGCACTGGGTGCCCGAAAACACGTTAATGTCTCAAAAGCGTATAAAAACGACACCGAGTTTATTAATCGAAATCCGTGGTATACAACATGTATGAGATCAAAATCGAGTATACCGAGGTGTATAAAATCATAAACATGTGCAACTGCGTGCACAAAACCCACATCAATGCACTGCAAGCACATATGAACTATACCAAGTGCATAAGTCAAGTCAATGCATGAAGTCAAAATCGACTGTATCGAAATACATAGAATCATAAATATGTGCGACAAATGCACAAAATCGATATCAAGTGCAATGGATATGCACAAATCATAAACCAATGTAATAGATGTATGAAACATAAATCAAGTGCAACAACTGTGCATATAGGAAAATATCCAGTAGGTGCAACTACGGTGCACGAAAACATCCATCATGAAACTAAATCATCGTAACTCAGAGTCCAAAACGATAAAAGCGTGATACTCGGATCACTAAAACGCAAATCGAAATAAATGATATTGAGATACACCTCCTTCAATGTCGGAAAGTGCTGGTGCACCCAAAGCTGGCCGAGCAAGAGTATATATTCGCCTCCTGCCCACAGTCAGGAGTCCTCTTTCTTTGGGTCCTTGTTTTCTCTGTGGATTACCAATCCCATAATTTCTCTGTTCGACGGTCCGGTTAGGAGTGATGACAGAAACAGTCCCGCTCTGGCGCTTCTCTGAACATCTCTTGGCCCATTAACATGGCCACTCGTAATGTAGCACATCGACGATGGCGGCATCTGGCCCTTTGAATACCGGCGATACAACTGATCTTGGTGCAAATCTTTATCTCTATGGTATCCTGGCAAAAACTTGCTATGGTCTTATCCAAGCTCACCTCTGCCGAGCTGTACGGAAGTTGGCACTCTTTACTAAATCTTTTTCTCATTCCGAAATAGTTGAATTCTCCTCATGACTTTCTTCTGGATTATGGTTGTATCCAACGCCTCTCCGTTCGGACCAATTCTCTGGCTTCAACGGAAAAGAATGACTCATTATGAGCTCACACGAATCTCTTATCTACTTGTCTTCATTATCGTCCACTTCGAAGTCACATCTTGCTGGCTACGTACCGCAATTCATTCTCCGCTACAGTTAATCCAGAGTCTCTCACAAGGACTTGAAGTTACGAACTCAGGTATCTCCACCACTCTGTGGAAGATATCTAGCCGATTACGTCCTCAGGAACTCGTCCAGGTCATCGGAGGAATACGCATCATTCGTCCTTCCTTGATCAACTCACAACACGTATGGGTGAGGCCCTTCTAACTGAAGCTAGTCAACTTACTGATCTCGCATTGGAGCATCCAACGAACAAAATGTCCTCTCATGATCGATTCACACCAAGTTTGAGCAAGATCCTTCAAACTGGAATTCTTCAACTGCGGTCCAGGCCCTAACCACAGTCCAGGCCGCAAATTGCGGCCAGGATGATTAAATCTGCTGCCTGAAGTGGGAATTGTGGTCTCGGGTTTCTAGGGTAGTCTCTAGGTAGCCTGCATATCTCACTGTGTTTGCAACTTATTTTACAGAGCTCTCAAGTCATAACAGATTCTATATAATCATCACAATTCGTCAAAAACCGATGTCGGGAAAAATCTAAGTTCGTGTTTTGGGGTTTCTAGTCTCAAGTTTGTCCAGAATTCATCACTAATGATTTGTGATCACTAACTAAACCTCAATTGTATCTCTGCAACTCAAATCATCTACTAAAATCATTCTAGAAATTTTCCAAGATTACTAATCTAACATAATCGAACTCTAAACATAAATAGGAGGTTAATAACTTGATAATATGAAGGAAAGTGAAGATTTTACCTCATGGAGCAATCGAAGAAAATTCCAAGATGGTTCAATGTGCTCCAAATCCAAACTTGAACTCACTATGGGTTGTAGGATGAGTTTGTGCATTTTTTTTTAAGGTAGGGTGAGGTTTTGAGGTGGTTTGAGTGGTGTTTGTGGGGATAGATGTGAGGTGGAGGAAGAGGAGAAGGAGATGAATGCGGTGAAGAAAATGGATGAAGGATGAGGGAATGGATGAGTGTGCCATGGTTGTAGAAATAACCCCCCTCTCTCTCTCATAAATGACCATCACATCTTGTCTCTCTCTTTCTTAAATATCTTTTCTTTACCGTTTTCTTTTTAAAAACCCAAATACAACAAATACAAAATAGAACCATGCATGAATAAGAATACAATGTGTCATGGCACATTTGTCATGATTAATAAAAAGTGGATTTGGCCTAATGCACAATTAGTAGTGCACTAATCAAGTTTAACATAAACTTGCATATAAATAATTGCATAATTATTTATAAAATGTCCAAATCTAATAAATACCTTCATAATTAATAACTCATTTTAATATCCAAATATTTCCCAAAATACAAAGGTACATAATTGGTGGGTTCCTAGGCACTCTTGTGAAGGTTCATAAGGCATCAAACATGCCCGAATAAAATTTTAGACGTGCCGAACAACCCAAATCCGGGATCTTTGCTAGATTATTAGGGTTTAACATGCAAGTAAACATCATTACTACTAAGTGTGAGAGATTACAACTTTTGTAGTCCGCTCCTTCGCTTCATAAGCTCCGAGTAGAAGTCCCTTCGCCGCGATCCACGATCTCCCGGACTCGAGAGAGGCTCCACGTCTCGAACGATCCATGCTAGCTTGTAGTGTTCCGCTTCTCCGATGATCTACGTCGAAGTTGCTATAACTCAAGCTCTGTCACTCTAATGAGATGAACACTCTAATCTAATGGGCTAGATTAGATGAGGATGATGGAGTAGTATTTATGCTTTCTTTTTATATCATTTTCTCACTAGAAATCATCACAAAAGAAATAACTAGTGAGCTCTTTCAAAAACTCAAGAGAGAAGAAGATGAAGAATAATGAGATAAATCCTTTTGTGATGAATAGTAGATAAGAATATATGATTGATTATGGAACCATGGTCAAGGATGAGAAGCTTAACCTTTGTAGAGAATAAACTAGGGCTAGGGTTTGGTTATGTTAGAAATGAGTCATGGATAAATATCAACCATAATATCTTAACCAGGACAAAAGCAAAGCTTCTAGATGGTGCAAGAAGAAGCTAACCCTAATCAAACCCTAATCCCTTTTTATCATCTCTAAACTTGTTTCATTATCAATCATATCATGTTACTATAATATATATCACATATATATTATATTTGTAACAAAAGAAAATAATACAATTAATATATATATCGCATATATATCAATGTATTATCCGGTGAGAAAATGAAATAAAAAAGCGAGTCAATATTAGATAATGTAATACAATATATCATATATATTATTACATATCAAATCATCAAATCAACACTTGATCCGACGATCCGCTATATCGAATATAACCGACTAATATATCATGTACCGATTCATCGAATCAACACTTGATCCGATGATCCGGTTCATATCTAAATATCGCGAGAATATACCACGGTATCACATATCGCATTATCCTCGGTCCTGCACATATCACATATGTGCCTCTACTCCATTTTTCCTGAGCCAAGAAACCTCTGTATAGGACTCTAAAGATCGTCAACACGCCGGTAGAAGGTGATGATCATATCAAGCACCCACAAGCTGCAAGCGGTCAGCTAAACGTAACAGCCACCCAGGTATTGAGCGATCAGAAGATCAACAAGCTAGCCTGTCCGTTCTCCTATGAATCCAATCAGTAACACTCCCGTACAGTCCGGTCTGTTTGTCTGATATGTCGCATATCAAGTCTAGGGGTGGTATACGTCAGACCCCAGTAACCGATAAGTCGTGTCGATGTGAAGCTCATAACAGGTCGAGAAACTACTGGTAACACTTACCAGTATACCTCTAATATCAGCCCTGGCCAGGGACTTCCAGTAATAGCCAATCGAACACAGCACAACATCAACTCCCTATACTGGGAGAGACGAATCCCCTCCTATCGCTCATTGCCTCCATGTGATTCGGGACTGTACCCAAAAGCCACCGTTTTGCACGCCCTCTTGGACGTGGTAAGGTGGAAATCAAAGCACAGTGGGAATCACACAAGACTCTATGACGAACTCGGGTCTACAGACTACCATGTACCAGTGTCACCGGAGAACTGCCATCTGACGTGTGGTATATCACCATCTGGGATTTCTCGGCGAGTCCGTCCAGTGTACCCAGTCTCCACTGAGCACCCATACACCATTCTTGATGTCAAACACCGATGGATATGGGTTCATCCATCACCCATCATATGGGTCAAGATGCGTATACGCTAGTCTACTCTAGAGTATCGATGCCCTGTCTCGATATACCCTCGACTAGGAACATTTATAGGATGTACTCATCGACTACCGTGGCCCCACTAGTATGATCTCATCATAGTCCCAGTAGTCGAGTACAGATCCTAATGGCTTTATCAACATGTGAGATAAAAACAGTAAACCAATACAAGTCAACATGTTAAGATAAAGTGAAACCAAATAGCATACTATCATGACGAGAAAGAAAGCCCTCTCTGTATATATCCAAGCATCCATCATAATATACATCATATGTACAACAATGGCCTCTAGGGCATATACATAACTAAGAATCTCCCACTTGCACTATGGCCAGCTGCTGTAGTATCTCATACCTAGCATCCTGAATAATCTCTCAAACTGTATCTGGGGAATGGCCTTCGTGAGTGGATCCGCAGTGTTGTCCTTCGTATCTACTCTCCAGACCTCGATCTCCCGGCGATCAACTATCTCCCTGATCAGGTGATACCGCCTCAGAATATGTCTGGACTTCTGATGGGACCTGGTTTCCTTGGCCAAAGCCACAGCTCCATTGTTATCGCAATACAGAGGTATTGGATGTTCAATGGATGAAACCACACCAAGTTCAGTGATGAACTTCTTCATCCAGACAGCCTCTTTGGCAGCATCGTTGGCAGCGATTTATTCAGCCTCCATCGTCGAGTCTGCAACGGTATCCTGTTTGGAACTCTTCCAACATACCGCCCCTCCAATGAGGGTAAAGACAATGCCCGAGTGTGACTTAGAGTCATCCTTATCACTTTGGAAGCTGGAATCGGTAAAGGACTCCACCCGGAGTTCTCCGTTACCATACACCAAGAACATGTCTCTAGTCCTTCGCAAGTACTTGAGAATGTTCTTCACAGCTGTCCAGTGACTTTCTCCAGGATCTGCTTGATACCGACTCACTACACTTAGTGAGTATGCTACATCGGGTCTGGTACATAGCATCGCATACATGATAGAGCCTACTACCGAAGCATAGGGTATCCCTTGCATGCAAGCTCTCTCCAAATCAGTCTTGGGAGACATCTCTTTGGAGAGAGTGAGTCCAGAGATCGTGGGTTGGTTCCCACGCTTGGATTCTTCCATACTAAACCTCTTTAGTATGGTGTCAATGTACCTGGATTGGGACAATCCCAGTATCCTTTTGGATCTATCTCTATAGATCTTAATCCCCAATATGCAGGAGGCATCACCTAGATCTTTCATTGAGAATCTTTGTGATAAGAAGAGCTTGATTGCTTGCAGCATTGGAATATCATTTCCTATCAAGAGTATGTCATCCACGTACAATACGAGGAAGACAACTTTACTCTCTGCTACCTTCTTATAGATACAAGGTTCATCTATATTTTTGATGAAGTCAAACTCTTTGACTACAACATCAAAACAGATGTTCCAACTCCGCGATGCTTGCTTTAATCCATAAATGGATTTAAGCAGCTTGCATACCTTTCCGCTGCTCCCAATATTTACGAAGCCCTCTGGCTGAGTCATGTACACGCACTCTTCCAAATCATCTTTTAGAAAGGTGGTCTTAACATCCATTTGCCATATTTCGTAGTCATGATATGCAGCAATGGCAAGTAAGATATGTTAGGTCCACGTTACCTCTCCCGGCACTTTCGGGGTTGCGGAAACGGTAAAACAAAAAAAATTCTGGACTTGGCAACATGGACCGTAAAAGCCGGATCTTTGCTAAACAATACACTAGCATCCAAACAAGAGATTTATCTACTCGGTTAGGGGTTATACCTCAACTTGAACTCCTTCTCTTCTTCTTGTTCTTCTCCTTGCTTGCTCCAAGGGTTGATCCGGACTTTGGTCACTCAACTTGAACTCCTTCTCTTCTTGTTGTTCTTCTCCTTGCTTGCTCCGAGGGTTGATCCGGACTTTGGTCACCTCCGCGGCCTCCTTGAGTCGAAGACGATCCACCCGAGAGATGTGCACCAAGCTCCACCTCGAGCCGAGATAACTAGGGCAAAGAGACTGCTTATCTAGAAGCCCTAGGTTGTGTAGAAATGATCAATGGATGTTTTTTGTCTTGTGGGATCTTTATCTCTCAACACATGAGATCAAAAGATGAATCAAGAGGAGGAAGAAGAAGGAGGAGCAACAACCATGGTTTATTTCTTTTCTTCTCACTTGAAAACCAAGAGAGAGAATGAGAAAGAAATTATGATACAAAGAAAAGTAACCATGGTTGCAATAATATAAAAACAACATCATTACTAATCCATCAAGATAAAGTTTGATGGCTACATTGAAATGACCATTATCATAATCCAAAAGAAAAAGAAAATGAATAGAAGAGTGTAGATCCCTCTTGAAAGTCAATGGTCAACACGGTCAACAAAGTCAAGAGAGGTCAACGGGGTCAAATGGTCAATGCAATTAGCCATCATAAAATTATCACTAAAAGAATTGGTAAATGATATCCGCGGCTCATAATGGTTTTGACCAAACGAACTGTCAAAACCCTAATGAGGCACCTCCTCCTTCACCGCTCCGGAAAACTGTGAATACACACCTGCATCCGTATTCCGTAGAATGCGGATGCACAGAAGACAAAACAAATCCATCCGTGCAATACTAGGATCCGGCTTAAAACAAAGCCCACTAGTACTGCCTGCCCGAACACCATACGCACACAAGTGTACGTAAGTGATCGCAGCCCTGCCGTAAAACCATACGGCCTCTACACGTTTCGCTCAGTGCAAGGAAACTCTCTGTGTGGGACTCTAAAGACTCGACACTACGCTGGCAGTGGGTTTAACCACAGACCGCAAGCGGAACTAGCTGTACGTAACGGTCCCCAGGTACATGTCGATAAGAAGGCCGATAAGGTAAACCCATCCGAACTCCTACTGAGTCTGTATGTGACAATCTCCGTACGGTCCGGTCTGTTCGTCTGATACATCGCATGGCGGGCCTAGGGGGCGGTAAACATCAGTCCCCTAAAAGCGGTACAAGTCTTATCGGAGTGAAGCCCAATACACCCTGAGATAACACAGGAAACCTACCAGTATATCTCGCTTGCCCTGGCCAGGGACTACTCGTGTAATGGCTCTCCTAGACACAGCGCGATGTCAACCCCCAATACCGGGAGAGACGAATCCTGTCTAACCGTCACTGCCTCCAAGTGCTTCGGGACTGCTCCCAACTGCTACCTGTTTGCACGACTCAGTAGAGCCATGGTAGGGTAGTAATCAAAGAACAGTGGGAACACACTCGAGGCGAAGTGACAGTGTCAAGTCAGTGGACTAAGCTGTACTCATGTCACCTGGGAACTGATAACTGACGATAGGTATAATACCAACCATCAGTTCCCGACGAGTCCTGTCCAGTGTACTCGTAACCCAACGAGCACCCGCATACTATCTCAAGTACGACGTACCGACGGCTGTGGGACAGACCGTCTCCCATACTGGGATGAGAAGCGCATACGCTAGTCTACTCCGGAGTATCGATGCCCTATCTCGATACTCCCACGACTAGGGACGTGTATAAGGATGTGCTTGTAGATTACCCAGCCCCCACGAGTGTGATTGCCATCACAACGCCGGTAATCAAGCAAAGATCCTAAGGGCTCTATTAATGCGTATAGGTGATATAATAAATAAACACACATGTACACATTAAAGCAGAGACAAACCAAGTAGCATACTACTATATTGAGCAAGATTGTCTGTACAACTGTGAATATCCCAAGCTTCCATCAAGTAATATACATACTAGTATGATACAGTAATGGCCTCTAGGGCATATACACTAACAATCTCCCACTTGCACTAAGGCCATGTACTGGCGTATCGAAGACCTATCATCTCGATCAGCCGCTCGAACTGAGTCTGGGGTAAGGCCTTCGTGAATGGGTCCGCTGTGTTGTCCTTTGTGTCCACTCTCCGCACCTCGATCTCCTGGCGATCAATGATCTCCCTGATCAGGTGATACCGCCTAAGATGTGCCTGGATTTCTGATGGGACCTTGGTTCCTTCGCTAAAGCTATAGCCCCATTGTTATCGCAATACAAAGGTATTGGGTCAACAATGGACGGAACCACCTGAAGTTCACTAATGAACTTCTTTATCCCGACTGCCTCTTTTGCGGCATCGCTTGCAGCAATGTATTCAGCCTCCATCGTCGAGTCTGCGACGGTATCCTGTTTGGAACTCCTCCAACATACCGCCCCTCCGTTGAGGATAAACACAAAACCCGAGACAGGCTTGCTGTCATCTTTTTCACTCTGGAAGCTTGAATCGGTAAAGGACTCGACCCTGAGGTCTCCATTACAGTAAACCAGGAACATCTCCTTAGTCCTTCTCAGGTACTTAAGAATGTTCTTCACTGCTGTCCAGTGGTCCTCCCCTGGGTCTGACTGATACCGGCTTACCGCGCTCAGCGCGTAAGCTACATCTGGTCTTGTACATAGCATCGCATACATTATAGATCCTACCGCCGAAGCGTAGGGTATAGTGCTCATGCGAACCCTCTCCTCGTCAGTCTTAGGAGACATCTTCTTGGAGAGAGTAATTCCGTGCAATGCGGGTATGTTACCGCGCTTGGAAACCTCCATACTAAATCTCTTTAGTACGGTCTCTATGTACCTGGACTGCGAAAGTCCCAGTAGTCTCTTGGATCTATCTCTATAGATCTTGATCCCCAGAATGTACGAGGCATCACCCAGGTCCTTCATGGAGAACCTTTGTGACAAAAATAGCTTGACCGATTGTAGCATAGGAATATCATTTCCTATCAAAAGAATGTCGTCGACGTACAAGACCAGGAAAACGACAGTTCGTCTTACAATCTTCTTATATACACAGGGTTCATCTTCATTCTTGATGAAATAAAATTCCTTGATTGCCTCATCAAAACAGATGTTCTAGCTCCGCGATGCCTGCTTTAATCCATAAATGGATTTAAGCAACTTGCACACCTTTCCGCTGCACCCACTGTCTACGAAACCTTCTGGTTGATCCATGTAAACGCACTCTTCCAAACAACCGTTCAGGAAAGCCGTTTTAACATCCATCTGCCAGATTTCATAGTCATGGAAGGCAGCAATGGCAAGTAGGATCCGAATGGGTTTGAGCATAGCCACCGGAGAAAAAGTTTCGTCATAGTCCAAACCAGGTCTTTGACGAAAACCTTTTGCAACGAGTCTAGCCTTATAGGTTTCCACCTGCCCATCTACACCAAGTTTCCTTTTGTAGATCCATTTGCATCCAACGGGTTTTACCTCAGGTGGAGCAATATCTAAGGTCCACACTTTATTGGCGTACATGGACTCCATTTCGGATCGCATTGCTTCCTGCCACTTATCAGAGTCCCTACTGATAATGGCCTGCCTGAAACTGGTAGGGTCATCTTCTTCCAAGATGCAATCCTCTCGATCCCCGTCAATGAGAAAACCGTAGTATCTCTCCGGCGGATGAGAAATCCTACCAGATCTGCGGAGTGGCTGTGGTTCGTTTGGGGTTATTGAATCTAGCGGTTCCTCCAAATTTTCAGTTACATTTTGTGGTCGCTGAATTTCTTCCAGTTCTACCGAACTCCCACTAGTTTCTTTTGCAAGAAACTCCCTTTCTAAGAAGGTAGCGTGGCGAGATACAAACACCTTCTGTTCCTCAGTGTGGTAGAACAGATATCCTAGTGAGTCTTTCGGATACCCCACAAATTTACACAGAACTGACCGTGCCTCTAGCTTGTCCGGTTTCTGTGTTTTCACATAGGCCGGACAACCCCATATCTTAATAAACTTAAGACATGGTTTCTTACTGCTCCATATTTCATACAGAGTTTTAGGCACAGATTTGGACGGAACTTGATTCAAAAGGTATGCCGCTGTCTGAAGCGCATGTCCCCAGAATGAAAGAGGTAACTCAGCACTACTCATCATGGAGCGAACCATATCCAATAGGGTATGATTCTTCCGCTCCTATACACCGTTGTGCTGTGGTGTATAAGGAGGAGTAAGCTGAGAGAGAATACCATTCTCTTTTAAGTAATCTAGGAATTCCGTGCTTAAGTACTCCCCTCCTCTATCAGACCGGAGGATCTTGATACTTTTGCCAATCTGGTTCTCTACTTCCTTTCTGAATTCCTTGAATTTCTTAAAAGCTTCAGATTTGTGTTTCATCAGATACACATATCCGAACCTAGAGAGATCGTCAGTGAATGTGATGAAGTAGGAGAACCCACCCCTTGCATATGTAGACATCGGACCACATACATCACTTTGTATGAGTCCCAAAAGCTCTGCTGCTCTTTCTCCATGTTCGGTGAACGGAGATTTGGTCATCTTCCTTTTGAGACAGGACTGACAAGTTTCATAAGATGAAAACTCGAACACATTCAAGAGTCCATCTTTATGCAACTTACTCAGGCTTTTCTCTCCGATATGACCAAGTCTACAATGCCACAAGTAGGATTCATTCGTATCTGAATTCTTCCTCTTGCGTGTGTTTTGTATATTGAGAACTGTATTCTGATTTAGAACGTAGATACCATTACACAGTGTACCCTCTGCAACCAGTACCTTATGAAGGTAAATGTTCATGATATTCTTTTCAATAACAAAGTTATACCCATCTTTATCGAGTAAAGAAACTGATATGATGTTGCAAACCATGGAGGGTACATAGTAGCAATCGTCCAAAATCATAGTCTTTCCATTTGGCAATACTAGGTGATATTCACCGACGGCTGCCGCATTAACTTGTGCTCCGTTCGCTACTCTGAGCGACATATCACCCGGTGCAACTTTCCTACTTTTTCTCAGTCCCTGCAATAAATTACAGATATGAGATCCAGATCCGGTATCAAGTACCCAGGAGGTAGGGCTGACCGTAAAACAGTTCTCAATTACAAGAACACCTGAAGTAGATGCAAAACCATGCTTCTTCTTCAACTGGGTATCCTGGAAATCCATACAATCCCCTTTCCCATTCTCATACTCATGACTGTTGTCACAAGTTAGAGCTGAACCAACGTTCCCCAGCCCCGAATAAGAATTCGGATCGGTCAAGCGATACATTTTATTATCTTGATTAGGGCGTGAAATGGTTGCTGCCTGGAGAGAGAGAAAAGAAACACTCAGCGTATGCTCTTGCAAGATTAGATTGGTTTATTAGTTTATCTAACCAGGATGTCTCCCACTGTTTCCTCAAATTCTTCTTAAAACCTTTTTAAAAGAAGAACTAGTCAGGATTTAATTCACGTCACAATACTTGCTTAACCTTTCAGCCAGGCTAGTGTCGGTACTTCGAGGGAGGTTTTCCAACGCTTTCGCGAAGTTCCTTAATTCAAGAACCTCTTTTCTCTGGGGGCGTAGCCCCGCTAACACCTTTCTAGACACCTACTAGGTTTATAGCATTGATCGTTAAGTGAAATAATCTCCCGAGAGTAAACCAACTCATCAGTGGGATCGGGATCCAACTGTCATTGTGTGATAACCTAGATGGAATCCACTCTAGTCACCACACTCCAGAAGGTATGCTAAATCTGCAAGTTTCAGTACTTTTGAAACTCCCGATGTGGTTTTTGACCCTGGAACCCAAGTGACCTTGACGAATAATCAAAAAATCAAAAGGTCCTAGTCAAGTTCAACCCATCGTTATCCAGGATTGCATTAGACCCGCCCGCATGATCCTTGACGAATAATCAACAAAATCATGCGACCTTCCTAACCAATCGCATCTATCAGTGCAACAGAGAATTATTACTCAGCTACCTTTCACTGTGTCTTGACGAATAATCAAAAAACGCAGCACGAATACTAAGTATTAATTATCTGAAACGACGGAGGGCTACGGCTGGGTTTTTGGCGAAAAACCCGTTAACATAATGAACATGATATCGTTGAAGGAACGTGATACACCTTTTTGAAAATATAGTGGCGAAAACTTTTGCTAAAGAGGTCGCTCCCCGTGAAGGGATCTCGGCTCTTTCCTCGTCGAATGAGGTGCAGGATATTCCAAACTGAATACCTCGATGCAAAGCAAGAATAATCGACTATAGTGAAGTTATTACGGTGACGCAAACTTTTGTCCAAGGGGTCACTCCCGATGAAGGGATCTCGGCCCTTGCCTCGTCGACTGAGGTGCTGGGCATTCATAACCGAATACCTCTGTGCAAAACAAAAGTGAACGTCCTTGCAATAACAGCCTTTTTGAAAATTGTTCCAACAACGTCTTTTAGGTTTATTTTCTTGCATTAGTTCTTTTAATGCGTCCCATCATTTAAATCCTACCATTGCAGAAAACAACCAAAATATGACGACGCTTATGCCATTCGCATTCGCCACGGGGCCCCGTCATCACCCGTTAGGTTACTTAACTAACGACAGAGCGGTGGCTGGGCTAGCGCGGCTGTAAAACATAAGCAACGCCTAAATAGTTATTATATATAGATATACAGCAATGATAGCCAATCCAGATCACAGATGAACACTTTGGATATACTAGGAACCCGCGATTCGTTCGAGCCTGCAACGAAAAGCGTATTACACGGTCGCGATGAATAGCCAATACCCCACCCATGACCCCTACGGGTGCGGCAAACTACCCGTCAAGTATCCGAAGCGAAGCAACCTCCCTCAACGCCATGAGTAGGCCACTCGGCACTTCGAGATACCCGGTAGTTTGTGCACCCCCTCCATGGGTCTATCCTAGGAGCACAAACAGTATAAAGAATTATACAATGACGGCTACAACCCCGACCCGGTTGTGCGGCCATACAAATAATATTACATCAATTTACAAATTTATTACGTGAATGAAAGAAAAAGAAACTCTCATCTCACATCTACCCCGGCTATTCATCCGCGACAATCCAACGAGTTCATATACACAAACCATCATAAACACAGATCACTGATATGTATAACCCCCACTAATCGACGTATAGCGATTAGTAGACGTTCAATACACATATAATATTACAGATATAACCATTAGCCAAAGTCTACAGAACATCGACCAAAAATACGGATTTTTGAGCCCCAAAAACTAATTTTTCATTCTGGAAAATCTGGGCAGAAAAGTCATATACCAAAATACCCAAATTAGAAAACTGCAAGAAAAAGATTCCCCAATAGAGCCAACGCCGCCGCGGTTCCGCGGCATAAGCAAGCCTATGTCGTGGAAACGCGGCGCTTTGGACGAGTTGGGGGATGAAATTTTTCCAGTTTTCAAATAAAAGCCTGAGCCGATTTTTAGTGTATAAATTTTCAATTTTGGAACAGTTCTAAAATTCGGCAGAAACTGAATTTTCCGGGGTAATTTTGCGGGATTTCGTCCGGTCGATATTCTTAATACTTTGCTAACATGCTAGGGTGTGCTTAGTTAGGCTCTAATACCAATGTTAGGTCCACGTTACCTCACCCGGTACTTTCGGGGTTGCGGAAACGGTAAAACCAAAAATTTTCTGGACTTGGCAACATGGACCGTAAAAGCCGGATCTTTGCTAAACAATACACTAGCATCCTAACAAGAGATTTATCTACTCCGTTAGGGGTTATACCTCAACTTGAACTCCTTCTCTTCTTCTTGTTCTTCTCCTTGCTTGCTCCAAGGGTTGATCCGGACTTTGGTCACTCAACTTGAACTCCTTCTCTTCTTGTTGTTCTTCTCCTTGCTTGCTCCGAGGGTTGATCCGGACTTTGGTCACCTCCGCGGCCTCCTTGAGTCGAAGATGATCCACCCGAGAGATGTGCACCGAGCTCCACCTCGAGCCGAGATAACTAGGGCAAAGAGACTGCTAATCTAGAAGCCCTAGGTTGTGTAGAAATGATCAATGGATGTTTTTTTGTCTTGTGGGATCTTTATCTCTCAACACATGAGATCAAAAGATGAATCAAGAGGAGGAAGAAGAAGGAGGAGCAACAACCATGGTTTATTTCTTTTCTTCTCACTTGAAAACCAAGAGAGAGAATGAGAAAGAAATTATGATACAAAGAAAAGTAACCATGGTTGCAATAATGTAAAAACAACATCATTACTAATCCCATCAAGATAAAGTTTGATGGCTACATTGAAATGACCATTATCATAATCCAAAAGAAAAAGAAAATGAAAAGAAGAGTGTAGATCCCTCTTGAAAGTCAATGGTCAACACGGTCAACCGGTCAACAAAGTCAAGAGAGGTCAACGGGGTCAAATGGTTAATGCAATAAGCCATCATAAAATTGTCACTAAAAGGATTAGTAAATGATATCCGCGGCTCATAATGGTTTTGACCAAACGAACTGTCAAAACCCTAATGAGGCACCTCCTCCTTCACCGCTCCGGAAAACTGTGCATACACACCTACATCCGTATTCCGTAGAATGCGGATGCACAGAAGACAAAACAAATCCATCCGTGCAATACTAGGATCCGGCTTAAAACAAAGCCCACTAGTACTGCCTGCCCGAACACCATACGCACACAAGTGTACGTAAGTGATCGCAGCCCTGCCGTAAAACCATACGGCCTCTACACGTTTCGCTCAGTGCAGGGAAACTCTCTGTGTGGGACTCTAAAGACTCGACACTACGCTGGCAGAGGGTTTAACCACAGACCGCAAGTGGCACTAGCTGTACGTAACGGTCCCCAGGTAGATGTCGATAAGAAGGCCGATGAGGTAAACCCATCCGAACTCCTACTGAGTCTGTATGTGACAATCTCCGTACAGTCCGGTCTGTTCGTCTGATACATCGCATGGCGGGCCTAGGGGGCGGTAAACGTCAGTCCCCTAAAAGCGGTACAAGTCGTGTCGGAGTGAAGCCCAATACACCCTGAGATAACACAGGAAACCTACCAGTATATCTCGCTTGCCCTGGCCAGGGACTACTCGTGTAATGGCTCTCCTAGACACAGCGCGGTGTCAACCCCCAATACCGGGAGAGACGAATCCTGTCTAACCGTCACTGCCTCCAAGTGCTTCGGGACTGCTCCCAACTGCTACCTGTTTGCACGACTCAGTAGAGCCGTGGTAGGGTAGTAATCAAAGAACAGTGGGAACACACTCGAGGCGAAGTGACAGTGTCAAGTCAGCGGACTAAGCTGTACTCATGTCACCTGGGAACTGATAACTGACGATAGGTATAATACCAACCATCAGTTCCCGACGAGTCATGTCCAGTGTACTCGTAACCTAACGAGCACCCGCATACTATCTGTAACATTTCAAAAAAAAATCAGCCTACCCATCATGATGTCTCAGCCCCCCCAGCTGATCTACACTACTCAATCAGGACTTTTCAGCCCCATATCTGATCTATATCAGCCCCTAACACTTTTTCAGCCCCCCATTGCTGACCTAAACACCCACTTCAGCCTCCATCAACGCATCGACTGCTGATACACCACACCAGCCCCTAAATTCAGCTGAAAACAGGCATCAATTCAGTCACCATCAGCCCCCATAGCTGACTTAGACACCCCCTTATCAACACCTTCAGCCACAATGGCTGACTTCAGCATCAGAACAGCCCCCTCCCTACACCTACACCATCACATCAGCCCCAAACCTAGGCCATATGCCATCATTTCAACATCAGTAGCTGAAGCAACATCAGCCCCCTAGCTACTACTACAAGTTGCAACATCATAGCCCCATACCTACACCCTCATATCAGCAGTCCAACCCCCAAAAGAACACATCAGCCCCCATTTTCCTCACATCAGCAGCAACATTAGCCACATTCAGCTTCCACCACTGCATCAGCACTACTGTGAAAAGTAGGCACAACATCAACTTAGACCACACCCCCATCCTTCAAGTGCAGCTGCTCCTGCAACCCAAGGAAAAACAAGAAGGAAAAGAGAGAGAGAGAGGTTGTAGACAACAGCAACATCAGCACCCCCCATACAACAACTCCAACTCACCCCACCCCACCATAATAAACCTCACTTCACTCCACACACTATCACCAAAACAACCACAACAAAACATCAGCCACAACCACTACAGAAACAACAGCAGAAGAAAGAAAAATTTCAAGCAGCAGCAGCAGCAGCCTGAGCTGCAACAGCAAGTACATGAGCTGTAGAAACAGCTCAGCAGCAGCACAAGACCCTTCTCCTCCTCCTCCTTCTCTTCTCCTATATTCTAGGATCTCCTTAAGGTATAATCTCGTAACCTAACTCCTATCATGTTAAGTTATAGTTGATATCTGAAAGTTACTGTTATATTGAGGTTTAGAGCTAGTTTAGGCAAAACTTGAGTGAAACTTGACCAAGGGTGGTTCTGATCGTTAGTATAACCTAAATAGGTGTAGTTGAGACCAGTTAACCCTAGAATACCCCAAATTTCCAGTAAGTTACCAGAGTTGCTCGACTTGTCGTATTTTGGCATTTTTGTCGATTTTTGAGGCCTTTCTGGAACCTGCTTTCACCCGGGACCTTATAGGAAAAAGTAGGCATGTCAGTGAGCTGTGCAGGCACCCTGGAACCACTACCCAAAGCCCTAGCCACCAATTCAAAGTTACGGCCGCAATTTTATTCATTCTGGCCGCAATTTGCGGCCAGACCGGGGTAAAACTGCCTCGTTTTGCGTACACAGCCCCTTTTCATGTAAAATTGACCCCCGGCATGTCTAGTTTTGACTGTTTCCTGTTAGGGTAAAATCTGGGTTCATTTTCGTGAGTTGGCGTATGATTTACGACGTGTTTTCGTATGGATTTTGTTATTCGATGATTCGTTTCTGTCGGGTGGCGTTCGGACGTCGACGACAGTAGATATTGGCTGTTTTTGTCCACAAGGTCACAGGTTTTTACCTATGGGTGTAGTGTGCACCATTTTGGTTTCCGATGTGATTTTCATGAGTTTTAGCGTGTGATATCCTTGTAGGTACCCCACGTGGCGTCGAGGCGTTTGAGATGCAAATGGCGACATCGGCACCGGCACGCTTAAAGAAAGGTGAGTAGATTTATATCTACGGGGAGAAGTCGGGTGGATGGCGTATAGCACCCCCACAGTCCGTGGTGATGTATACGGATGCGTATACACACCTATAAATATTATTGTTGTTGGGATTAATTATTGATGATTTAAGATGGATATTGGTATATTGGATTGGTGAAAAGTTGCGAAACCATAGGGTAGTGGGTGCACTACACATTCATGCACACATATACATATTTGCGTACATCCTCACTTCATATATGCTTATGGGATTTGTTATGGACATGTGTTCACTTGGGTATGAGGCTATGTGTTTATTAAGGATTTGAGGATGATACATGGAATTGAGATAAGTCGATGAGATTGATCCGAGTTTATGATATCGGTGATATGGTAAAATTCATATTCGAGATAAGTCTTGATGCCTTAGCGGATTTTGGGATAATGATGCCATAGGAATAGTGATATAAATATGTAAATGATCGACATGTGATTATGATACGAGATATGATATGTTATGATATGACAGAATATTTTTAATAGGCCGCCTTGGGCGGGGTATACTCCTTGAGATGATATGTGCTGATGATATCGATTTATACGGGATTGTCGACCAGTAGTTAGATCTTGATTGTAGTAATGATGTTAGTATTGTACTAGACATAGGTCAGTACCCAGATACGATATTGATAAAGAGAATACCAGATGAATGATATGACAAATGTGATATTGACCCGTACCCAGATTGGGGAGGCCGTACGACGGATTTACGTACGAGCTATATTTTGATGCTTGATCCGCCTATTTGACTTGGGAATAACCGATTATAAGGATACGGTATCGGATGTGATATGATCGAGGCGGGATCACCGACTATATATGTGTGAATATATATATATATGTATCGACTCAGAGATTAGGCGGTTTCCCTTACCTACTACTAGCTTTAGCTCAGCCTTGTAGTAGTGTAGCTATATGATCTTTATGACATTAGATGCAGTTTAGTGATCATGGTGTTCAGTATTTCAACTCCTGCATATTATTATTGTTGCTCTGCATCGCATACTGTTATGATTCATATTCTATTATTGATATCATGCTCTTAGGACACCAGCACCATTACCGATGATGCGTATGATCCACATACAATTACTTGCCAGCCACACACTTCTTCATCGGTAATTGCCATGTCACAACACAGTAGTATTATTGCATCAGGATATGACCCTTGTATGTGCATACTATTATTCCATGTTGCAGGACATACTGTTACACTTGCATTCCATTTATATGTCACATACATCATGCTTCCTGATTATACGCATTGAGATATGTTGTTTCTATGTTATTTCTGGATTTGGGAACCGTGGGTATTTCAAAGAGATTATGTAAATGTTTTAAAAACCCGGTTACCCTTGATATGATATTTCAGTGCGTTCACCATGTGTTTTCTCGGTGCTGAGAGTGACATGTGAAACCCGAATCGAGGAGGCGGATGAGACCGATTGCGGGTACATGGTGGACCCGGTGCGGTACCCCGGGGCAAGAAGATCGCAGATGATGGCGTTGAGCCTGTGCAGGGGAGCACTACCTACCGGTGATATTACCCGACACGTCGGATATCCGGAGGATACCGTCGTAGTCATGAGATGGATGGTAGGGGCCGATCTGGACTGACGGCGCCCTAGATTTTGTGATTGAGATATTGAGATTTCGAGATATTGAGGTACAGAGATTGTGATACAGAGGTATAGAAATACTGAGACTTATGTTTTGTGCCGATACTAGGCACTGTTTATACTGATTTCATTTATGATACCTCATTTTAAAAGTACAGAAATCTCACAAATTATGAAAGCAGTTTTCTTCAGTACATGCATTCTGTTACATGCATTCATACATCATTTATATGATACATTGTTACCTGATGCACTGACATGGACATATGGGATTACACTTGGGTTAGATAATTACACTAGCCATGGTTAGAGATTACTGGTTATATATTTGAGGATTATATATTATGATCGTATGACCTAGGTTGTGTCATACATGCGATTTACTGTTCGTAGATTTTTTTTTCTACTCACGAGTTGGCAACTCACCCCCGTTGTGCCCCAGTTTCATGCAGGTGTTGCCGTACGGATTTCATTACGGCTTTGCGAGCACTGTACCTTTCGGGTGACTTGCTAGTAGGTGGGTTTATTGTATCTTACCCATCATTATACCTTGTATATTATATTTCAGTTGTATCTAGAATTTCCATCAACCAAAACATGTACTTAATTGAGATAGAGACCAGTGATGTTTATTCTTTCGACCTTAGAGTCGCGTGTTATAGTTCCATGAGTTCTTGCTGGTTGAGTTTCATTTCTGTTGTGATCCTCGCCTTTAGGCGTTGTATATTATGTTGCATACAGGTTGATTTGATATAGTTCTTCCTATTCTCTACTACTTCTCTTGGTTTGGATTTCTGGGTTTCGGCTTACTTAGCATACGTACGCCTTGAGACGTTCGTAGTCTAAGTGTCGGTCATGTTCCGTACTTTCGGGTCGTGACAAAGTTGGTATCAAAGCCAGGTTTTACCTTCGGAGTATAGGATGACCCTTGGTTGATGGAAGAGGTAACTAAAGTAGAGTGACGTACCGTGGTATGTCCGCGGCATATTTACGATACGCCACTCCACTTAAGAAGCCTTAGGATGTACATTTCCTTGTCCAGTATCATATTCCTTCCTGATCTAGCCTCATCGGTACCAGTTTTGGTTTTGCTGCCACGATTACGGGCAGGGAGAGCTACGGCTAGAGTTGCGGTCAGCATAAGCTCGTTACGAACGAGGACTGACCAGGGCGTGATTCTGGCGACACACGATTGTAGAGATGTGTCTTTTGATTGTGCTTTGTGCCACGAGCGATGGATGGATCACTGTATGAGATTACTCGGAGTGAAGATCAGTACTAGAGGATTGAGCCATTGACAGAGGCCAGCCAGATTTTGATGACCATTGGTGAATTGCTTACTCCTGATGATTGAGGCACAATTCAGAGTGTAGACGAGTGAGCCAGTTATTGCTGCGAACAACGAGATATCGCCCCAGATGTTAGAGCTATTGCAGTACGAGATCGTACTAAGAGATGATAGAAGGTCGTTAGTCACCGATGATGAATGACTAGGACATGTGGATTGTTCGCTACCCCGATGCGAGATCATCAGATAGATTGATTCCATCTAGAGACGACTTCACGCGGAGACATTGAGAGTCTACAGAGACGATCGAATGTCAGTAACCTATTATTCCAAGTTTAAAGTATTCGGAAAGATATGCAGGCAATTCTATGGTCCCTCTAGAAGAATGAAACCCTAACTCGACTAAATGACTGTATGAAAGCCTTTGAACCTTAGGGTTTGCGGCAGTTCTGCGGCGCCATTAGTGAGGCTTGGGTTTGCCCTTCTACGGCTGGACCACCGATGCTGTGTGTTCATATCAGATTTTTGCATTTTCATACCGCCCAATTTTTGTCACATTGCATATCGGTAGATACTCTTGAGCCGTGTTTGCTAGTCAATTGCAGGATACAGGTTCTCGGTTCTAAAACGGTGAAATTCATGGAAAACACGACAAAATCCGGGTTCCTACCAACCACAGAGAAAACACGGTCTCCGCTCGTCATCCGTATGTTGCCAGACACCAGTTTAGGAAGATAAAATATCAAATCAATGTCACCTTCATGCACAAGGCTCAATGGTAGCACAAAATCCAAGAGATCTACGCGGAGCTCGAGGCAATCAAGACAAAATCTTGACAAAAAGTCCACCTTTCCCTCAACAGAAATTCTGGAAAATTCGTGAATTAATTATGGGAAAATACATATATCAGAATAATGTACACACCAAACCAGGCCACCACCAAAAAGCCCAAAGCCCAATTCCACAACAAGGCCGCGGATCCGCGGCCAAAGGGGGGTCCAGGCCGCGGATCCGCGGCCGTTTTGGCGCCATGACTGCAGAATTTTGGGGGGTATTTTGGTCATTGCATATGTGGTCTGGTGGTTGCCCTAGGTTTCCATTCTACAGCCTATAAATAGCCCAGAAGTTTGATAAGGAAAGGGTCCATTCTTGTATTTTCATTTTGCCTAGTTATAGTGTTTCTCTTCTTCCTCTTCTCACCTCTTCTCCATTAAACTTGTAGTGAGCTTTTGAGTGAAGAGTGATGAATAAAGAAGACCTTTTTATTATCATGCTTGTCTCCTTATCTTTATGCTTGTTGTAATTTTAATTCGTTAAGTAGTTGTTGTTATTTCCTTGTTGTTTATTTCTTCTCTCTTTTACTTTATCATTCATACGACAATGATACTTACGCTCGATCCTCGCCAAGGTGAGGTCGCAAATAGTTAGTCGTATTCTTCTAATCTCCTTCTTTCTATCTTCCTCTTTTGTTTGTTTTGTTTTTCCTTATCATGAAGTGTGAGTAGTGTTATACTTGTTAGGGTAGGATAAGGGAAGTTTGAGAGAAGGAAATCTCTCTCACTCTTTCCTTGCCCAACAACTTAAATCGACTCCCGTTAATTGAACCACAATCCGCTCCTTACGGCACCCTATCCTACATGATAGCGGTGATTCCGTAGTGAGACCGGTTGTGGTTGAATTAACCGGAGGTTATGGATAAGAGCCAAGAACGGACGGACAAGCACCAAAAGGAAGGACTATGCGTTGGAAAGCCTAGCTTATACTCGCAAGTACCTTCCTAGTCGTGCTAATCCCCGTTGTTGCCGATTACCGTAACACCGATATTAAGAGGGGCAACGAAAGATGTGGAGACTCCTAACTCAAACTAACCTAATCCTAACCCTAACAAGCTCTCTTTAAATATCAACTCAACACTTAGATAATCCAACAAAATCTGAAAACAGGACTTAACTCGTTAAAACACTTTGAAAAAGACTCCCATCTCCCTGCGGACGACCCGTACTCAACCGGCTAGCTACAAGCGAAACCGTCTTGATTGCTGTATTTAAACTAAACTTGAACACGCACGTATCCTAACAATCAAATGGTGCCGTTGCCTGGGAACGAACCCGGGTCACCCGCGTGACATCCTGCCCCTGTTCTCCCCCTTCGTACCATCTGCGCTTGTTGTTCCGATCCTTCCCACTTGACCGAAGAGTGTCCTTACAACCCACCCTCGCAAGGACAGGATCAGGTTAATGCTGCCTTCTAGCAAAGACCAAGGAATGATCCATACTCTTCCACCTACAATCCCGGTTGGAGGAACCACCCCAATTTCGCCTGGAATCAGAATCAGAATCAATTCCAAGGCAACAATTTCCAAAGGGCCCCTCCGCCGCAACAACAAGCGCAGCAAAAAACTCAACACCAATATCAGCAGCCCTTCCAACCCCAACCTTTCCAAAATCAGACGAACAACTTTGCACCAAACAATTCTTTTCCACCAAACAACAACTTTGTTCCGTCAAACACTGATAAGGTTTCCTCGCTCGAGCGAAGTCTGGAGGCGTTTGTTAAACAATCGACTCAATCCACCGCCAACATCCAGTCTTCGATCCAATCTTTAGTGCAACACACCGCCGCACACGGGCAGAGCATCAAGACTATCGAGGCCCAGATTGCACAGCTGAACGCGGCCTTAAGCGAGCGAGAGAAGGGGAAGCTCCCATCCCAGCCACTTCCAAATCCCGGTCACCCACATAATGCACATGTTGCTCTTGAACAACAGAACCATAATGTGAGTGCCGTGACCACACTGAGATCGGGAAGGATGCTGCAAAACAACACTGGCAAACAAATCAACGATGACACCCCGGCCGCCGCTTCTTCTTCTTCTTCTCCTTCTTCTTCTTCGTCCTCCGAGCCTATTCTCCGTTCTTCAACAGGCTCTCCTTCCTCTTCTTCTGCTCCGAACGGACCCACTTCTCACTCCACGAAAACACCTATTCTGGGATCCGTTCCAACTCCAAAATCTCCTCCTCCAGCATTAGACTCAACCAATTTTCAAAATGTTCCATTTCCAAACTGGTTGAGGTCTAATAAACAAAATCCTCAAATGGAGAAGATTTTGGAGTTATTCAAGCAAGTTAACATTAACATTCCTCTTTTAGATGCTGTCCAACAAGTCCCGTCTTACGCGAAAATCTTAAAGGACTTGTGCACGAAAAAGAGGAAGTCTCAGGTACCCAAGAAAGTTTTCTTGGCTAGTGCTGTGAGTGATGCCCTTACCCAATCTTTACCACAAAAACGGAAGGACCCTGGCTGTCCTACGATTTCAATTACCATTGGGGATAAGAACATCAACCGCGCACTATTAGATCTTGGTGCCAGTGTTAACTTGCTTCCGTATTCAGTATACGAGCAATTAGGCGTCGGAGAGTTGAAACCCACACACTGCACTCTCCAAATGGCCGACCGATCGATCACCCATCCTAGGGGTGAGCTAGAGGATGTGTTAATAAAAGTCGGGGACTTCATATTCCCCATCGACTTCATTGTATTAGACACACAGCCTGTAGCTAATCCCCGGAATCAAATTCCGGTGATACTCGGTCGCCCATTTCTCGCAACCTCAAATGCTGTGATCAATTGTCGCAATGGTTCAATGAACCTCTCTTTCGGAAATATGACGATTGAACTCAACATTTTTAGGTTAGGGAATCAGCCCGCCGAACCTAATGCTCATATACTCGACGTCTGCTCGATCCAGGAGATCACACAAGAAGAATGTGAATTCGAGGAATTTCTGTTTGACCACGATAATCTTGACGCCACTAGTGCGTTTCTCTTCGAACCTGCTGCTGTTTCTGCGCCCGATAACGAATACGAGTGTTTCACATTCTCGAACGATCTTAGCCGCGCACAACCCGAGTTTGAATCTTTCGACTTTCCGGATGAGTTACCTGAACCATCCGACTCGGTTGCCTACACTCGTTTTGAACCTTTGCTGGAGTCCTTTGAGTTCGAGACCCTTGCACCAGTCTTGCCTTCCATCATTTCACCTCCAACGCTCGAACTCAAGCCGTTGCCGTCTCACCTTAAGTATGCTTACTTAGGTGAGAACGAGACCCTCCCTGTCATCATTTCGGCTTCTCTAGCTCCCGAGCAAGAGAAAGCCCTTCTCGCGGTCTTGCACAGCAACAGGAAAGCTTTTGGCTGGTCCATGGCGGACATCAAGGGGATTAGTCCCCTAATCGTTGAGCATCACATTCATCTGATAGATGATGCCAAACCAGCCCGGGATCCACAAAGACGTCTTAATCCAGTCATGAAGGAGGCTGTGAAGAAGGAGATCGTCAAATGTCTAGATAGTGGTATCATTTACCCTATCTCTGATAGCCAGTGGGTTAGCCCCATTCACGTTGTCCCCAAGAAGTCGGGCATCACGGTCATAACCAACGAGGCGAATGAGTTAATCCCTACTCGAACCCAAACTGAGTGGCGAGTTTGCATTGATTACAGAAAACTCAACGCTGCAACGCGGAAAGACCACTTTCCGCTACCCTTCATTGACCAGATGCTTGAACGATTGGCCGGACATGAGTACTATTGCTTCCTATATGGCTACTCTGGCTACAATCAAATTCCCATCGCCGAAAAAGACCAGGACAAGACCACTTTCACTTGTCCTTTCGGCATGTTTGCATATCGACGCATGCCCTTTGGGTTATGCAATGCGCCTGCTACCTTCCAGCGGTGTATGATGGGAATTTTCTCTGACATGGTGGAAAATTTTTTGGAGATTTTCATGGATGACTTCTCCATCTTCGGCGACTCCTTTGACGAGTGTTTGCTGCATCTTGACGCTGTCCTTACCCGATGTAAGGACAAGAATCTCACTTTGAACTGGGAGAAATGCCACTTCATGGTGCGCGAAGGTATTGTCTTAGGACATATCATCTCGCAAAATGGCATAGAGGTTGACAGAGCAAAGATTGAGGTCATTTCCAATCTGCCTCCTCCCCGATGCGTCAGAGATATCCGAGCCTTCCTTGGCCATGCCGGTTTCTATAGACGGTTTATCAAGGACTTTAGCAAGATTGCTAGGCCCTTGACGCTTTTGCTGGCCAAGGACACGCCTTTCGACTTCGACTCGAGCTGTGTGACTGCATTCGAGTCACTGAAACGCTCACTCACTTCTGCTCCCGTTCTCTCTTCTCCTGACTGGACGCACCCATTCGAGATTATGTGCGATGCATCCGACTTTGCCATCGGTGCTGTCCTTGGAAAACACATCAACAAGATGCCGCACGTAATCTATTACGCTAGCCGAACCCTGAACGACGCACAACTCAATTATACAACAACTGAGAAGGAATTCTTAGATGTTGTATTTGCTCTAGAAAATTTCAGGCCCTACCTCATCGGCTCTCCAGTCATTGTCTACATGGACCATTCAGCTCTGCGCCATCTTTTTGCGAAGAAAGATTCCAAATCTCGGTTAATACGTTGGATCCTCTTGCTTCAAGAGTTTGACCTTGTCATTAAGGACAAAAGAGGATGTGAAAACGTAGTTGCCGACCACCTCTCACGACTTCCTTCTTCGCCTTCGCTTCCAATTCCGATTAATGACGTTTTCCCAGATGAACAACTCTTGACAGTATCATGCGAACCCTGGTTCGCAGATATTGTGAACTATTTGGCCACGGGATTACTACCGACCGAATGGTCGAGTCAGGACAGACTTCACTTCTTATCCCAAGTAAAACACTTTTACTGCGACGAACCCTACTTGTTCAAGTACTGTCCCGACCAGATTATTCGTCGGTGTGTCCCTGATGAGGAATTCAAGAGTGTGCTGTCATTTTGCCACGATCAAGCGTGTGGCGGGCACTTTGGGCCCAGAAAGACAGCTGAGAAGATCTTGCAATGTGGTTTCTACTGGCCACAACTTTTCAAAGACGCTAACGACTATTGCAAGACTTGCTCCCGGTGCCAACACTTGGGCCGGATATCCCGGAGGAACGAGATGCCGCTCCAACCAATCTTGGTTGTGGAGATTTTCGATGTTTGGGGGATAGACTTCATAGGGCCGTTTCCCAGCTCTTTTGGGAACTTGTACATCCTTCTAGCTGTTGATTACGTCTCTAAATGGGTCGAGGCTGTGCCCAGCCGAACTAACGACAACAAGGTTGTCGTTAGGTTCCTTAAAGAAAACATTTTCTCACGGTTTGGGCACCCCCGAGCGATCATTAGCGACAATGGAAGTCATTTCTGCAATAAAACTTTTGAAGCCTTGATGCGGAAATACTCCATTAATCATAAGCTTTCTACGCCCTACCACCCCCAAACCTGCGGGCAAGTCGAAGTTTCGAATCGGCAAATCAAGCAGATACTGGAGAAGACGGTTTCCAAGAACCGTAAGGATTGGTCTCTGAAACTCACTGATGCCCTTTGGGCATTTAGAACCGCTTATAAGACCGACCTTGGCATGTCTCCCTATCGGCTTGTGTACGGAAAAGCCTGCCACCTTCCAGTCGAAATAGAGCATAGCGCATTTTGGGCGATAAAGGAGCTGAATCTGTCTCTTGAGGACGCGCGCAGCCATCGGAAGCTGCAGTAGAACGAACTGAACGAGCTTAGGGATGAGGCTTACGATAACGCGGTTGTCGTTAAGAATCGAACGAAGGTGTTTCACGATAAACACCTTTTGCGCAAAACCTTCGTACCTGGTCAGCAGGTACTGCTTTACGACACCCGACTTCACTTCCATCCTGGAAAGCTCAGATCTCGCTGGAAAGGGCCGTATTTTGTGCGGAATGTGTATCCGCAGGGCGCTCTGGATTTGGAAAATCCAAAGGACGGTTCACTTTTTAAAGTAAACGGACACCGCTGCAAACCGTACCTTAGCGCCGAACCAACAGAGGAGCTCCTGTTCCTACAGGAGCCGGTTTACCTTGCATGATCTTCCTCTGCCTACCTCCAAACTTCGGTTATCCAGCCAAGAACAGAGGACACTGTTCCAAATAAGTTTGGGGGTATGTACAAACCACTTTGTATATATTTGTGTATATTCTTTTTATTTTCTTTAAAAACAAAAACATATAAAAATTTTGTATCACTAACCGACAATTTTGAACCTTCCAACAACTCTCTTCATGCAACGACAGTGAGGACACTGTCCAGTTTAAGTTTGGGGGTACGCTCGGTACGCATTTTTTACCTTCGCATTCATATGTATATTTTGCATCTGCATATTAAAATCCATAAAATCCATAAAAATCTGAAAATTTTCTAAAAAATATAAAAACTTTTTTGTCAAGTTAGCTTGTGGAAGAACTTTGATTCAACATTTCGACGGTTTTTGTTTGAAAAAATAGGAATAACTAGATCTTATGTTTAGATTTTGAAAACCTGAAAGATAACTCTCCTTTGAAGTTAACTATAGCTGATATACGTCTTTACATCACACTACACGTGTCGTAAGATTTTGGGAATTAGATGACAAGTCTTTCATGTTTAAACTTTTAAACAGAAAAATGATTTTCTGAGGATCAAATAGGTTTGTTCTGAAATAAGTAATGTCAAGAATTGTGTGTCCTTTGTTGTTATATATGTACAGAATTTCAATATCTTAACACGATTTCCTCAGTTTCCAGAGTCAACATTGATGGCTTTTACTTTTCAACACTTTTGACATTCTACTCTCTCGGGTCCCACACATCTTTGAATATCTTCAGTGGGCCCCACGCATCTTTGAATATCTTCAGTGTGCCCCACGCTTGACCAGAAATGACGACTGTTTTCGTCCTGCCCTTTTTAACTGGTAAGCGGTACTAGACGGATGCGGATGACAGAAACCCGGCTTTTATCGGTCTGTGACAGATTTTCTGTATTTTGGCGTAACTGTGGAGATTTAGTGTTGATTTGCAGTATTTATACCGGAAACCTGTATTCTGTAAACATGTAACAAACACGGATTAAAAGTACCTACCTATAAACACACGAGCGTAAGAATGGGGGTATAAAATGCAATATTCTGATATGAACAAATACCCCCAAACATAACTTTTGCTTGTCCCGAGTAAAACCAATTATTCCTAAAAGTATAATGATAACCGCACTTTCGCAGGGAACGCGATTGCACTGAGCATGTGCAACAAGCCGTTAAACCTCTAGGTGTCCCTAGTAGGAGGAGTGTTGTCTCCTGAGGGTTTTCAGCGGATACTACCCACAAAATCCGGTCAAGCTAGTTTTGTAAAATAACTAAGATTCAAATCCTAAAGTTTTGTTTTTAGAAAATAACAATTCTATAATCCTAGGTCTAGACTATCGAACCTTTATTTTTCACACCTCGCTTCTTATTTAACTACAGATTTGATATGTCTTTACGTGCAGTGCAAATAGTGTCGTTAAGTTCCCGAAAGGTCGAATAAAGTCATTATGTCACACAATAAAGCCCAGATAACAATTTTAAAAGGATCACAAAAGTTTTATAGAGAGTTAAGCATTTTTCAAGTTTCGTTTTCCAGTAAGGTTTCAACTTCAGAATTTCTATCTTCCTTAACAGGAAACTAAGTCGTATTTTTCACTCCACCTTATTCTTGTTTTCATTTCATACACACCTCTGTGAACGTGCAATAGTCTTTATCATAGAATAAAACCTTAATATCTCCGTTAAATTTTTTTTATAAAAGCCTGTCTTTTATCAAGATTATTCTCACACAAAGAACCGTTAGGAATTTTAACTCGGAGAGAACACTTGCTTGACTTTGTTTTAAACTGGACTTTCTAGGCTTCTTAGCGAGCTTTGGGCCAATGCACCCAAACCAGTTGGTTTTAGGGCATTAGGTGTAGAAACACCCCAGCGGACTTAATTACTCAAGTTACCTAGGTCCAAAAACAAAAGACAGTTTGCGTGAAAATCAGATGATTTAATACGAACGGAGATATAACCGGCAGTTCCATTATTTTTTTGGATAAAAGACGTGTTTAGTGGGTTTGGTGTGTAATCATTCCAATCAAGTTTCCGATGGGTTATTTTTCAGACTTAGCTCCAATTACGGCATCAATAACATTCCTTCATATTCGCTTTACTTCATAAACTATTCTTGACATTACTTATTTCAGAACAAACCTATTTGATCCTCAGAAAATCATTTATCTGTTTAAAAGTTTTTAAACATAAAAGACTTGTCATCTAATTTCCAAGACTCACAACACGTGTAGTGTGATGTAAAGACGTATATCAACTATAGTTAACTTCAAAGGAGAGTTATCTTTCAGGTTTTCAAAATCTAAACATAAGATTTAGTTATTCCTATCTTTTCAAACAAAAACCGTCGAATGTTGAATCAGAGTTCTTCCACAATCTAACTTGACAAATTTTTTTTATAATTTTTAGAAAATTTTCAGATTTTTATGGATTTTATGGATTTAATATGCAGATGCAAAATATACAAATGAATGCGAAGGAAGAAAGCTTACTGAGCACACCCCCAAACTTAAACTTGACAGTACCCTCACTGTCAGGCTATACCAAGAGGGTCAAAATTGTCGGTGCTTCCTAAAAACAAATTATATACAAAACAAAAAAAAAGGGAAAACCAAAAAAAAATATATATATATATACAAAAAAAATGTCCCCCCCAAACTTAAGTAAAACAGTGTTTCCACTGTTAAGCGTTGAAATTCAGGATTAGGGGGGGAAGAGAACAGTATCCATCTATACAAGGCCTTACACAGGCCAAAAGTTAACACCAACCATTCAAAGATTTTATCTCTATAATGTACAGGTTGGTGGAAGAAGGCGTAGAGAAAAGAGATGGAGACTACGCGAGACCATATGCGGAGAGAAGTGGAATGCGGTCTCGGTAGATGAGAAGAAGAAGAATGGCGGAAGGGGAAGAGAAGTGGAATACGAACTTGAGGGTGCAAATGGAGTGAATAGATTAGCACAATTTGTGATGAGCGATGTGTAAACAATGATTGTGCTAATATATTTACCCGTCGAGAAATGGGGTCAAATCCCTCAAGATTCGTAAGAAACCATGGGTACGCCGAACTTGGTAAACCAGACATATGAAATGTAAGTGATACGGGTTCTTGCAAGGTCGGAACGATGGAAAGGATGGAGGGAAGTGGTTGAGGAAGGGTATCGGTTAAGGCTTCTGGAGGGTGTGTACAGTCAGTGAAAGGAACAGGATGAATTGGAAAATCCGACTCATCATCTAGAACTGTTTCATCCTCAAAAATATCCTCAAAATTCTCCTCAAAGTTAAGCTTATCCATGCACATTTCATCAAAGTCCAGATGCATATGGGGTTCGGGAAAAACATTTAAAAACTCGGGATGATGAATTGGAGAGAAAAACCTAGTCAAATCTATGGGTTCATCATCCAAAATATCCCCAGCGTCAATATCCTCGATCAAGTGAAAATCTATATTCTCAGACACCTTAACAATAGCATGGATATCAATCGATTTGGGTTCTAAAGTGGAGGTGTAGAGGTCAAAAAGATTGGGTATGGTTTCACTCAAAAGGGACCCTTCATAATCGGGTAAATCAAACACTACGAAGTCGCACAACTCATTAAACATTCTATCTTCAACTGATAATTCATTTGGGATACTTGATAGACTTTTAACACAGGAGTTGTGGGATTCAATTTGAGATGGGTAGGTTTGATTTTGAAGGGTATACAACTCACTCTCTCCACTCAAATTCACAGCCTGTCCTACCGCCTCATCATACATTGAAAAAGTTGGAGCTAGTTGAAAACTAGCTACCGGGTCACTAGGTTGCATGAGGGCGGCCATGGACGCATTCAAATCCATCATCTGTTGGCTTGACGCTACCCTAAAATCTTCCAACGATTGTTCTAGACTAGACATTGGTTGTGAAGGGGTTTCAGTAAAAGATTCAAAGTTGTTTGGATACTGAAAACTCCCAAATGGCGGTTCTGATACGATGTCTAGGGAAGGTGTAAAAGTTGGGTAGGACTGGTAGGAATTGAATGGCTGGACAGGAGTGGGATCAACATTGGGATAAGAAGGTGAATGGAATTGTTGATCCCAAGAATTTGTAGTGGTGAAAGGAGTGAAAGATCGGCTACGAGATTGTTCAATACGTTCAGCAATAGACATAGGTCTCGGGGTTACAACTGGATTTTCAAAAGGTGTATCAACGCAAGAAGGGGTGAATGTTTGAAACGGTTGATACGAAGTGGATTGCGGGGTCCAGTCGTTCGTCCTAGACGCGTCTATCCGATCTTTCAATGAAATTTTGGGCATGGAGGGGTCGTTTGAAGTTCGACCAAAACAAGAACCGTATGAAGTGATGTCTGGTTGTGGGTACCAAAGTTCGGCAAGAGTTTTGCGAGGTGGAGTACCCATGATATGAAGAGAGAAAGAGAGAAAGGCAGAGAAAAGGAGGAGAAAAAGAATGTGATTTTTTTTTATTTTTTATTTTAGTTAGTTGTTAGCAAAAGAATGAAATATACACAAAAAAGAATATGGACAAAAATCACGACACAAAAATACCACACACCTAATCGTTCTAGGGTTCACCTAGGTCAACTAGACCTGCTCGAGAACTTGATTGTCGAAGTAAAACTGTGTCGAGAAACAGGCTCAAGATACACTGATCACGAGGCCAGGTAAGTGCAGAGATAATGGGAGGTTTTCCAACACTTTCGCGAAGTTCCTTAATTAAATAACCCTTTCTCTTTTGGCGGTTTCGCCGTTAACACTTTCCTAGACACCCCGTAAACAATATACCGTTAAGCAAGCTTCTAAATACAGTTAACTTCTCCTAGTGAGCGCGAAGTCCTTAAGGCTTAAAGTCTAATTTCTTTTAAATTTTGTGTGGGTAAACGTTATGCACAAGTTCGTGATTTGTGGGCCACGGAAAAGGTGATGAAATCCTTTACCGTATGTTGTGGGGTTCGCTTGCCCTTAAGTCCGTATTAATGTATGCAATGCGCAATTCAAAAAATTCTATAAAGAATAAAACATTCGTTTTTTAGTTTAAGCGCGACGCTGCAACAAATACGGGTTAGTCAATTTTGGCGTTTGCTAGCGAACTTGCAAAGAATCCTGCAAAAGAATAGTATATTGGAACCGTCGGATTTGAGAAGAAGGTGTTAGTAAAGTACGTACCGTTTAAGTTTTGGGTTAAGAAACCCCCATTGAATCGAGTCCGGTAAGCTTGAAAGGTTCGCTTGCGCGGGTCAAACTACCCGGATCTTTGGCACTGTACTCCGTAATCACCTTAACCTTGAATGTACACTTTGCTCCCACAATCGCAGTTTGCAAATTTGCAAAAATCTGCACACTTGCCCACAAAAATATTGTCCAAAAAAAAAACAAAAAGAATATTTTTTTTTATATACAAAAAGAATATTAACCCGAATAACAAGAAAGAAAATACGCTACCGTCTCCCCGGCAACGGCGCCATTTGATCGCACGCTTTTGGCGTGTCGGATGTTCAAAGATTTAAAGTGTAACCGCGATCAGGACGGTGTCGCTTTGCAGCTAGCCGGTGAGCACGGGTCGGTCCACAGGGAGATGGTGTTATCTTACCTTCTTGTTTTAGACGAGTTAATAAAGAATCTGTATGAGTGTTTGATCTAACCTATGTGTTTATCTGCACGTATAAAGCTGTTAAGAAAAATACGAGATTGTAAGCTAAGAAATCCGTACTCAAAAACCTTTGAGCCGAGTCTTGACCAATTGAAGCTAAGCAATCGGCAACAATGTGGATTAGGGGATTTAAGCGCGGTATTCGTGGAATCCGGCTTATTTACCCTTATCCTTCCGTTCTTTTCTCTTGCCTTCGCCTCCGGCCAAACCGAACGCAACCGGTCGCGGTTAGGAAACACCGTTACCTTGTCAGGGTACGGTGCCTAACGGAGCGCTTGCGTATGGTTTGGGCGAAGTTCAAATGGAAAATAACGGGAAAAGGAATTGGCAAAGAAATGTTAACTTATAAAACCGTATTAATTCTTAACAAGAACAATAATTACAACATTCACAATATAAACAAAAGAGAACAAAATAAAAGAACAAAGAAAAGAAAAGATACAAGTATTAAAGTGCATGAATAAAATGCATGAAAGAAAATGCAAGTAATAAAAAGACAAGTAATAAAAAGCGAGTAATAAAAAGAATACGGAACTAGGACCCAAGCCAAGCATGTGCTCAATAGTCAACCCTTAAACTTGCAAGCTCAATGAAGAACTTGCAAGATCAAGGGAAGGGTAGAAAACGCATGTGAAATGAAGTGCTAGTCCCGGAAGAAAATACGACCCTTGAGATCAATAACTAACTCTTAACCATTCAACCTCAATGAAGAGATTGAATGAGCAAGAGAAAGCAGAAATCTCAAGGGGGAGCAAACTAACAAGAAAGATAAAGAACCCTCATCTTCATTAACATCCACTCAAAAGCTCTCACTACAATGTCATGGAGGAATGAAGAAGAAGAAGAAAGAAACTAACAAAAATGAGGCTAAAACAAAACTCAAAAATTGCTCCCTTGGCTTAGCTCTGAACTGCTGTATTTATAGGCAGGAGAATGGATTTCTAGGGAAACCATCTACCACAATATGATGTACCCAAACTACCCCCAAAAATCCTGCAGATGCGGCGCCCACTTAGCCGCGCATGCGCCGCCAATAGCCCCTATTGGCCGCGCATGCGCGGCCGTACAGTTGAATTGGACTGTGGGGTTTTGGGTGGTTCTCTGGTTGTTTGTCCTTTGTTGTTATATATGTACAGAATTTCAATATCTTTCCACGATTTCCTCAGTTTCCAGAGTCAACATTGATGGCTTTTACTTTTCAACACTTTTGACATTCTACTCCCTCGGGTCCCACACATCTTTGAATATCTACAGTGGGCCCCACGCATCTTTGAATATCTTCAGTGGGCCCCACGCTTGACCAGAAATGACGACTGTTTTCGTCCTGCCCTTTTTAACTGGTAAGCGGTACTAGACGGATGCGGATGACAGAAACCCGGCTTTTATCTATCTGTGACAGATGTTCTGTATTTTGGCGTAACTGTGGAGATTTAGTGTTGATTTGCAGTATTTGTACCGGAAACCTGTATTCTGTAAACATGTAACAAACACGGATTAAAAGTACCTACCTTTAAACACACGAGCGTAAGAATGGGCGGTATAAAATGCAATATTCTGATATGAACAGTTGACAGAGCAAAGATTGAGGTCATTTCCAATCTGCCTCCTCCCCGATGCGTCAGAGATATCCGAGCCTTCCTTGGCCATGCCGGTTTCTATAGACGGTTTATCAAGGACTTTAGCAAGATTGCTAGGCCCTTGATGCTTTTGCTGGCCAAGGACACGCCTTTCGACTTCGACTCGAGCTGTGTGACTGCATTCGAGTCACTGAAACGCTCACTCACTTCTGCTCCCGTTCTCTCTTCTCCTGACTGGACGCACCCATTCGAGATTATGTGCGATGCATCCGACTTTGCCATCGGTGCTGTCCTTGGACAACACATCAACAAGATGCCGCACGTAATCTATTACGCTAGCCGAACCCTGAACGACGCACAACTCAATTATACAACAACTGAGAAGGAATTCTTAGCTGTTGTATTTGCTCTAGAAAAGTTCAGGCCCTACCTCATCGGCTCTCCAGTCATTGTCTACACGGACCATTCAGCTCTGCGCCATCTTTTTGCGAAGAAAGATGCCAAATCTCGGTTAATACGTTGGATCCTCTTGCTTCAAGAGTTTGACCTTGTCATTAAGGACAAAAGAGGATGTGAAAACGTAGTTGCCGACCATCTCTCACGACTTCCTTCTTCGCCTTCGCTTCCAATTCCGATTAATGACGTTTTCCCGGATGAACAACTCTTGACAGTATCATGCGAACCCTGGTTCGCAGATATTGTGAACTATTTGGCCATGGGATTACTACCGACCGAATGGTCGAGTCAGGACAGACTTCGCTTCTTATCCCAAGTAAAACACTTTTACTGCGACGAACCCTACTTGTTCAAGTACTGTCCCGACCAGATTATTCGTCGGTGTGTCCCTGATGAGGAATTCAAGAGTGTGCTGTCATTTTGCCACGATCAATCGTGTGGCGGGCACTTTGGGCCCAGAAAGACAGCTGAGAAGATCTTGCAATGTGGTTTCTACTGGCCACAACTTTTCAAAGACGCTAACGACTATTGCAAGACTTGCTCCCGGTGCCAACACTTGGGCCGGATATCCCGGAGGAACGAGATGCCGCTCCAACCAATCTTGGTTGTGGAGATTTTCGATGTTTGGGGGATAGACTTCATGGGGCTGTTTCCCAGCTCTTTTGGGAACTTGTACATCCTTCTAGCTGTTGATTACGTCTCTAAATGGGTCGAGGCTGTGCCCAGCCGAACTAACGACAACAAGGTTGTCGTTAGGTTCCTTAAAGAAAATATTTTCTCACGGTTTGGACACCCCCGAGCGATCATTAGCGACAATGGAAGTCATTTCTGCAATAAAACTGTTGAAGCCTTGATGCGGAAATACTCCATTAATCATAAGCTTTCTACGCCCTACCACCCCCAAACCTGCGGGCAGGCCGATGTTTCGAATCGGCAAATCAAGCAGATACTGGAGAAGACGGTTTCCAAGAACCGTAAGGATTGGTCTCTGAAACTCACTGATGCCCTTTGGGCATTTAGAACCGCTTATAAGACCGACCTTGGCATGTCTCCCTATCGGCTTGTGTACGGAAAAGCCTGCCACCTTCCAGTCAAAATAGAGCATCGCGCATTTTGGGCGATAAAGGAGCTGAATCTGTCTCTTGAGGACGCGGGCAGCCATCGGAAGCTGCAGTAGAACGAACTGAACGAGCTTAGGGATGAGGCTTACGATAACGCGGTTGTCGTTAAGAATCGAACGAAGGTGTTTCACGATAAACACCTTTTGCGCAAAACCTTCGTACCTGGTCAGCAGGTACTGCTTTACGACACCCGACTTCACTTCCATCCTGGAAAGCTCAGATCTCGCTGGAAAGGGCCGTATTTTGTGCGGAATGTGTATCCACAGGGCGCTCTGGATTTGGAAAATCCAAAGGACGGTTCACTTTTTGAAGTAAACGGACACCGCTGCAAACCGTACCTTAGCGCCGAACCAACAGAGGAGCTCCTGTTCCTACAGGAGCCGGTTTACCTTGCATGATCTTCCTCTGCCTACCTCCAAACTTCGGTTATCCAGCCAAGAACAGAGGACACTGTTCCAAATAAGTTTGGGGGTATGTACAAACCACTTTGTATATATTTGTGTATATTCTTTTTATTTTCTTTAAAAACAAAAACATATAAAAATTGTGTATCACTAACCGACAATTTTGAACCTTCCAACTACTCTCTTCATGCAACGACAGTGAGGACACTGTCCAGTTTAAGTTTGGGGGTACGCTCGGTACGCATTTTTTACCTTCGCATTCATATGTATATTTTGCATCTGCATATTAAAATCCATAAAATCCATAAAAATCTAAAAATTTTCTAAAAAATATAAAAACTTTTTTGTCAAGTTAGCTTGTGGAAGAACTTTGATTCAACATTTCGACGGTTTTTGTTTGAAAAAATAGGAATAACTAGTTCTTATGTTTAGATTTTGAAAACCTGAAAGATAACTCTCCTTTGAAGTTAACTATAGCAGATATACGTCTTTACATCACACTACACGTGTCGTAAGATTTTGGGAATTAGATGACAAGTCTTTCATGTTTAAACTTTTAAACAGAAAAATGATTTTCTGAGGATCAAATAGGTTTGTTCTGAAATAAGTAATGTCAAGAATAGTTTATGAAGTAAAGCGAATATGAAGGAATGTTATTGATGCCGTAATTGGAGCTAAGTCTGAAAAATAACCCATCTAAAACTTGATTGGAATGATTACACACCAAACCCACTAAACACGTCTTTTATCCAAAAAAAAATATTTGAACTGCCGGTTATATCTCCGTTCGTATTAAATCATCTGATTTTCACGACAAACTGTCTTTTGTTTTAGGACCTAGGTAACTTGAGTAATTAAGTCCGCTGGGGTGTTTCTACACCCAATGCCCCAAAACCAACTGGTTTGGGTGCATTGGCCCAAAGCTCGCTAAGAAGCCTAGAAAGTCCAGTTTAAAACAAAGTCAAGCAAGTGTTCTCTCCGAGTTAAAATTCCTAACGGTTCTTTGTGTGAGAATAATCTTGATAAAAGACAGGCTTTTATAAAAAAAATTTAACGGAGATATGAAGGTTTTACTCTTTGATAAAGACTATTGCACGTTCACAGAGGTGTGTATGAAATGAAAACAAGAAAAAGGTGGAGTGAAAAATACGACTTATTTTCCTGTTAAGGAAGATAGAAATTCTGAAGTTGAAACCTTACTGGGAAACGAAACTTGAAAAATGCTTAACTCTTTATAAAACTTATGTGATCCTTTTAAAATTGTTATCTGGGCTTTATTGTGCGACATGATGACTTTAATCGATCCTTCTGGAACTTAACGACACTATTTGCACTGCACGTAAAGACATATAAAATCTATAGTTAAATAAGATGCGAGGTGTGAAAAATAACGGTTCGATTATCTAGACTTAGGATTATAGAATTGTTATTTTCTAAAACAAAACTTTAGGGTTTGAAGCTTAGTTATTTTACAAAACCAACTTGACCGGATTTTGTGGGTAGTATTCGCTGAAAACCCTCAGGAGACAACACTCCTCCTACTAGGGACACCTAGAGGTTTAACGGCCTGTTGCACATGCTCAGTGCAATCGCGTTCCCTGCGAAAGTGAGATTAGGAAATTTTTTGTGAATAAATGGGCTTTGCTCGGGACGAGCAAATGATAAGTTTGGGGGTATTTGTTCATATCAGATTTTTGCATTTTCATACCGCCCAATTTTTGTCACATTGCATATCGGTAGATACTCTTGAGCCGTGTTTGCTAGTCAATTGCAGGATACAGGTTCTCGGTTCTAAAACAGTGAAATTCATGGAAAACACGACAAAATCCGGGTTCCTACCAACCACAGAGAAAACACGGTCTCCGCTCGTCATCCGTATGTTGCCAGACACCAGTTTAGGAAGACAAAATATCAAATCAATGTCACCTTCATGCACAAGGCTCAATGGTAGCACAAAATCCAAGAGATCTACGCGGAGCTCGAGGCAATCATGAAAAAATCTTGACAAAAAGTCCACCTTTCCCTCAACAGAAATTCTGGAAAATTCGTGAAGTAATTATGGGAAAATACATATATCAGAATAATGTACACACCAAACCAGGCCACCACCAAAAAGCCCAAAGCCCAATTCCACAACAAGGCCGCGGATCCGCGGCCAAAGGTGGGTCCAGGCCGCGGATCCGCGGCCGTTTTGGCGCCATGACTGCAGAATTTTGGGGGGTATTTTGGTCATTGCATATGTGGTCTGGTGGTTGCCCTAGGTTTCCATTCTACAGCCTATAAATAGCCCAGAAGTTTGAGAAGGAAAGGGTCCACTCTTGTATTTTCATTTTGCCTAGTTATAGTGTTTCTCTTCTTCCTCTTCTCACCGCTTCTCCATTAAACTTGTAGTGAGCTTTTGAGTGAAGAGTGATGAATAAAGAAGACCTTTTTATTATCATGCTTGTCTCCTTATCTTTATGCTTGTAATTTTAATTCGTTAAGTAGTTGTTGTTATTTCCTTGTTGTTTATTTCTTCTCTCTTTTTCTTTATCATTCATACGACAATGATACTTACGCTCGATCCTCGCCAAGGTGAGGTCGCAAATAGTTAGTCGTATTCTTCTAATCTCCTTCTTTCTATCTTCCTCATTTGTTTGTTTTGTTTTTCCTTATCATGAAGTGTGAGTAGTGTTATACTTGTTAGGGTAGGATAAGGGAAGTTTGAGAGAAGGAAATCTCTCTCACTCTTTCCTTGCCCAACAACTTAAATTGACTCCCGTTAATTGAACCACAATCCGCTCCTTACGGCACCCTATCCTACATGATAGCGGTGATTCCGTAGTGAGACCGGTTGTGGTTGAATTAACCGGAGGTTATGGATAAGAGCCAAGAACGGACGGACAAGCACCAAAAGGAAGGACTATGCGTTGGAAAGCCTAGCTTATACTCGCAAGTACCTTCCTAGTCGTGCTAATCCCCGTTGTTGCCGATTACCGTAACACCGATATTAAGAGGGGCAACGAAAGATGTGGAGACTCCTAACTCAAACTAACCTAATCCTAACCCTAACAAGCTCTCTTTAAATATCAACTCAACACTTAGATAATCCAACAAAATCTGAAAACAGGACTTAACTCGTTAAAACACTTTGAAAAAGACTCCCATCTCCCTGCGGACGACCCGTACTCAACCGGCTAGCTACAAGCGAAACCGTCTTGATTGCGGTATTTAAACTAAACTTGAACACGCACGTATCCTAACAATCACTGTGGTATGTACGCGATACTATTATACTATACCCAAGATGTTGAGCTCTTGGGGGATTATGAGGTTTTGACGACTTGATCGGATGGCTCGATTTAATTCGGATACTAGGTGGTGAGATGCATTTCTTGGGAGACTCCGGATACGAGGATAGCCATTGGAGCTCTGTCCATGCAGCCACGACGAGGCGAGTCCGAAGCAGACGACATTAGAGGATAGTGGAGTAAGTGGTTCGTACAAGATCTGGATAAGATGACGTTCTACTCAGAGATGCGATGCGCATGCCGAGGCACAGTACTGGATATACCTTTAAGAAGGAATCGCGGTGAGTATGCAGCCGTTCCGGAACAAGAATTAGCTCCAGTAAAGGATGATGGCTTCCGGGCAATTCGGCAGAAAAGAGATTTGAGAGGAACTTCGGATTGATCGTAGCCGAGAACGTTGCAGTGTGTAGATAGAGACATGACGTCGAAGTGGACGATGATACATACAAGCGGGACAAGAGGTTCGTGCGAGACGCTGACGAGCTGTCATTACTTCCCGTCAAGACCAGAGACCTGATGTACTTACAGAGGCATTGGGATGCGACCAATTTCCGAGAGAATGTGGTGCTGAGGACGCAGATGTCCATGAGCGAGAAGAGATCATGCGAGAGTCCCAGCCTCCGTACAGTTCGGCATAGGCGAGATCAGAAGAGACCTTCAGCAGGATTCCTCCTAGAACACTGCTGCAATGATGTTTACACCCAGGATCAGATACGTCACGTACATTCAGAGAGCCGGAGGCCGACGCCAGTGACATGCTGCTTACGAGTGGTCGCAATGATTGCCCGAGAGATGACCACAGAAGTGCCAAAAAGGAATCGACCCCGTTAGCACACTTGATAGGGCCGATGAGCCGATGGATCGTGAGATTTGATAATTCACAGAGGAGACTTGGACCCAGGAGTAGTCATGTTATGTACACCAGTAGGCCAGTTTACAGGATCGTCAATGAGACATGCTATGAGTGACCACGACAGTTGGCCAGAGATTCTTGGAGGGTGTGCTTGAGCGGAACTATTCCGCCATACTAGATTTTGGTATTGTTGGGCGATTTGTCCGCAAGAATTGATTTTGATGATTGAGGATTTACGATTTTTGCACAGTTGTTGCACTTGATATCATTTTTGAGCCTTGGTTTCACATGTTTGTGATTTTATAGGGTTTAGACATCTGAGTTGATTTCGTGCGTATATACGCACACGATTTGGTTTTTGCACTCTGTATAGTTTAGGTATGCTTGCAGTGCAGTGACATATATTTTGTGCACTTGGATGCACTAGACTTCGATTTCGATAGTGATGCTCGATATTTGTTTCGTGCATGATGGATGCACCGGATTTGGAATTTTAGCGCATGTTGGGCGCATGTTTTGAGATGCGATTTGGTGCACACCAGATGCACTAAATCGAGATTTTTCGTGCATATCACATGCACCTGATTTTGCGGTCTGGCACACGCGTCGCCTATGACAGATGTGTGCGCATCCATTGCACCTTGATGTCATTTTGTATACCTGCTTGGCACAGGTATGGGTTTTGATTTCCGTGCGCACCGGACGCACAGGGTTTTTATATGCATTTTTTTCGATTGATTTCTATGGAGCAGTACGTTTATATGATATTTGCTATGTGTTTTCGTACTGAGCAGGACTGATCAGATGACAGTGCCTGGGTATATTTTGCATGCATTGATAGATTTCAAAGGGATTTCCAAAAGCGAGCTATAGTCTCATTATTTACATACGTGTCCGATATGACACAAGACATTTAAAATGAGGAAACCCTTCTAAATTGTTTTCAAAACGGCGGATCGTACATACTAAACAAAAGATATATACGTATATGGCTATTTTCTTATAAAGACGTCCACCACTGTGCAGTGTTATGCACATTGCACATCGACTTTAAAGAATTTGGCATGCATTCCTTTCAAATATTTACATATACAGATTCGATATTTACATGTATAGTCCCGATTTATAACGTATTGGTTTTGCTTTGGATTTGGCATTCGTGTTTTCACCTTGACTCCGATGATTGCGGGATGCTTGACGGAGTTTTGACTTCGAGTTATCTGCTCGTTACTCATGCGCATGTATTGCGCTATGATGCCTTTTATGTATTGATGATTTCGGAGCCCCGTTGACTTGGACATTTATTTGAAATGTTTTAGAATTGGGAGGTTTAAATTTAAATTCGGGGACCGAATTTCTTTAAGGGGGGAAGACTGTAACATTTCAAAAAAAAAATCAGCCTACCCATCATGATGTTTCAGCCCCCCCAGCTGATCTACACTACTCAATCAGGACTTTTCAGCCCCATATCTGATCTATATCAGCCCCTAACACTTTTTCAGCCCCCCATTGCTGACCTAAACACCCACTTCAGCCTCCATCAACGCATCAACTGCTGATACACCACACCAGCCCCTAAATTCAGCTGAAAACAGGCATCAATTCAGTCACCATCAGCCCCCATAGCTGACTTAGACACCCCCTTATCAACACCTTCAGCCACAATGGCTGACTTCAGCATCAGAACAGCCCCATCCCTACACCTACACCATCACATCAGCCCCAAACCTAGGCCATATGCCATCATTTCAACATCAGTAGCTGAAGCAACATCAGCCCCCTAGCTACTACTACAAGTTGCAACATCATAGCCCCATACCTACACCCTCATATCAGCAGTCCAACCCCCAAAAGAACACATCAGCCCCCATTTTCCTCACATCAGCAGCAGCATTAGCCACATTCAGCTTCCACTACTGCATCAGCACTACTGTGAAAAGTAGGCACAACATCAACTTAGACCACACCCCTATCCTTCAAGTGCAGTTGCTCCTGCAACCCAAGGAAAAACAAGAAGGAAAAGAGAGAGAGAGGTTGCAGACAACAGCAACATCAGCACCCCCTATACAACAACTCCAACTCACCCCACCCCACCATAATAAACCTCACTTCACTCCACACACTATCACCAAAACAACCACAACAAAACATCAGCCACAACCACTACAGAAACAACAGCAGAAGAAAGAAAAATTTCATGCAGCAGCAGCAGCAGCCTGAGCTGCAACAGCAACTACATGAGCTGTAGAAACAGCTCAGCAGCAGCAACAGACCCTTCTCCTCCTCCTCCTTCTCTTCTCCTATATTCTAGGATCTCCTTAAGGTATAATCTCGTAACCTAACTCCTATCATGTTAAGTTATAGTTGATATCTGAAAGTTACTGTTATATTGAGGTTTAGAGCTAGTTTAGGCAAAACTTGAGTGAAACTTGACCAAGGGTGGTTCTGATCGTTAGTATAACCTAAATAGGTGTAGTTGTGACGAGTTAACCCTAGAATACCCCAAATTTCCAGTAAGTTACCAGAGTTGCTCGACTTGGCGTATTTTGGCATTTTTGTCGATTTTTGAGGCCTTTCTGGAACCTGCTTTCACCCGGGACCTTATAGGAAAAAGTAGGCATGTCAGTGAGCTGTGCAGGCACCCTGGAACCACTACCCAAAGCCCTAGCCACCAATTCAAAGTTACGGCCGCAATTTTATCCATTCTGGCCGCAATTTACGGCCAGACCGGGGTAAAACTGCCTCGTTTTGAGTGCACAGCCCCTTTTCATGTAAAATTGACCCCCGGCATGTCTAGTTTTGACTGTTTCCTGTTAGGGTAAAATCTGGGTTCATTTTCGTGAGTTGGCGTATGATTTACGACGTGTTTTCGTATGGATTTTGTTATTCGATGATTCGTTTCTGTCGGGTGGCGTTCGGACGTCGACGACAGTGGATATTGGCTGTTTTTGCCCACAAGGTCACAGGTTTTTACCTATGGGCGTAGTGTGCACCATTTTGGTATCCGATGTGATTTTCAAGAGTTTTAGCGTGTGATATCCTTGTAGGTACCCCACGTGGCGTCAAGGCGTTGGAGATGCAAATGGCGACATCGGCACCGGCACGCTTAAAGAAAGGTGAGTAGATTTATATCTACGGGAGAAGTCGGGTGGATGGCGTATAGCACCCCCGCAGTCCGTGGTGATGTATACGGATGCGTATACACACCTATAAATATTATTGTTGTTGGGATTAATTATTGATGATTTAAGATGGATATTGGTATATTGGATTGGTGAAAAGTTGTGAAACCATAGGGTAGTGGGTGCACTATACATTCATGCATACATATACATATTTGCGTACATCCTCACTTCATATATGCTTATGGGATTTGTTATGGACATGTGTTCACCTGGGTATGAGGCTATGTGTTTATTAAGGATTTGAGGATGATACATGGGATTGAGATAAGTCGATGAGAATGATCCGAGTTTATGATATCGGTGATACGGTAAAATTCATATTCGAGATAAGTCTTGATGCCTTAGCGGATTTTGGGATAATGATGCCATAGGAATAGTGATATAAATATGTAAATGATCGACATGTGATTATGATACGAGATATGATATGTTATGATATGACAGAATATTTTTAATAGGCCGCCTTGGGCGGGGTATACTCCTTGAGATGATATGTGCTGATGATATCGATTTATACGGGATTGTCGACCAGTAGTTAGATCTTGATTGTAGTAATGATGTTAGTATTGTACTAGACATAGGTCAGTACCCAGATACGATATTGATAAAGAGAATACCAGATGAATGATACGACAAATGTGATATTGACCCGTACCCAGATTGGGGAGGCCGTACGACGGATTTACGTACGAGCTATATTTTGATGCTTGATCCGCCTATTTGACTTGGGAATAACCGATTATAAGGATACGGTATCGGATGTGATATGATCGAGGCGGGATCACCGACTATATATGTGTGTATATATATATATATGTATCGACTCAGAGGTTTGGCGGTTTCCCTTACCTACTACTAGCTTTAGCTCAGCCTTGTAGTAGTGTAGCTATATGATCTTTATGACATTAGATGCAGTTTAGTGATCATGGTGTTCAGTATTTCAACTCCTGCATATTATTATTGTTGCTCTGCATCGCATACTGTTATGATTCATATTCTATTATTGATATCATGCTGTTAGGACACCAGCACCATTACCGATGATGCGTATGATCCACATACACTTACTTGTCAGCTCACACACTTCTTCATCGGTAATTGCCATGTCACTACACAGTAGTATTATTGCATCAGGATATGACCCTTGTATGTGCATACTATTATTCCATGTTGCAGGACATACTGTTACACTTGCATTCCATTTATATGTCACATACATCATGCTTCCTGATTATACGCATTGAGATATGTTGTTTCTATGTTATTTCTGGATTTGGGAACCGTGGGTATTTCAAAGAGATTATGTAAATGTTTTAAAAACCCGGTTACCCTTGATATGATATTTCAGTGCGTTCACCATGTGTTTTCTCGGTGCTGAGAGTGACATGTGAAACCCGAATCGAGGAGGCGGATGAGACCGATTGCGGGTACATGGTGGACCCGGTGCGGTACCCCGGGGCAAGAAGATCGCAGATGATGGCGTTGAGCCTGTGCAGGGGAGCACTACCTACCGGTGATATTACCCGACACGTCGGATATCCGGAGGATACCGTCGTAGTCATGAGATGGATGGTAGGGGCCGATCTGGACTGACGGCGCCCTAGATTTTATGATTGAGACATTAAGATTTCAAGATATTGAGGTACAGAGATTGTGATACAGAGGTATCGAGATACTGAGACTTATGTTTTGTGCCGATACTAGGCACTGTTTATACTGATTTCATTTATGATACCTCATTTTAAAAGTACAGAAATCTCACAAATTATGAAAGCTGTTTTCTTCGGTACATGCATTCTGTTACATGCTTTCATACATAATTTATATGATACATTGTTACCTGATGCACTGACATGGACATATGGGATTACACTTGGGTTAGATAATTACACTTGCCATGGTTAGAGATTACTGGTTATATATTTGAGGATTATATATTATGATTGTATGACCTAGGTTGCGTCATACATGCGATTTACTGTTCGTAGATTTTTTTTTCTACTCACGAGTTGGCAACTCACCCCCGTTGTGCCCAGTTTCATGCAGGTGTTGCCGTACGGATTTCATTACGGCTTTGCGGGCACTGTACCTTTCGGGTGACTTGCTAGTAGGTGGGTTTATTGTATCTTACCCATCATTATACCTTGTATATTATATTTCAGTTGTATCTAGAATTTCCATCAACCAAAACATGTACTTAATTGAGATAGAGACCAGTGATGTTTATTCTTTCGACCTTAGAGTCGCGTGTTATAGTTCCATGAGTTCTTGCTGGTTGAGTTTCATTTCTGTTGTGATCCTCGCCTTTAGGCGTTGTATATTATGTTGCATACAGGTTGATTTGATATAGTTCTTCCTATTCTCTACTACTTCTCTTGGTTTGGATTTCTGGGTTTCGGCTTACTTAGCATACGTACGCCTTGAGACGTTCGTAGTCTAAGTGCCGGTCATGTTCCGTACTTTCGGGTCATGACACTATCTCAAGTACGACGTACCGACGGCTATGGGACAGACCGTCTCCCGTGCTGGGATGAGAAGCGCATACGCTAGTCTATTCCGGAGTATCGATGCCCTATCTCGATACTCCCACGACTAGGGACGTGTATAAGGATGTGCTTGTAGATTACCCAGCCCCCACGAGTGTGATCGCCATCACAACGCCGGTAATCAAGCAAAGATCCTAAGGGCTCTACTAATGCGTATAGGTGATATAATAAATAAACACACATGTACACATTAAAGCAGAGACAAACCAAGTAGCATACTACTATATTGAGCAAGATTGTCTGTACAACTGTGAATATCCCAAGCTTCCATCAAGTAATATACATACTAGTTGTAGGGTTCCTAGGCACTCTAATGGAGTCTCACAAGTGAACAAACATGCACAAATCAAAAATTCCTTGTGCCTACAAACCCTAACACGGATCGTTAACTAGAAATCAGGGCGATGCAAGCAAGTAATCGAATTAAATGCTAAGGGAAAGTGACTACAACCTTTGTAGATCCGGTCCACCACTTTCTAAGCTCCGTGATGATCTCCCTCCGCTGTCCAAATCGAACCCATGACTCTAGCATTGGCATCATCGAAGAATGGGCAGGCTTGATCGTCGGTTCGATGCCGAAGATGATCTACGTCGAGGCATCATAAGAACTAGCTCCAACTTCACCAAGCCTTGAAAACTTATGAAGGAAACACCCTATACAACTTGGCAAGAGGTAGAGGATGAAGAAATAGGAAGTGGGTAGACTTTAGATTTGGATTTCTCACTCATTTTGGCTAGTTGCCATTGATGGTGCAAGCTTTCTTCAACTTGAACATAAAGAAGAAGATGATAAAGAATTATGATAAGTTATCTAAATTAGATAAATAAATCAATACTTATCATTTACTAACCCTTGGTTAGTTGTAGAGAATGGACCATGGTTAACTTGAATGGTTAGGGTTAAGGATGAGACAAGAGTGGTGACTTGGTCAAAGTTTCAATAAACTTCAACTAAAACCAAAACTAGCAACCATTCTTTTTCTCTTTACCTTTTTCTTTTTCCAAAATAAACAAAAGAATAAATAAATAAATAAGTAAATAAAATGAAACCCTAACCATTCATATAACCATGGTCAATTCTTCACACTAACCCTATCTTGCATGTATCATTAAACATGATACAATCTTGTGCACAAAAGTATATCACATATACAACTTGTGCATTTCAAGTGAGAAAATTCATTTAAAGTGAACCAATACTAGTTAATGCAAAGTAATATATCAAATTTATAATTATACATTAAATCATTAAATCAACACTTGATTTAACGATCCGGTCATATCACATATAACCGACTTGTATCCAATGTATCGTCTTATCGAATCAATCCATGATTCGATAACTAGGTTATATCGCATATAACTAATCGATACATTCATCGCGAGAATATAATACGGTATCATATACACGCATTATTCTCGGTCCCGTACATATCTCATATGCGCTCCTATTTCGTTTCGCTTGAACCAGGAAACCTCTGTGTAGGACTCCAAAGACTCGTCAATACGCCGGCAGCAGATGATGATCATATCAAGCACCCACAAGCCCAAGCGGTCTGCTAAACATAACGGCCACCCGGGTATTGAGCGATCAGAAGATCGACGAGCAAGCCCGCTCACACTCCTGTGAATCCAACCAGTAACACTTACCGTATAATCCGGTCTGTTCTTCTGATATGCCGGATATCTCGCCTAGGGGTGGTAAACGTCAGACCCCAATAGCTCGATAAGTCATGCCGACGTAAGGTCCATAACATTCGTGAAACTACTGATAACTCTTACCAGTATATCACTGCAACCCTGGCCAGGGATTTCCTGTTATGGCCAGTCGAGCATAGCACAACATCAACCCCCAATACCGGGAGAGACGAATCCCCTCCTATCGCTCATTGCCTCCATTTGAATCGGGACTGTACCCAATAAACACCTGTTTGCACAACTCAGTAGAGCCGTGGTAAGGTGGAAATCAAAGCACAGTGGGAGACACACAAGACTCTATGACGATCTCGGGTCAACAGACTAAGCTGTACCAGTGTCACCAGAGAACTGCCATCTGACGTGAGGTATAATACCATCTGGGAGTTCTCGGCGAGTCCGTTCAGTGTACCCAGTCTCCACTGAGCACCCGCATACCATATCCGATGTCAAACACCAATGGATATGGGATCATCCATCTCCCATCGCATGGGTCGAGAAGATATACGCTAGTCTACTCTAGAATATCGATGCCCCGTCTCGATATTCCCACGACTAGGAACAATGAAGGATGTACTCATTGACTACCAGGCCCCACTAGTATGATCTGCATCATAGTCCTGGAAGTCGAGTACACATCCTAAGGGCTTTATCAACATGTAATCAGAGAGACAGAAAATATACATGTTAAGATAAAGAGCAACCAGATAGCGTACTATCATGTCGAGCAAGAAAGTCCTACCTATATATGTCCCAGCATCCACTACAATATACATCCAATGTACAGTAATGGCCTCTAGGGCATACATATAACTAACAATCTCCCACTTGCACTAGGGCCATCTGTAGCAGTGGTTGCAGTATCACATACTCAACCATCCCCTAAAAGTCTCTCTTTGGTAAAAGGCCTTCGTGAGTGGATCCGCTGTGTTGTCCTCTGAGTCTACTCTCCTAACCTCGATCACCCCGGAGATCAACTATCTCCATGATCAGGTGATGCTTCCTCAGAATATGTCTGGGTCACTGATGGGACCAGGGTTCCAGGGCCAAAGCCACACTTCCATTGTCATACAATGGCAGGAACCTAGTTCATCTTATGAACCAATATACACCCAAACTGCCTCTTTGGTAGTATCTTTAATAGCGATGTTACCAGCCTTTATCGTCTAGTTTGCCACGGTATCTAGCTTGGAACCCTTCCAACATACCGTCCCTCTACTGAGGGTAAAGACAATGCCTGTGACTGACATTCAGTCGTCTTTATCACTCTGGAACCCTTCCAGTGATTCTCCCCAGGATCGATTGATACCATCTCGCTACATCTAGTGAGAATCCTAGCATCCAATTACATCTATCTCATAGATGAAAACTCAGGATTTAGGAGGTATCACTTTGATCCTATTTGGAGAATCCTAGTGATAATAGGAGATTGACCGATCGTAGTATAGGAAACTCTTTTCCTATCAAGAGAATGTTGTCTACGTACAATACGAAGATGACCACCTTACTCTCTACTACCCTTTTGTATATACAAGGTTCGTCTACCATTTTGATGAAGTCAAACACTTTGACTATCACATCAAAACAGACGTTCCAACTCCGCGATGCCTGCTTCATTATGTAAAGCAACTTGCACACGTTCCCGCTGCTCCCACTGTTTACGAAGCCCTCTGGCTGTGTTCTTATAGACGTTCTCTTCTAAATCATTATTTAGAAAAGTAGTCATGGCACCCAACCACAGATATCGCAGTCATGGTATGTAGCCGTGGCAAGTAGGATCTGGATGGACTTAAGCATATTCCATGGAAAAGGTTTCATCATTATCCATGCCTGGTTGATGACTAAAACCTTTAATAAGACTAGGTTTGAAAGTCTCAACTTTTCCATCTACACCAAGTAATCTTCTCAAGATATACTTGCTCCTGATGGGGATTTAACCCTTCAGATATAGCAGCTAAAGTCCATACTTTGCTGGTGTACATGGATTCCATCTCAGATCGCTAAGCATCCAGCCATTCTTACAGAGTCCCTACTCTCGATGGCCTGCTCGAAACTAGTTGGGTCATCATCTCATGAAGCAATCCTCGCTCCCACTGTCATCGAGAAACCGAGGTATCTCTCAGGCTGATGAGGAACCCTACTAGATCGGCGGAGTGGCTGAGGTTCGTCGGGAACTATAGAATCTTTTGGTTCTGTCAAATCATCAACTGCAGTTTTGTATAGCTGGAACCTTTCCAGTTCTACAGAACTGATCCTGCCTCGATCTTGTCCAGATTTTGTTTTAAACATAGGCCGGAAAACCCCAAATCTTAACTCGCTTAAGAGATGGGTTCTTCTCATACCATATCTCATATGGAGTGGTAGGCACTGATTTGATTCAAACCTAATTCAATAGGTATGCAACTTCTCAAGTGCATAACCCCAAAAGGAAATAGGTAACTCAGTAATACTCATCATAGAGCACACCATATCTAATATTATGCAATTGCTCCGCCCTGATACATCGTTGTGCTGTGGTGTATTCAGAGGAGTAACACTGAGAGAGAATCTCATTCTCCTTTAGTATAATCCAGGAATTCTATGCACAAGTATTCTCCTCCCTGATCTTATCATAGGACGTAATACTTATACCCGTATTTTGGTTCTCTACTTCTAACTTATATTCTGTGAATATCTCAAAAGGTTCGGACTTATGTTTCAACAAGAACATATGTCTGAATCTTGAGAGATTATCAGAGAATGTAATGAAATACAAAGAACCATTCTTGGCATGTGTAGACAGGAGACCTCACATACATCATCATGTATCAGTCTCAAGAGTTTACTAACTCTTTCTCTATTTCTAATAAACAGAGCTATGGTCATCTAATCTTTGTGACATGACTGGCAAGTTTCACAAGATGTAAATTCAAACTGATTTAAATATGCATCTAAAATGTAACTTCAGCTAGTCGGGTCGCATTGATATGACCTAGTCTATAATACCTCAAGAAGAATTCGTTCATTTCTGAACTCTTCCTCTTGTGTGTGTTCAGTATACAAGGAACTGTAGTTTGATTTAGAACGTCAATGCTTTTAGATAACGTACCTGAGCCGATCAACTTTTGATATAGGAAATGTTCAAAACATTATCCAACAATACAAAATTATATCCTTCTTTACTAATAAAGAGACTGATATGATTTTGTATATCAGGTTCGGTATCTAATAGCATTTGTTCAGAATCAATGTACTGGTAATACAGGGTGACAGTGACCAACAGACTTGGCTGCAACACTTGCCCCGGTTTCTGTCTCATGAAACTTATCACCCGTTCTATGTTTTTCTACCCTTTTGTAGCCCTATGTAACATATTACATATCTGGGATCCTGATCCGGTATCATATACCCAGGATGCAGAGGATACTGAGAAACAGTTCTTTGTAATGAACACACCCGAAGGAGATGCATCTCATGCACTTTCTTCGTTTGGGCGGCATAGGAATTCTGGTATTCCCCTATTTCCTGCTCTGTCTTATAACAATTATAAGTTGGAGCGGGACTAACGTTCCCCAGCTCAGTATAACAAGCGGGTTCGGTCAATAATCCGTATTATTATCTTGATTAAGGCGTGATATGGTCGCTACCTGGAGAGAGAGAGAAGAAAACTCTCAGCGTGCGCTCTTGCAAGATCAGATTGGTTATTTTTTTTATCTAATCAGGATGGCTCCCACTGTTTTTATCAAATCTTCCTTCAAACCCTAAAAGGAAAGACTAGCCCGGATTAATTACACTCTACAAGTTCGCCAATCTTTCAGCCAGGCCAGTGTCGGTACTTTGAGGGAGGTTCCCCGTGCTTTCGCACGGACCTAATTACAGTAAACCTCGTTTTCCCAGAGGCGTAACCCCGTTGACACCTTTCTAGACACCTACTTGATCGGCTAATTGTAAAGTGCAAAACTCTCCCAGGAGTAACAATTACTCGCAGTTGGTATCGGGATCCAACTATCATATAGAAGGTATGTAATCTCATTGCAAGTTTCAACACTTGAAACTCCCGATAAAGGTTTTTACCCCTAGCACCTATGACCTTAACTATGGTCAACAAATCATAAGTACAAGTCAAGTTCTACCCGTCATTTCGTGATTAATTAGACCCACCCACATGACCTTTAACTAAGGTCAACAAAGTCACGCGACAGTCCTAACTAATCGCATCATATGCTGTGTAGGAAGACATCACTTAGCTACCGTACACTGTGCCTTAACTAAAGTCAACAAACACAACACGAATACTAAGTACTCTACTTCCTAAAATGACGGAGGGTTGCGAATGGTTTTTGTGAAAACCTTGAACGCTTTGAACTTGATCTCGTTGCGGAATCAAATGGTTTTTAAATGGAATGTTTTTGAGGCTTTTCTAGTTTTGCTAAAGGGGTCACTCCCGGTGAAGGGATCGTCGGCCCTTTCCTCGTCGAATGAGGTGCGGGATATATCATATATATCACTGTGCAAAGCGAAAACTATAGAAGCTATCAAAAAACAAACCGAGTGATGTAGCATCTGCCGGTTATTGCTAAAGGAGTCACTCCCGGTGAAGGGATCTCGGTCCTTTCCTCATCGAATAAGGTGCAGGATGTTCTATAATGAACACCGCGATGCAAAGCAAGAACTGTAGCTACCTGTTTTATTTTGAAATTCGATTCCACAACATCTATTAGGTTTATTTTCTTTCATTAATCTCATTAATGAATATCCCATCATTTAAGTCCACCTAATCATCACAGATAAATATAACGTACGCTTATGCCATCCGCATTCGCCTCGATGTCCCGTCTGCACCGTTAGGTTAGGTAACTAACGGCAGATCGAGGCAGGGCTAGCGCGGGTGTAAAACATAAGCAACGTCTATATAATATATCATATATACTATATACTACATCTATCTGAACAGAGCACAGAACATCGCATGATCACATCACAGATAACGCAGCAGAAAGAATCATATGAAATATTGGATATACTAGGACGTCCGTGTTTTCAATACGAGCCAGTATAAAACACGGATTCCACGGTCGTGATGAATAGCCAATCCCACACCCCTAGACCCCTATGAGAGCGACAAGCAACCCTACCAATTCTAGGGTTAGGAGACCCGGACTCGACTCCTCGAGATGGTCTCCCTCTGGACCCCAGAACTTGGTTACTTGTGCTCCCCTCCTTGGGTCTATCCTAGTGCAGAAAAGTAAATAATATACATCAACGGTGACAACTTCCGCAACCTGGAAGTGCCCCAAATAAAAGAATAATACATACAAGTTTTTACATGAATGAAAATGAAAAACACTCATCTCACATAAAAACCCCCCGGCTATTCGAACACGACGATCCAATATAACATATCCAGCAACACATAACATCACATGTCATCAACGTAAGTAAATATGTCCATCCCAATTGTCGTTGACATATAGCAACGAAACCGGCGATATCACATATTACACTTACGGTCACAGAAAAGAAAGTGTAAAACTACAACAGTTGGAATCCGCAACCACCTCAGACATCGCATGCCTGACCAAATGAATTACTTACACATCGCATGCCTAACAATTATAAACCCCGCATTTTAGTCTCAAAATCGAAAACACTTTTCAATATCAAGTCGGGCAATTCAACAAGATTCCCGAAAAACTGATCGAATGCTCGTCGCAAACTTTAGTGGGCGGCCGCACCCCTGATACCATCGACGAAGTGCACCAAGGCGGAACACCGCTGCCGCGAGCACCCGGACGGATGCTTTCGGCGACGGGGTTCTCCTACAGTCACTTGGTCGGGGCTATGGAGTGAGGCTGTCTATTAAGTTTACCCGGCGAGTATCCGCGTACGCTACGTGATTGCGACAGACTTTTGATCACATCAAAATTCCGTGGCAACCGATCAAGTGAGACTAAACTGCTATGTTTATAATATTCATTCCGTTATCTCATAACTATTTGTGAATTCCAATTATTGTATCACATTCCGGATAAACAGAAAATGCTAAACTTTTCGATCGAACAATCGAACACCCAAGTTTTCCCGATACTGCTCAACACATGAAATAAGTCTAACAACATTCAGTTCGTGCCTCAGTACCAACGGTCCAGCCGTAGAAGGGTCAAGCCAACGCCTCACATGTGGCACGCTGTACTGCCCCAAACCCTAAGGTTCAAACGGCAGTTCAAGACTGTCACATAATCGAGTTAAGGTTTGTTGTCTTCTAGAGGGTCCATTGCGTTACTTGCACTACTTAGAACATCGTTAAACTACGGAAAAATCCAACACTTGGAAATTTCCCGGCAGGGGAAAAAGTGGGTATTTATATCCGTTCGAACTTTTTAACATATTCTAAAAATACCCGGAAAAGCACACCGACAAAAATTAGACAGTCCGATCGAATACACCGAGTCCCCAATACAACCCAGAAAATAAAACTCTGGAATAAATATTAAAATAGTCCCAGGAAAACCAGCACTAAAAACTAGGAGTTACTGTGAAAATATAAACAGATGATGGGACAACTTGGCCGCGGAACCGCCGCACAAGCCATGCTTGTGCCGCGGTTCCGCCGCACTCTAGAAGAATCTTGCTCTCGAATTTCATAGTAATTCTTAGGATTACCTGCTGATATTTCTGCATATTTTTAATTTCGAAAAAACCACGATTTCAGAAAAAGTCCAGAGAGCAATATTAGGGTTTGGGTTTTGATTCGATCGGAGTTCTAATTCCGTCTGGACTTCGCCTAAGGCTCTGGCTAGGCTCTGATACCACTGTAGGGTTCCTAGGCACTCTAATGGAGTCTCACAAGTGATCAAACATGCACAAATCAAAAATTCCTTGTGCCTACAAACCCTAATACGGATCGTTAACTAGAAATCAAGGCGATGCAAGCAAGTAATCGAATTAAATGCTAAGGGAAAGTGACTACAACCTTTGTAGATCCAGTCTACCACTTCCTAAGCTCCGCGATGATCTCCCTCTGCTGTCCAAATCGAACCCATGATTCTAGCATTGGCATCATCGAAGAATGGGCGGGCTTGATCGTCGGTTCGATACCGAAGATGATCTACGTCGAGGCATCACAAGAACTAGCTCCAACTTCACCAAGCTTTGAAAACTTGTGAAGGAAACACCCTATACAACTTGGCAAGAGGTAGAGGATGAAGAAATAGGAAGTAGGTAGACTTTAGATTTGGATTTCTCACTCATTTTGGCTATTTGCCATTGATGGTGCAAGCTTTCTTCAACTTGAACATGAAGAAGAAGATGATAAAGAATTATGATAAGTTATCTAAATTAGATAAATAAATCAATACTTATCATTTACTAACCCTTGGTTAGTTGTAGAGAATGTACCATGGTTAACTTGAATGGTTAGGGTTAAGGATGAGACAAGAGTGGTGACTTGGTCAAAGTTTCAAGAAACTTCAACTAAAACCAAAACTAGCAACCATTCTTTTTCTCTTTACCTTTTTCTTTTTCCAAAATAAACAAAAGAATAAATAAATGAATAAGTAAATAAAATGGAACCCTAACCATTCATATAAACAAGGTCAATTCTTCACACTAACCCTAGCTTGCATGTATCATCAAACATGATACAATCTTGTGCACAAAAGTATATCACATATACAACTTGTGCATTTCAAGTGAGAAAATCCATTTAAAGTGAACCAATACTAGTTAATGCAAAGTAATATATCAAATATATAATTATACATTAAATCATTAAATCAACACTTGATTTAACGATCTGGTCATATCACATATAACCGACTAGTACCCAATGTATCGGCTTATCGAATCAATCCATGATTCGATAACTAGGTTATATCGCATATAACTAATCGATACATTCATCGCGAGAATATAATACGGTATCATATACACGCATTATTCTCGGTCCCGCACATATCTCATATGCGCTCCTATTTCGTTTCGCTTGAACCAGGAAACCTCTGTGTAGGACTCTAAAGACTCGTCAATACGCCGGCAGCAGATGATGATCATATCAAGCACCCACAAGCCACAAGCGGTCTGCTAAACGTAACGGCCACCCGGGTATTGAGCGATCAGAAGATCGACGAGCAAGCCCGCTCACACTCCTGTGAATCCAACCAGTAACACTTACCGTATAGTCCGGTCTGTCCGTCTGATATGCCGCATATCTCGCATAGGGGTGGTAAACGTCAGACCCCAATAGCTCGATAAGTCATGCCGACGTAAGGTCCATAACATTCGTGAAACTACTGATAACTCTTACCAGTATATCCCTGCAACCCTGGCCAGGGATTTCCTGTTATGGCCAGTCGAGCATAGCACAACATCAACCCCCAATACCGGCAGAGACGAATCCCCTCCTATCGCTCATTGCCTCCATGTGAATCGGGACTGTACCCAATAACCACCTGTTTGCACAACTCAGTAGAGCCGTGGTAGGGTGGAAATCAAAGCACAGTGGGAGACACACAAGACTCTATGACGATCTCGGGACAACAGACTAAGCTGTACCAGTGTCACCAGAGAACTGCCATCTGACGTGAGGTATAATACCATCTGGGAGTTCTCGGCGAGTCCGTTCAGTGTACCCAGTATCCACTGAGCACCCGCATACCATCTCCGATGTCAAACACCAATGGATATGGGATCATCCATCGCCCATCGCATGGGTCGAGAAGATATACGCTAGTCTACTCTGGAATATCGATGCCCCGTCTCGATATTCCCACGACTAGGAACAATGAAGGATGTACTCATTGACTACCCAGGCCCCACTAGTATGATCTGCATCATAGTCCTGGAAGTCGAGTACACATCCTAAGGGCTTTATCAACATGTAATCAGAGAGACAGAAAATATACATGTTAAGATAAAGAGCAACCAGATAGCGTACTATCATGTCGAGCAAGAAAGTCCTACCTATATATGTCCCAGCATCCACTACAATATACATCCAATGTACAGTAATGGCCTCTAGGGCATACATATAACTAACACTAGTATGATACAGTAATGGCCTCTAGGACATATACACTAATAAGATCCGGATGGACTTAAGCATAGCCACTGGAGAAAATGTTTCATCATAACCCACACCTGGTCGTTCACGAAAACCCTTTGCTATAAGTCTAGCTTTGAAAGTCTCAACTTTTCCATCTACACCATATTTCTTTTTAAAAATCCACTTGCTCCCAATGGGTTTTACCCCTTCAGGAGCATTTTCCAAAATCCATACTTTGTTGGTGTACATGGATTCCATCTCAGATCGCATTGCATCCATCCATTTCACAGTCACCACTCGTGATGGCCTGCTCGAAACTAGTTGGGTCATCATCTTCTATGATACAATCCTCGCTTCCACCATCAATGAGAAAACTGTCGTATCTTTCAAATGGATGAGAAACCCTACTAGATCAGCGGAGAGGCTGGGGTTCGTCGGGTACTACTGAATCCTCTGGTTCTATCAAGTTTTCTGCTATAGTTTGTGTCGCTGGAACCTCTTCCGGTTCTACCTCCTTGCCATAAATTTCTTTTTCAAGAAATTCCTTTTCTAAAAAGATGGCATGTCGAGAAACAAATACTTTTTGTTCCTCAGTGTGGTAGAAGATATACCCTTGTGAGTTCTTGGGATATCCTACAAACTTACATAAGACATATCTTGCCTCGAGTTTGTCCGGATTTTGTCTTTTGATATAGGCTGGACAACCCTATATCTTAACATACTTAAGAGATGGTCTCTTCCCTTTCCATATCTCATATGGAGTGGTAGGCACTGATTTGGTAGGAACCATATTCAATAGGTGTATGGCTGTCTCAAGCGCATACCCCCAGAAAGAAATAGGCAACTCAGCCTCGCTCATCATAGAGCGCACCATATCTAATAGGGTGCGATTCCTCCGTTCCGATACACCGTTGTGCTGTGGTGTATAAGGAGGAGTAAGCTGAGAGAGAATCCCATTCTCTTTTAGATAATCCAGAAAATCATTGCTTAAGTATTCTCCTCCACGATCAGATCGAAGAATCTTAATACTTTTGCCCGTTTGGTTCATTACTTCGTGTTTATATTCCCTGAATTTCTCAAAAGCTTCAGACTTGAGTTTCATCGGAAACACATGTCCGTATCTAGAGAGATCGTCAGAATGTAATGAAGTAGGAAGAACCGTTCCTGGCATGCGTAGACATGGGACCGCATACATCACTATGTACCAGTCCTAAGAGTTCGGTAACTCTTTCTCCGTGTCCACTAAACGGAGCTTTGGTCATTTTTCCTTTGAGACATGAATGGCAAGTATCATAAGATGATAATTCGAACGGATTCAAATATCCATCTTTATGTAACTTAGCTAGTCGTGTCGCATTGATATGACCAAGTCTACAATGCCACAAGAAGGATTCGTTCATTTCTGAACTTTTCCTCTTGTGTGTGTTTTGTATATTGAAGACTGCATTTTGATTGAGAATGAATATGCCATTATGTAACGAGCCTGATGCAATCAACTTTTGATCTAGGAATATATTCATAACATTATACTTTGCTACAAAATTATATCCTTAATTACTTAATAAAGAAACTGATATAATGTTGCACATCATGTTCGGTATATAATAGCACTCATTCAGAATCAGTGTATTACGACTTGGCAATACTAGGTGATATTCGGCAACTGCTTTGGCTGCAACATTTGCCCCATTCTCTACTTGAACGGAATGATCACATTTTCCCAGTTCTCTACCTTTCCGCAGCCCATCTAACAATTTACATATGTGGGATCCTGATCCGGTATCTAAATACCCAGGACGTAGGGTGAACTGAGAAACAGTTCTCAATAACTAACACACCTCAAGAAGACGCATCAACATGCATGTTCTTTTGGGCGGCTTGAGAATCCAGATATTCTCCTATTCCCTGTTCAGTCTTATAACTCTTATAAGAAAGAACGGGTCCAACGTTCCCCAGCTCAGTATAATAAGCGGGTTCAGTCAATACATCCATATTATTATCTTGATTATGGCCTGACATGGTCGCTACCTGGAGAGAGAGAGAAAAAAACACATTAGCGTATACTCTTGCAAGATTAGATTGGTTATTATCTTATCTAATCAGGATGTCTCCCACTGTTTTTATCAAATCTTCCTTCAAACCCAAAAAGGTAAGATTAGCCGGGATTAATTACACCCTACAATTTCGTCAATCTTTTAGCCAGATCAGTGTCGGTACTTGAGGGAGGTTCCCCGTGCTTTCGCACGGACCTAATTAAAGTAAACCTCATTTTCCCAGAGGTGTAACCTCGTTAACACTTTTCTAGACACCTACTTGATCGGCTAATTGTCCTGTGTAAAACTCTCCCAGGAGTAACACTAACTCACAGTGGGTATCGGGATCCAACTATCTCATAGGAGGTATGCAATCTCATTGCAAATTTCAACACTTGAAATTCCCGATAATATTTTGCCCCTAACGTGCTATGACCTTGACGAATGCCAACAAACCATAGTCCGCTAGTCAAGTTCAACTCGAACATTTCTTGATTGAATTAAACCCAGCCGTACGTCCCTTGACGAAAGCCAACAAAGCCGCACGACTACCCTCACCCAATCTCATCATATGTAACAGATAAGTAATAGTTAGTTACCGCACACTACGCCTTGACGAAAGCCAATAAACGTAGCACGAATACTAAGTATTATCTATCTGAAATGTCGGAGGGCTACGTAGGTTTTTTCAGAAAAACCCTGAGCGTAATGAACTTGATATCGTTGTAGAATCATGTGAATTTTGAAAAGGAGTGTTTTTGAGGTTTTTCTTAGTTTTGCTAAAGAGGTCACTCCTGGTGAAGGGATCTCGGCTCTTTCCTCATCGAATAAGGTGCAGGACATATCATATATATCACTGTGCAAAGCAAAACTCTAAAAGGAATCAAAAGACAAATCGAGTTTTGTAGCATCTGCCAGTTTCGCTAAAGAGGTCACTCCCGGTGAAGGGATCTCGGCTCTTTCCTTATTGAATAAGGTGCAGGGTATATCATATATACCGCTATGCAAAGCAAGACTGTAGCTACCCTTTTTATAAAGTTTTGATTCTACAACATCTTTTAGGTTTCTTTTCTTTTTATTAATCTCATTAATAAAATCCCATCAGCTTATGCTTCCTAAGCATCACAGAAGGAACGAAAGCAGTAATATTTATATATCAGCATATATATATAGAGTATAAGCATTCGTCTCAGGCAGTAATATGATCTCATCACAGAACATTGCAGCAGAAGAACATATATGAAATATTGGATATACTATGTTGTCCGTGTTTTCAATACGAGCCGGTATAAAACACGGATTCCACGGTCGCGATGAATAGACAAACCCACATCCCTAGACCCCTACGAGAGCGGAAAGTAACATTGCCAATTCTAGGGTTAGGAGACCCGGTCTCGACTCCTCGAGATGGCCTCCCTCTGGACCCTAGAACCCTGTTACTTGTGCTCCCCTCCATGGGTCAACCTAATGCGGAAAAGTAAATAATATACACTGGTGACATCAACCTCAACCCGGAAGTGCCCCAATAAAAGAATATTACATATAAATGAATTTTATATGAATGAAAATAAAAACCCTCATCTGACATAAAACCCCCGGCTATTCAGAACACGACGATCCAATATAACATATCACAGCAACACATAATATTACATATCATCAACGTAAGTAAGTATGCATACACCGATCGTCGTTGACGTATAGCGACGAAAACCGGCAATACAACTACATACTACACTTACGGTCACAGAAAAGAAATTGTAAAACTACAATATTTGGAATCCACAATCACTTTAGACATCGTAAATCCGAAATATCACATACTTCGCATTTCATGCCCAACTCTATGAATTCCACATATTGTATCACATTCCAGATAAATAGACAATATTAAACTTTCCGAACAGATAATCAAATACCCAAAATTTCCTAAATTGCTCAACACTTGAGCGGAGTTCAAATAATCCCAGAATATGTCACAGTACCGGTGATCCAGCCGTAGAAGGGTCAAGACAACGCCTCACATGTGGCACGCCGTACTGCCCCAAACCCTAAGGTTTGGCAGTTCAAGACGGTCACATAATCGAGTTAAGGTTTGTTGTCCTCTAGACGGTCAACCGTTTAACTTGTACAATTTTTCCGAAAGATTTAAACCCGATAAAAATTCAACACTTGAAAGTTTTTCGTGCGAGGAAAAAATGAGTTAATGATATCCGTTCGAACATTTTAACAGTTTCTAAATATCCGGAAATAATAACGAATTTAAATTTTCTGATCGAATCAACGATTAAAAAATAAACCCCAGAACACTCAACATTTGAGTCAGATTAAAAGTACCCAGAAAATTACAAAATCACCTACGGATATAACCATAGGAAAACGAGTCAACGATTTGACTGTACGGCCGCGGATCCGCGGCAGGAGCAAGGTATTGCCACGGTTCCGTGGCTGAATGTACAGATCATTGACACGTGTTTCACAGTGATGCTTCTATTTTCTTGCTTGTATTTTTAAGTATTTTTAATTCTAAAAAATCACAATTTTGAAAAAAATGCAGAGAGGGCTCTAAAATTACGTTTCGGTGTTCGATCGGAGTTTTAACTTCGTAAACACATCGCCTAATGCTCTAGCTAGTCTCTGATACCACTGGTGGGTTCCTAGGCACTCTTGTGAAGGTTCATAAGGTATCAAACATGCCCGAATAAAATTTTAGACGTGCCGAACAACCCAAAGCCGGGATCTTTGCTAGATTATTAGGGTTTAACATGCAAGTAAACATCATTACTACTAAGTGTGAGGGATTACAAACTTTGTAGTCCGCTCCTTCGCTTCATAAGCTCCTAGTAGAAGGCCGTTCACCGTGATCCACGATCTCCCGGACTCAAGAGAGGCTCCACGACTCGAACGATCCATGCTAGCTTGTAGTGTTCCGCTTCTCCGATGATCTACGTCGAAATTGCTATAACTCAAGCTCTCTCACTCTAATGAGGTGAACACCCTAATCTAATGGGCTAGATTAGATGAGGATGATGGAGTAGTATTTATGCTTTCTTTTTATATCATTTTCTCAAAAGAAATCATCACAAAAGAAATAACTAGTGAGCTCTTTCAAAAACTCAAGAGAGAAGAAGATGAAGAATAATGAGATAAATCCTTTTGTGATGAATAGTAGATAAGAATATATGATTGATTATGGAACCATGGTCAAGGATGAGAAGCTTAACCTTTGTAGAGAATAAACTAGGGCTAGGTTTTGGTTAGGTTAGAAATGAGTCATGGATAAATATCAACCATAATATCTTAACCAAGACAAAAGCAAAGCTTCTAGATAGTGCAAGAAGAAGCTAACCCTAATCAAACCCTAATCCCTTTTTATCATCTCTAAACTTGTTTCATTATCAATCATATCATGTTACTATAATATATGTCACATATATATTATATTTGTAACAAAAGAAAATAATACAATTAATATATATATCGCATATATATATATATATCGATGTATTATCCGGTGAGAAAATGAAATAATAAAGCAAGCCAATATTAAATAATGTAATACAATATATCATATATATTATTATACATCAAATTATCGAATCAACACTTGATCCGACGATCCGGCTATATCGAATATAACCGACTAATATATCATGTACCGATTCATCGAATCAACACTTGATCCGATGATCCGGTTCATATCTAAATATCGCGAGAATATAGTACGGTATCACATATCGCATTATCCTCGGTCCTGCACATATCACATATGTGCCTCTACTCCGTTTTGCCTGAGCCAAGAAACCTCTATGTTGGACTCTGAAGAATCGTCAATACGCCGGTAGCAGGTGATGATCATATCAAACACCCAGAAGCTGCAAGCGATCAGCTAAACATAACAGCCACCCAGGTATTGAGCGATCAGAAGATCAACAAGCTAGCCTGTCCGTTCTCCTGTGAATCCAATCAATAACACTCCCGTACAGTCCGGTCTGTTCGTCTGATATGTCGCATATCAAGTCTAGGGGTGGTATACGTCAGACCCCAGTAACCGATAAGTCATGTCGATGTGAGGCTCATAACAGATCGAGAAACTACTGGTAACACTTACCAGTATATCTCCAATATCAGCCCTGGCCAGGGACTTCCAGTTATAGCCAATCGAACACAGCACAACATCAACTCCCTATACCGGGAAAGACGAATCCCCTCCTATTGCTCATTGCCTCCATGTGATTCGGGACTGTACCCAAAAGCCACCATTTTGCACGCCCTCTTGGACGTGGTAAGGTGGAAATCAAAGCACAGTGGGAATCACACAAGACTCTATGACGATCTCGGGTCTACAGACTACCCTGTACCAGTGTCACCGGAGAACTGCCATCTAACGTGTGGTATATCACCATCTGGGAGTTCTCGGCGAGTCCGTCCAGTGTACCCAGTCTCCACTGAGCACCCGTACACCATCCTTGATGTCAAACACCGATGGAGATGGGATCATCCATCACCCATTATATGGGTCAAGATGCGTATACGCTAGTCTACTCTGGTGTATCGATGCCCTGTCTCGATATACCCTCGACTAGGATATACTCATCGACTACCGTGGCCCCACTAGTATGATCTCATCATAGTCCCAGTAGTCGAGTACAGATCCTAATGGCTTTATCAACATGTGTGAGAAAATCAGTAAACCAATACAAGTCAATATGTTAAGATAAAGTGAAACCAAACAGCATATTATCATGACGAGCAAGAAAGTCCTCTCTGTATATATCCAAGCATCCATCATAATATACATTATATGTACAACAATGGCCTCTAGGGCATATACATAACTAACAATAATTATGACATTCTACGAAAACCAAAATTCATTCTCGTATAGTTTTCGTGAAATTATTTTTTTATTATTTAAATTCCCAAAATAATATTTTATATTTCTGAAATGTTACAATTATGCAAACGCACTTGTGCAGTTGTAATTGTCTTTGTTTGTTTTACGCCTGTAAATTTTTTTACATTCTGTCAAAACAGAACATAGATTCGACTTTTTGCTACATTTCACTTTCACCAAATTCTTTTCTTCATTGACGTTTTCTTACCCTCACCTTCTACGCTTTCACCACACTATATTCTTTTAGTGTATGTTCGTTTGGACTTGGGACCCTAGTGCCCATTTAGTCCTCGTTTCGTTAGTCGCTACCGACTACACGATCGACTCAGAATTCAAAACTCCTTCTACGTCCCTTTCACCTTTACCTTTTTCATTCAAATCCGACGTTGACCGTGATTCTGTTCATACGTTCACCTTCACTTTCACCAAGCTCCTCTTCCGAGATGTCAGGATCTCCTCCTAACATCACTTTACCAACCACGGGAATCATTCAACCGCCATTTGGTGAGAATAACCGACCACCTCTTGTTGCGGTGCCACAGCGAATCGCGCTTCAAGATCGTTTCTACCCAACACGCTCTGTGCTTCCCACTTGTCTTTCCCTTCTACCAGCCAATAGGGAAAACTTTGAAATTAAGCCCCACTTCATCAATACGCTGCCAAAGTTTCACGGGCTTGAATCTAAAGATGCCTATATCTTCATAAACAAATTCCAAAATGTGTGCGCGATGATGAAGACAACCCAACTGTCTAACGATGCTTAACGGCTACGTGTTATACTTTTCACTCTGTGTGATCTTACTGAAAAGCGGTTGTATAGCACCGCATCACATTCGATAACTAGTTGGGAGAAATTTGTGAAAGCATTTCTGAAGAAATTCTACCAAAATCACAAAACCTCTAAGATCCGAAACGAGATAAACCAATTCACCCAGCTTCCAACCAAACCTTTTTGGAAGTGTTTTGACCGGTACAAGGACCTTCTTGTTCAGTGTCCTCGTCATGGTATTGAGAAAGGGCAACTTTGGCAAACTTTGTACGAGGGCCTGAATCTAGTAACTAGGCAGTTGATGGAAACCATTTGTCAAGACCACTTTTATTCAAATCTGACGAGGAAGCTTGGCTATTCTTCAATGACCTTGTGGAGCAGACGCTACAATGGGAGAGCACCACACCGAATTCTTCATCTTCTTCTACTTCTTCTTCCAGTCAATCTAGGGCAGGCGTTCACCAGCTCGATATCTTTATTGCAATTAAAGCCGAAATGATTGCAATCACGAGAAAACTTGAGGCGATTGAAAGAAGATTTTCATCTCCTTCTCTTAGCCCTATGGCTCCCTTTCGCACTATTTGTGCTTGTTGTTCAGATCCATCTCATTTGACCGAAGAGTGTCCTTACAATCCACCATCTCAAGGACAGGATCAGGTTAATGCTGCATTTCAGAAAAGACCAAGAAACGATCCATACTCTTCCACATATAACACTGGTTGGAGTAACCAACATAATTTCTCCTGAAACCAGAACCAGAATTAGTTCCAAGGCCTGAACAACTTTCAGAGGGCCCCTCCACAACAACAACAAGCTCAGCAACAATTTCAGCAACCTTTCCAATCCCAACTTTTTCAGAATCCGATGAACAACATTGCACCATACAACAATTCTTTTCCTCAAAACAACAACTTTGTTCCATTAAATAACAATAAGATTTTCTCGCTAGAACGACGTCTTGATGCTTTTATGAAGCAATCAACTCAATCCACCGTGAACATTCAATCTGCCAATCAATCACTTGTGCAACGCACAGCTTCTCATGGACAGAGCATCAAAACCATCGAGACCCAGATTGCACAGCTGAACGAGGCATTGAGCGAGCAAGAAAAAGGAAAACTTCCGTCTCAACCATTACCCATTCCTGGTCACCCACATAATACACATATTGCTCTCGAACAATTAAATCATAATGTGAGTGCCGTGACTACATTGAGATCAGGAAGAATGCTGAACAAAAGCATCGGCGCACGAAATGATGATGATAACACTCCGGCTTCTTCTTCTTCTTCTCCTTCATCTTCTGAGACCATTGTCCATCTTCACAGGGCTCTTCTTCAAAAACTGCTGCTTCGAACGGACCCACCTCTCACTCCACTCAAACTCCAGTTTTAGGGTCCGTTCCAACTCCACAATCTCCTCCACAAATATTGGACTCGACCAGTTTAAACAGAGCTCCATTTCAAAACCGGTTGAGATCCAATAAACAAAGTCCACAAATGGAGAAGGTTGTGGAGTTGTTCAAATAGGTTAACATAAACATTTCCCTCTTAAATGCAATCTAACAAGTCCCCTCTTATGCGAAAATTTTGAAAGACTTGTGCACTAAGAAGAGGAAATCTCAGATACCGAAGAAAGTTTTCTTAGCAAGTAACGTGAGTGATTCTCTTGCCCAAGATTTACCATAAAAACGGAAGGTCCCAGGTTGTCCTACGATTTCAATTATCATTAAAGATAAGAACATCAATCGCGCTCTTTTGGATCTCGTTGCCAGTGTTAACCTTCTTTATTATTCAGTTTTTGAGCAACTTGGTGTAGGAGAACTGAAACTTACACATTGTACTCTTCAAATGGTTGACCGATCTATCACCTATCCTAGGGATGAGCTAGAAGATGTATTAATTAAGGTTGCGGACTTCATATCCCCCGTTGACTTCATTGTTTTAGATACACAATCTGTAGCCAACCCCCATAATCAAATTCCGGTGAATCTCGGTCGCCTATTCCTTGCAACCTCAAATGCGGTGATCAATGGTCGAAATGGTTCCATGAACCTATCTTTTGGTAACATGACAATTGAACTCAACATTTTCAGGTTAGGAAATCAGCCATCCGAACCGAACGCTCATATACTGGATATCTGTTCCATTCAGGAGATCGCCCCCGAAGATTGTGAATTTGAAGAATTTTTGTTCGATCATGGTGATCTTGACGCCACTAATGCGTTCTTCTTTGAACCCAACGCTTTTGACTACGACAAAGAATACGAGTGCTTCACGTTTTTGAACGATCTTGACATATCACCACCTGGGTTGGAATCTTTTGAATTTTCGGATGAGTTAGTTGAACCATCCGACTCTGTTTCATACACTCACTTTGAACCCCTATTGGAATCCTTTGAGTTCAAGGCACGTTCTCCGATCTTACCTTCAGTTGTTTTTCCTCCGACGCTCGAATTCAAGCCACTGCCGCCTCACCTTAAATATGCTTACTTAGGTGAAAACGAGACTCTCCCGGTAATCATTTCGGCTTCTCTAGCTCTAGAGCAAGAGAAAGCCTTGCTTTCGGTCTTGCAATCAAATCGGCAAGCTTTCTGCTGGACGATGGCGGATATCAAGGGGATTAGTCCCCTGATTGTTGAACATCACATTGATATGATGAATGATGCCAAGCTAGCTAGGGATCTACAGAGATGATTGAATCCAGTCATAAAGGAGGCTGTGAAGAAAGAGATTGTAAAATGTCTGGATAGCGGTATCATTTACCCTATATCCAACAGTCAATGGGTTAGTCCGATACACGTTGTCCCTAAAAAGTAGGGCATTTCGGTCATCACTAACGAGGCAAATGCGTTAATCCCCACTCGCACCTAAACCGGGTGGCGAGTATGCATTGATTATCGAAAACCCAATACCGCAACGCAGAAAGATCACTTTTTGCTACCTTTCATTGACCAAATGCTTGAAAGATTAACTAGACATTAGTTTTATTGTTTTCTAGATGGTTATTCAGGTTACAACCAGATTCCCATCGCCGAAAAAGACCAAGACAAAACCACTTTCAATTGTCCTTTCGGCACGTTCGCATATCGTTGCATGCCCTTTGGGTTATGAAATGCCCTCGCTCCTTTTCAGCGGTGTATGATGTATATATTCTCTGACATGGTCGAGAAGTTTCTGGAGATATTTGTAGACGACTTCTCCATCTTTGGAGACTCTTTTAATGAATGTTTACAACATCTTGACGCTGTCCTTACCCGATGTAAGGATAAGAATCTCACTTTGAACTGGGAGAAATGACACTTCATGGTACGCGAAGGTATTGTCTTAGGACATATCATTTCGCGAAACGGCATCGAGGTTGACAAATCAAATATTGATGTCATTTCCAATCCCCTCCTCCAAAATACGTGAGAGACATCAGATCTTTCCTTGGACATGCCGGTTTTTATAGATGGTTCATCAAGGATTTTAGCAAGATTGCTAGACGCTTGACACTTCTGCTGGCCAAGGACACAACGTTCAACTTCAACTCGGATTGTCTGAATGCTTTTGAATCATTATGAAGCTCACTCACTACATTTCCCATGCTATCTTCTCTCGACTGGGCACATCCTTTTGAGATCATGTGCGATGCATCAGACTTTGCTATTGGTACGGTCTTAGGAAAGCACATCGAAAAGATGTCGCACATGATCTACTACACGAGCCGGACCTTGAACGACGCGTGACTGAACTATACAACAACTGAGAAAGAGTTCTTGGTGGTTGTATTCTCTTTGGAGAAATTCAGGCCAAATCTTATCGACTCCCCAGTCGTCGTCTACATTGATCATTCTGCTTTGAAGCATCTTTTCGTGCAAAAGGATGCCAAGTCTCGGCTAATACGTTGGATCCTCTTACTTCAAGAGTTTGACCTTGTCATTAAGGACAAAAGCAGATGTGAAAACGTTATCGCCGATCAACTTTCACGACTTCCTTCTTCGCCAACGATACCTCTCCCAATAAACAATACTTTTTCTGATGAACAACTCTTGACCATATCTTCCAAACCATGGTTCGTAGATATTATGAACTATTTAGCAACATGACTCAAAGCGAATGGTCGAGTTAGGACAAACTTAGATTTTTCTCCCAAGTAAAACACTTTTACTAGGACAAACCCTACTTGTTCAAGTATTGTCCAGACCAAATAATTCGACGGTGTGTCCCTGAAATGAGTTCAAGAGTGTATTGTCATTCTGCCACGATCAAGCGTGTGGCGGGCATTTTGGCCCAAGAAAGACAGCTGGAAAGTCTTGCAGTGTGGCTTTTATTGGCCAAAACTTTTCAAAGATGCACATGTTTACTGCAAAACTTGCTCTCGGTGCCAATATTTGGGCCGGATCTCCAGGAGAAATGAAATGCTGCTCCAATCAATTCTGGCTGTTGAGATGTTCGATATTTGGGGGATTGATTTCATGGGCCCGCTCCCCACCTCTTTTGGGAACTTGTACATCCTTCTAGCTGTTGATTATGTCTCCAAATAGGTTGAAGCAATACCGAGCCGGACGAGAAACAACAAGATTGTCATTATATTCCTGAAAGAAAACATCTTCTCCAGGTTCGGGCATCCTCGTGCTATCATTAGCGATAATGGGACACATTTCTGCAATAGATCTTTTGAGGCCTTACTGCAGAAATATGAGATTAATCACAAGCTATCGACGCCCTATCATCTCCAAACAAGGGGGCAAGCCGAGATTTCAAATCGGAAAATCAAGCAAATATTGGCGAAAACATTTTCCAAGAACCGTAAAGATTGGACTTTGAAATTAAATGACGCCCTTTAAGCATTCCGAACTGCTTACAAGACTGATCTTGGTATGTCTCCATATCAGCTTATGTACGGAAAGGCTTGCCACCTACCTGTTGAGATCAAGCATCGCACATTGTGGGCGATTAAAGAGCCGAACTTCAATCTTGACGATGCGGGCAGCTTTCGGAAGTTGCAGATAAACAAATTGAATGAGCTTTGGGATGAAGCTTACAAAAACGCGGTCGTTGTAAAGAACCGAACGAGAGTGTTTCATGACAAACACCTTATACGCAAAACTTTCACGCCTAGACAACAAGTACTTATTTACGACACCAGACTCCACTTACATCCTGGTAAGCTCAGATCTCGCTGGATGGAATCTTTTCTTGTGCGGTGTGTATACCCGCACGACGAAATGGATTTGGAAAATCCAAGGGACGGTTCGGTTTTAAAAGTAAGAGGACACAGATTGAAACCGTTCTTTACCACAGAACCATCGGAGGAGCTCCTGATATTACAGGATCCGGTTTACCTTGCCTAATCTTCCTCTGTTTACCACCAAACATTGGTTATCCAGCCATAAACAGTGGAAACACTGTTTCAAATAAATTTGGGGGTTTGTATATATTATCTTGTATATATATATATATATATATGGATATTCTTGTCTAGTGCGTATCCATTTTCTTTTTTATGAGCAATCTTGTCTGGTGATGTTCGGTTTTGTGTGTCGGGTATATTTTTCCTGGTAAAAATCCCTTTAAAAAAGAGAAAAAGGGAAAAACAAATAAAAAGAAAAGAAAAGAAAAAGAAAAAAAAACAGGAGGGGGCTTTTTGTAAAGGGGTATTTTTGTAAAACCATCTTATAACACTACCAACTCTGATCCAAGCCCCATCAAAGAAATCAAACAACAAAATATGTCTTCTCTCCTCTCCCCTGAAGCAACCAAGAAGCCCTAGCCCGTAAATTCGCAAATCGACCGCCGGATTCCCCTTTTTCCCCGCCGCCGCTGATCTTCTGGTCTCCAATCGACGAAATTTTTTCCCCTCTCTGTAAGATTTTCTCTTCTCAGTACTCCCTTATTGTTTGATTTCCCTGTAAATTTTGTTTACCCACTGCCATGGCTCCCATCTATTGTGAGAATTTTTTTGTAAATGTGCTCACCCATGAGATTTATGGGAGCTAAGTTTACAATGCGAATTGTCAGATGGAATGGGAATATTTGTTATATGGGGATGAGGATATGTGTACAATTCAAGAATTGGTGGATGAATTTTACGATGCTTTGAGAGCGAGTGGGCCATTTCAGCATCGTGTTTGCTTTCATTTTCAGGGGAGGAGAAGGATGTTCTCGCCAAAAACAATTTCCAATGTCACTAACATCCCCACCCGACCAGGATTTCAGTACCCATTAGAGCTCGCTGAGTATAGGACGATCGTTGGATCGAGATGTGAACTGCGGGATAATTGGCTAAATGCCCAGTATATGTATCGAAATGTGTATGCTGCTTGCTGCTGGGTGTACCGCAATGTTAAAGGGCACAGCCGAGTTTCTTCTTTCCCAGCGATTGTGGGCCATGTCGTTCATTGGTTGATGACAAAGAACTATCAATTTTGCACTATGAACATGTTGTTCACAACGATCATGGAGGGGGTAGCAGGGCAAAAACTTTTACTTACAGTCCTCGTTATACAGATTTGCCACGACTATATGGTGGAGGATGACTACGATGCCTGGGTTACTATGTACGACACAGTACCGGTTGAGATTGAAAGGATTTCGTGGGGCTACACAGACACCCGATGCGAGCAGCAGATATGGTCACCCACAGACCCGAGCGAGCATGCGGTGCCTCAGACATGTTTTGAAATCTACCTAAACGAAGATATACTAATAGATCCCAATGATTTGCACTGGATGGAGGTCCGTGGCATCAAGACACTAATTAGGCAGAACAAAGAGATAAAGAAACAATTGAGCCAGATACTTGCAAATCAGGAAAAGGCAAGTGGATGCGGCCAAGGCAAAGGAAAGGGAAAGGCTAGGTGATGATAAAGGCATTGTCCATTGAGATGGGGTTTTATCATGTATCGAGCATATAGTGTTGCATTTGCATATTTCTTGCATTTCAGTGTTTCATTTCATGTATTTTTCTTTTATTTTGCATGTAGTTGCATTGCACATTTTCTTTTGTATTGGATTCTGCCGTTTGTATCCGAAAATCTAAAAAACCATAAAAATTGAAAATTTTCCAAAAATATAAAAACTTTTTCGTTAAGTTAGCTGGTGAAAAAGCTTAGATTCAAAATATCGACAGTTTAGTATGATTAAATAGAAACAACTAAATTCTATTTCTAGATATTGAAAACCCGAACGATAACCCTCCTTGGAGTTTAACTATAGCTAATATACGTCTTTTACATCACACTGCACGTGTCGTTAGTTTTGAAAATTAGGTGAAAAGTTTGATATGTCTTAAAACACTTTTAAAATTAGCGAACTCCTCCAAGATCAATCCGGTTTTTCTTAGATATGTAATACCGAGAATAGTTATAAAGCAAAGTGGATATGAAAGGATATTATTGATGCTTTAATAAAAGCTAAGTCTGAAAAATAACCTCTCTAAAAAATTGATTAGAGTGATCGCACACCTTATCTACTCAAAACACGTCTTATATCTTGAAAAGAATTGAACAACTTGCAATTTCTCCGTTCACATTGAATTGTCACGATTTTCACGCCAAAATGAGTCCTTTTGTTTTAGGGCCTAGGTAACTTAGGCAATTAAGTCCGCCGGGATGTCTCTACACCTAATGCCCTAAAACCAACTGGTTTGAGTGCATTGGCCTAAAACTCGATAAGAAGCCTAGAAAATTCAATTTAAAAACAAAGTTAAGCAAGTGTTCTCTCCGAGTTAAAATTCCTAATGGTTCTTTGTGTGAGAATAATCTTGACTAAATACAAATATTTATAAAAAAATTATTTTTAAACGGAGATATGACGGTTTTACTTAATGATAAAGGCTAATGCACGTTCACGAAGGTCTGTATGAAACGAAAACAAGTAAAATATGGTGTGAAGAATAAGACCTAGTTTTCTATTAAAGATGATAGAAATTCTGAATTTGAAACCAAACTGGAGAACGAAACTTGAGGAAAACTTAAGAAAAACTTAACTCTTTATAAACGTGTATGACCCTTTCGAAGTTTTATCCGGTCCTTATTTGGTGACATTACGACTTTAATCGAATTTTTTAAAACATAACGACGCTAATTGCATGTCACGACCCAAAGTTTGGCCCGTGACCGGCTCTTAATCACATAACGTCTACAGGCGTAACGCGACCAAGTGAACCGAAAACCCGGAAATCAAACCAGTGAAAGTAGAGAGTGTTATAAGTTTTTAAAAGAAACCACTTACTAACATGATAAGAAATCTAAGTAAACAATCACCAAGATAACAATATACGACGCCGTAGCGAAGATCAAGATCCATAAGTGGGAACATCACAGATAGGATAAACTGCAAGTACAGTCGGCTCACAACGAGCTCGACACCAGAATACAAATATAATACATCATCGTCCTCACACTGTCTCTAAGTCAAATACATACATGGTAGATGGAGAATACTAGATACAACAATGTACAAAACTGAAAGATAAACAGAAACCGCACAAAACCCACCTATCAGCAAAAGAGCTAGTACACGAACTATGGGGGTATCTGTCTTAAAAGATGCAACCGCAGCCTGCCGCGACTACTCCGAAGGGCAACCTGCAAACACTGTGGCAAAACGGGGGTAAGTTGCCAACTCGTGAATAGAGATAACATATAAAGGTAATCGCGAGCATACACGTACTGCGCTACTCTATCATATGCCAACAGATGATTTCAATGTGTGATAAGCAGTATGTGCAATAATCATGCAAGTGCTCTATCAGGTAATGTAACTACAGGATGAGGTACAATAGTAAATGCTGAGCAGGGGAAATATAATATCTACACGGAATGTCAACGTGGAATATATAATCTGTGTCCATCAATGCACCCAGATCCCCTAAATAGCTCAGGCGCCGGCACTCTAATCGGCCCTCAAATCCTGTACATCTCTGAGAATCCCGAGTGCCCAACATCGGCACCCAAATATCATAAATACTCGTGTCCAGCATCGACACACAAATCCTCATCCATCGGGTCCCGTCAGTCCGGGTCAGCCCACGGGCTCCGTCTGCGGTATCGGCCACCGGCCCCGGCAGTACGAATCACCCCGCATCCATCTATCGACTCTGATCAGTACCCTCCGGATAACTGTCAGGTCCAACCAATCACCGGTAGGTAGTAGTCCCTCTGCCAGGCTCACCGTCTACTGCACACCGAAACCGTTCTCACCCCGGGGTACCATACCGGGTCCACCATGTACCCGTAATCGGCCTCAACCAGCTCCTCGATTCGGGTTCACATATATCACTCTAGCACCGAGAAAACACATGGTGGACGCTCCGAAATATCATATCAAGGGAACCGGGTTTTTAAATGATTACATATTTGCAATAGCCACGGTTCCCAAATCCAGAAATCATATGTAATCCAAACCAAAATGCAAGTCAATGATCCGATATGATATGTGCGTCAAATATAAATATCATGTCAAGTCACATATAGATAAGCTACAATATAATGATCCGATGTGATATATGCATCAAGTATGAATATCATGTCAAGTCACATATAGATAAGCTACAATATAATGATCCGATGTGATATATGCATCAAGTATGAATATAATGTCAAGTCACATATAGATAAGCTACAATATAATGATCCGATGTGATATATGCATCAAGTATGAATATCATGTCAAGTCACATATAGATAAGTTACAATATAATGATCCGATGTGATATATGCATCAAGTATGAATATCATGTCAAGTCACATATAGATAAGCTACAATATAATGATCCGATGTGATATATGCATCAAGTATGAATATCATGTCAAGTCACATATAGATAAGCTACAATATAATGATCCGATGTGATATATAATCCTACAGTGTGCGTGTCATGGCAATTACTAACGGTGTGTGTGTAACATGCAGGATAGTGCTCGTGCAACATGGACCGTTAGTAATGGTGCAGTGTTCTATCAATTCTAATTTATATCCATATAACAGGGAATGCAGTATGCTCTAAATAGTAGCCATGAACAGTCAATGTATATAAAAGAAACTATAAGGTCCTATCAGCCCTGACGTAGAACGCCATGCGGGCGATATCCCCGTAGATGTGAAATCTACTCACCGTAGTCTCTCGCTAGGTATAGCTAACAACTTGTTTCCCCTTCTGCACGGCGTTCGCCGTACTCGCCTGCGAACCTAGAATTACACAATATATCACACGTAAGCTTGAAGTCACACAAACGCGACATTAAAGCCGAACTAGTAACTCGTGTCGCGAACCAACCGCGCATGTGCGCGATACGCTAAAACGTGTGGTTACGCGCCTGAAACTACCCCGACGCGTCGCGATACGCAGAAACCCTAAACCCACACACACGTATCACGCGTGTCGCGAAAGATTGAAAATACGGGAAAATAGGTAATCACCTCCAGATTTTGATACAGAAAAGATATTGTAAAAATATATATAACAAAATAACCCACATAGTAGCAGACACCCACACCCCAAACCCCAACCCAAAGAACCCCCATCTGGCCGCAAATTGCGGCCAGAATGAATATTCCGGCGGCCCCACTTGGGAATTGGGCTCCCAGGTTTGGTGTGTACACTCTATACCCCCCATACATGCTACAGTAACATCTAGTTTTACTATGAAATATCTCGGGTAGCAGCAGATCCTACAGGGCCTTATTTCTAGTTAAAATCCACACTTTGCACTAAAATGGAACTTTAGGGTATTTTTGTGCAAACTGAAACAAAACCTGGCCTAAGATAGCTCTAATAACACATAATAGAGCTAACACAACTAATAAAACCCTAATCTAACATGTGAATCTCAAATATCCTTTAATATAACCAAAAATGCACAAAAATGAGATTTTTGCTAAACAATACTACAAGTGTAAGGAAAAGGAGTGCTAATATGAGTTAATACCTTCTAAGAACCTTGTAGAACACCAAAAGTTTCAGCTTTCCCCTCTAGTGTGCAGATTTGCTTCAAACACCTCAAAAAGCTCACTTTTCCTAAGGTTTTGTGAAGGAAATGTGTGGTTTTTGTGTAGGATTTGTTTGGAAATCAAGGAGAAGTGAAAAGAGAAGAGAATATGGAGAAAAATGGAAGGTTTGCTGTTGGAAATTTCTGCAGAATTTTGAACTGGGGAAAAGAGAGATAGAAGGGAAGAAAATGGGTCAAAAAAGTCAAAGTTTCATACTTAACACCATGCTCATTTGTTTATTATGATTTTGAATTATGAAAAAGGGTTTTGTTTTGGATAAAAGGTTAGGGAAATTAACAACCATGCAACACAAGAATGGTTAACATTCTACCAAAAACCCTAAGTCACAAAAATGGCTAAGTGTGCAAGGTGTACACTACAAAGGAAAATTCCCAATATTCTAACACTACTAAAAATAACAAATAATCCTAGGAACACATATATATATATATATAATAACACGTACGATCACTAATTATCACTAAAGACATTCTAACGGAAATTCAAAGTGTTACAATCTACCCCCCTTAAAGAAATTCGGTCCCCGAATTTAAAAATCTAACTATACGCACCTTCAAAAAGATGGGGATATCTCTTCCTCATCTCGCTCTCGGTCTCCCAAGTGACCTCCTCGCCGCCTTGGCCACGCCAAAGTACCTTGACGGACGGTATCTCCTTCGACCTCAATTTCTTCACTTGTCGATCCAAGATCATCACCGGCTGCTCTGCATAGGAAAGGTCGCGCTCAAGATGGACCGTCGGGTGCTGAATCGCATGCGAAGGATCATGAAGATATCTGCGGAGCATCGAAACTTGAAATACGGGGTGCACGTCTGGAAAACTGGGCGGAAGGGCTAATCGATACACAACCGCACCAATACGCTCAAGGATCTCGAAGGGGCCCACGTATCTGGGACTAAGCTTCCCCTTTTTCCCAAACCTCATCACGCCTTTCATTGGGGAGACCCTCAAGAAAACATGATCACCTACAGAAAACTCAAGTCTGCGCCGACGACGGTCCGCATAAGATCTCTGCCTACTCTGGGCTGCTCTCATCCTATCGCGAATCAACTGGATCTTCGCGGTCGTCTCCTCCACAATCTGCGGCCCTAAGATACTGCTCTCACTGAGCTCCGTCCAACAGGTGGGCGATCTGCATCTCCTCCCATAAAGAGCCTCAAACGGTGCCATCTGAATGGTCTCCTGGTAGCTGTTGTTGTAGGAGAACTCTACTAAGGGCAAATGATGATCCCAGCTACCTCCGAAGTCTAAAACGCATGCTCTGAGCATGTCCTCGAGAGTTTGAATAGTCCGCTCTGACTGTCCGTCGATCTGCGGATAGAATGCTGTGCTGAAACTCAAGCGAGTGCTCAAAGCCTCCTGAAGCCTCTGCCATAGCCGGCTGGTAAACTGGGTGCCTCTATCGGACACGATGCATGTCGGAACTCCGTGCAGTCGTACAATCTCATCAATGTAAATCTGGGCATACTGAGCAAATCCGAAAGTCGTCTTCACCGGTAGGAAGTGAGCCGCTTTCGTCAAACGATCCAAGATCACCCAGATGGAGTCATACCCTCGACTAGTCCTGGGTAGACCCACAATGAAATCCATAGATATCTGTTCCCATTTCCACTCCGGAATGGGTAATGGCTGTAGCTCTCCCGCGGGCCTCTGGCGCTCAGCCTTGACTTGCTGAAAAGTCAAGCATCTCGACACAAAATCTGCAATGTCCCTCTTCATACCGTCCCACCAGTAAACATTTCTCATATCGTGGTACATCTTGGTGGAACCGGGATGAACACTATATACCGACCGATGTGCCTCCTTAAGAATCTCGCGCCGCAATCCCTCAGCATCTGGTACGCACAGTCTAGCTCCAAATCGTAGTATACCCTGATCATCGATCACGAACTCGGAAAATCTTCCCTGTCCCATCTTTGTCCTGATCTCTGAACAGCGGTCATCACTGTACTGTGCCTCATATACACGGTCAAGCAACTGTGGGCATGCACGAACATGCGCAATTTGTCCTCCGATCGGCGTAAACTCGAACTGTACCCGGCGGTCGCATAAGATCTGCCAATCCGCCGACGACTGCCTCTGTACTGCGCTCAAACAGGATAGACTACCCCCGGCCCTCCTGCTCAAAGCATCCGCCACTACATTCGCCCTGCCCGGGTGATACAAGATCTCACAATCGTAGTCCTTCACTAACTCCATCCATCGGCACTGTCTAAGGTTCAGGTCTCGCTGCTGAAATATGTACTTTAAGCTCTTGTGGTCAGTGAATATCTGGCACAACTCTCCATACAGATAATGTCGCCAGATCTTGAGTGCAAGGACCACTGCAGCCATCTCCAGATCATGAGTGGGGTAATTCTGTTCATGTTTCTTTAATTGCCGCGAAGCATACGCGATCACCCTATCATGCTGCATCAAAACGCACCCCAGCCCCACTCGTGAAGCATCACAGTAGACCACAAATCCGCCTGATCCTGAAGGCAATGATAGCACTGGTGTCGTAGTCAGTAGAGCCCGTAGCCGCTGGAAACTGTGCTCACACTCCTCCGTCCAATCGAAACGAACTCCTTTCCGGGTCAACCCGGTCAAAGGTGTAGCAATGCGAGAGAAGTCCTGCACAAATCGCCTGTAATAGCCTGCCAGCCCTAGAAAGCTGCGAACCTCCGTCACTGACGTGGGTCTAGGCCAACTCCGAACTGCCTCGATCTTCCTCGGGTCGACACATATACCATCTCGTGTAATCACGTGCCCCAAGAAGTCTACGCTGTCTAGCCAGAAGGCACACTTGGAGAATTTGGCGAAAAGCTGATGCTCCCTCAAGGTCTGCAGTGTAACCGCAGGTGGTGCTCGTGCTCCTCTCTACTCCGAGAATACACCAAGATATCGTCAATGAACACTATGATGAACAGATCAAGATACGGCCGGAAAATACGGTTCATCAACTCCATAAATGCTGCTGGCGGTTGGTGAGTCCGAACGACATCACCAAAAACTCATAATGGCCGTAACGTGTGCGGAAGGCCGTCCTAGGAATGTCCTCCTGTCGAACCCGCAGCTGATGGTAGCCCGATCGCAAATCGATCTTCGAAAAGTATCCTGCCCCCTTAAGCTAGTCGAACAAATCGTCGATGCGTGGCAAAGGATATATGTTCCGCACTGTCACCCTGTTCAGTTGGCGGTAGTCGATACACAAACGCATACTGCCGTCCTTCTTCTTGACAAACAGGACTGGAGCACCCCAAGGAGAAACACTGGGTCGAATAATTCCCTTATCCAGCAAGTCCTGCAACTGGCCCTTCAATTCTCTAAGTTCCGCCGGGGCCATCCGATAAGGCGGTACATAAATAGGCCCCGTGCCAGGAACCAAGTCAATGCAGAAAGAAATATCACGCTCGGGCGGTAGCCCAGGAAGCTCGTCAGAGAACACATCAGGGAACTCGATAACAACCGGAACCTAATCCAGAGGAACCTCTGTAGCTCTAGTATCGCAAACATATGCGAGAAATCCCTGACATCCCTTCCGCAAAAGCTGTCCAGCGTGAAAAGAAAAAATCACACTGTGAGGGGTGGCACCACGGTCCCCCAACACAACAACAACCGACTCGCCGGGAAAACAAAATCGAACTGTCTTCTCGCGGCAGTCAACAGAAGCATAGCACATGGCTAACCAATCCATGCACAAAAGAACGTAGAAGTCCAACATCTCAAGAAGGATCAAATCGACCGGCAACTCTCTCTCGCCAATACGGACGGTACAAGATCGGAACACGTGCCTAGCAACAAACGACTCTCCCACAGGAGTAGTCACAACAAGCGGCTGGTCAAGCAAACCGGACTCTCTACCCAAACTCGACACAAAGTGTGTGGATACGTACGAGTGCGTGGATCCGGGATCGAATAACACGTGTGCATCAACCGAACATACAGGAAGGATACCTGAGACCACCGCATTGGACGCCTGCGCGTCCTGATGCGTCAAAGAAAAAACTCGCACCTGTCCTCCACCTGCAACTAACTGTCCCCTGCCGGCCGCTGGCTGCCCTCTACCTCGGTCACCTCGTCCTCTATGAACAAATCCTCCGCGACCATGACCTCTCTGTGTATGCGTCTGACGCGGAGTAACTGTTAGTGTATATGCCCTAGAGGCCATTACTGTATCATACTAGTTTGTATATTACTTAATGGAAGCTTGGGATATTCACCATGTATAAACAATCTTGCTCAATATAGTAGTATGCTACTTGGTTTGTTTCTACTTCAATGTGTACTTGTTTTTATCACATATACGCATTAGTGGAGCCCTTAGGATCTTTGCTTGATTACCAGCGTTGTGATGGCAGTCACACTAGTGGGGGCTGGGTAATCTATAAGTACATCCTTATACAGGTCCCTAGTCGCAGGACTATCGAGACAGGGCATCGATACTCCGGAGTAGACTAGCGTATGCGCTTCTCATCCCAGTGTGGGAAATGGTCTGTCCCACAGCCATCAGCACGTCGTACTGGAGATAGTATACGGGTGCTCGTTGGGTTACGAGTACACTGGACAGGACTCGTCGGGAACTGACAGGTTGGTATTATACCTATCGTCGGTTATCAGTTCCCAGGTGACATGAGTACAGCTTAGTCCGCTGACTTGACACTGGCACTTCGTCTCGAGTGTGTTCCCACTGTGCTTTGATTACTACCCTATCATGGCTCAAAGGAGTCGTGCAAACGGGTAGTAGTTGGGTACAGTCCCGAAGCACTTGGAGGCAGTGACGGTTAGACAGGATTCGTCTCTCCCGGTATTGGGCGTTGACATCGCGCTGTGTCTAGGAGAGCCATTACACGAGTAGTCCCTGGCCAGGGCAAGTGAGATATACTGGTAGGCTTCCAGTGTTATCTCAGGGTGTTTTGGGCTTCACTCCGACACGACTTGTACCGCTATTAGGGGACTGATGTTTTACCACCCCCTAGGCCCGACATGCGATGTATTAGACGAACAGACCGGACTGTACGGAGACAGTCACATTCAGACTCAGTAGGAGTTCAGATGGGGTTCACCTCGTCAGCCTTCTTGTCGGCATCTACCTGGGGACCGTTACGCACAGCTAGTGCCGCTTGCGGTCTGTGGTTAAACCCACTGCCAGCGTAGTGTCGAGTCTTTAGAGTCCCATACAGAGGGTATTCGCCTCTGGACAAAACAGAGTAGAGGTCGCAGGGTTTTGCGACAGGGTTCGTTCTCATTCGCACACTTGTGCACGTTTGGAGTCCGGACGGATTTTACTGGATGGCTCTGGTTTGAGTCAGATACTGGTATATGTTTTGGGGTTGCTTTTATCTCTCAGTATTCATGTTCCTCGGAACAAGAATGCAGGTGTGTATGCACAGTTATTTGAGGAGGAGGAAGAGGACTTTCATTAGGGTTTCGGAACGGGTGCGTATGCACAGTTGACAGTCGTCTTTTTCCAAACCCTAATGGATTTATGTTAAATCAATTAATAATATTAATAAAATGAAATTGTGTCATGGTTGGATTTTGTTGACTAGTTGACCATGGTTGACTTGTTGACCATGGTTGAAGTTTTGACCATCATCATTACAAAAGAAAGATGCTTTTTGAATCTTGCAAAACCATTTAATGTTTGAAATGATAATGGTCATTCCTAAACCTTCCATCAACTATTTCATTTTCATTATTATTATTAATTTGATAATTCTTTTTCTTTTGGTCATATGGTTGCAAGAAAGAAAAAGATAGCTCATTCTATCATTTAGCTTCTCTCTCCTCACATCATCTTCTTCTTCCTCTAGCAAAAGGAGAATCCTTCTCATGTGTTGAGAATCCCTCTCCTTGAAAGAAAAACACCCCTTAGACACTCTCTACTCCTTCTAGGATCAAAGGTTTAGCAAGCCGGAGATTCTAGTTCTCTCTAAGTTCGAGAAAGAGCCCGAAGGTTGAACCCTCAGGTGGATCCATCTTTGACGGAAGAAGGCAACGAGGAAGAACCATCAACCTCTACAAGTTTTCAAGAAGAAGGAGTTCAAGTTAGGTATAACCATTCATCCGAGTAGCTAACTCTCTTTAGCTTGTTTGCTAGTTTAGTTTAGAAAAGATCCCGACTTTGTTAGTCCATGTTGCCCCATGCGCTAAAAATTTGATTTTTATACCGTTTCCGCCTCCCCGTAAGAACCGGGGGTCGCAACGTGGACTTACAGTGGTATCAGAGCCTAACTAAACTTAAACTAGCTTGGTAGTGAAGTGTAACGAAGTTCGGAACCGAAAAATCCAAAAACCAAACTTTTCAAAAACCCTAGTTTCTGTTAAAAATTTTTCTGGTCAAAACAAAATTTGTTATACACCTAAATTCGGCTCAGGGTTTTGTGAGAACACCCAAGAAAAACGATCCCCTGATTCCTTCAAACCGCCGCTGTTCCGCGGCAATAGGTATGCATTTGCCGCGGAACCGCCGCCGTTTAGGGTCCTCTCGTGATCGGGTTTTGTGCAGTGTTCTTCTGGTAGGGTTTTTGGATTTTTTAGATATATTATATGTGCCCAGATTTTCCAGAATAGAAATTTATTTTTGGGGGCCTATAATTCCGTATTTTTTTCCGAACTTCACTACACTTGGACTATACTGGTTATATCTGTGATGTTTGTATGTATTGAACGTCGGCTAATCGCTATAAGTCGATTAGTCGGGGTTATACATCTCTGTGATCTGTGTTTGATATTGGAATGTGTATATGAATGTGTTGGACTGTCGCGGGTGAATAGCCGGGGTGGATGTGAGATGAGCTTTTGTTTTTCTTTCATTCATTTGTAACATGTAAATTGATGTAATATTATTATTTGTTTGGCCGCACAACCGGGTCGGGGTTGTAGCCGTCATTGTAAAATTCTTTTTACTGTTTTTGCTCCTAGGATAGACCCATGGAAGGGTGCACAAACTGCCGAGTACTTGGCGGGTAGTTTGCCGCACCCGTAGGGCTCTTGGGTGGGGTTTATGCTATTCACCGCGACCGTGTGATCCGCTTTTCGTTGCAGGCTCGAACGGATTGCGGATTCTTAGTATATCCAATGTATTCATCTGTGATCTGTAATGTCTATCATTGCTATATTTATAACTATTTAGGCGTTGCTTATGTTTTACAGCCGCGCTAGCCCAGCCCCTGCTCTGTCGTTAGTTAAGTAACCTAACGGGTGATGACGGGGCCCCGTGGCGAATGCGAATGGCATAAGAGTACGTCATATTTTGGTTGTTTTCTGCAATGGTAGGATTAAATGATGGGACGCATTAAAAGAACTAATGCAAGATAATAAACCAAGCTAAAGTCGTTGGAACACTTTCGAAAAACCACTCGGTTCTTTTCAAAACCAACTTTCAAATGCGGAGCTTGAGCCACTCCATTTAAAAGCTATCTCGTTCCAATCGATTATATCAAGTTCACTACGTTCACGGTTTCGCCAAAACCATTCGTAGCCCTCCATCATTTCAGTTAAATGTACGGTAGTATTCAAGCTATGTATTTTGACCTCACGCCAAGGCATAGTGATTGGTAGCTACCGAATATTTATGTGTTGCATAGATAGAATGCGTTGGTTTGAGACAGTCGTACTGCCATTTTGGCCTACGTCATGGGCAGGTACGGGTGGGTTCAAATTAACCAGGATAATGATGGGAAGAACTTGACGTGTGACTTATGACATTTTGACCTCACGCCAAGGTCATAAGAGCATGGGGCAAAAATCCACATCGGGAGTTTCATAAGTACTGAAACTTGCTAGATTTGCATACCATTTGGAGTGTGGTGATTCTGGTAGGATTCCTTCAGTTTCGTCACGCGATGATATTTGGATCCCGATCCTACTGTGAGTATATGCTACTCTTCGGGAAATTTCTCACTAAACGATTAATGCTATAAACCTAGTAGGTGCCTAGAAAGGTGTTAGCAGGGCTACGCCCCCAGGGAAAAGTGGTTATTTAATTAAGGAACTTCGCGAAAGCGTTGGAAAACCTCCCTCGAAGTACCGACACTAGCCTGGCTGAACGGTTAAGCAAGTATTGTGCGGTGGGATTGATCCCGACTAATTCTTCCTTTATGGTTTGTGGACGGATTCGAGAGACAGTGGGGGCCATCCTGTTTAGACAAATTAAAAACCACTCTAAACTTGCAAGAGCATCGTGCTAAAGTGTTTCTTCTCTCTCTCCTAATTGCAGCGACCAATCGACATGACTGGACTTAAGTTACTTCTAGATAAACACATACTGATAGGGCCAAACTACAAAGATTGGCTCAGGAATGTCAAAATGGCAATCACTTACGACAAGCTGGGGTATCTTCTTACCACCAAAGCTCCCCCCGTCCCAGGTCCCACCTCCAGCGTCGCGGATAAGGAAATCCGTAAGACTTGGGAGATTGATTGCGCGAAGGCCAGGTGCCTCGTGGTTGCCTCTATGGACAACGAACATCTGAGGAGGCACGAGAATATGGATTTGGAATCCATATTTCTTCATTCAAAAGAACTGTATGGAGAGCTGTCTCGTATCGCAAGATACGAAGTGTCGAAGAAGTTGTTTTCGGCAAAGTTGGCCGTCGGATCATCGGTAGCGGACCACGTGCTTAAGATGATTGGCTACATTGAGGAGCTCGCGGAACTTAGGACCACGTTGGAAAGTGAACTCTATACGGATTTAATTCTCCAGTCCCTTCCATCCACTTACGCCCAGTTTATACTGAACTTCAACTTACAAGAAAAGGAAGTTGAACTTTCAGAACTCCTCAACATGCTGAGGAGCGCAAAGGGCACCCTACGGAAAGGTAGGGAAACACCCGCTTTGTTTGTAGGAGGATCTTCTTCCTCTAGGTCCAAGGCAAAAGCCAAGGGAAAGAGGAAGAAAGCCCCCGCCAAACCAAGAGGCGGTGTTAGTAAAGTGGGTACGAAGGGAAAGGAAAAGGCAACAATGATAGCGGGGAAGCTTGTGGGTAAAGAAGAATGCTTCTATTGTCATAAAAGTGGACACTGGAAGAAAGATTGCAGGGCTTGGAAAGCCAGGACACAGGAATTGAAGCAGGTTGCGGCTTCAGCTTCAGGTGTGTATGTTATTGAAAACTGTCTTTCGATAAACTCTACTTCCTGGGTATTGGATACCGGATCAGGATCTCATATCTGTAATTCTTTGTAGGCGTTGAGAAACCGTAGGGTTTTGAAGGCAGGTGACATGACCCTCAGAGTTGCAAACGGAGCTAGCATGGATGCTAAAGCCGTGGGGGACTATCACCTGGGAATGTCAGATGGGCATGTTTTGGTTTTGCGTAATTGCTTTTTTGTACCTAACGCAACTTGTAATATCATTTCTGTATCTTTGGTTTCTAAAGAAGGTTATGAATTTGCGTTTGTAAGTAATGTTGTAAACATTCACCTTAATCAAGTTCTGATTGGGTCAGGTACACTGAGCAATGGTATATACGTGTTAAACCAACCACAGATTTTCAATGTCCAGAATACACACAAAAGAAAGTCTCCAGATATTAATCAGGATTTCTTATGGCATTGTAGACTGGGTCACATCAATGAGATAAGGTTGACTAAGTTACATACAGAAGGGTATTTGAATCCGTTCGAATATCAATCGTATGCCACTTGTCAATCCTGTCTCAAAGGAAAGATGACAAAGACTCCGTTCACTGGACACGGAGTAAGAGCGAGCGAGCTCTTGGGGCTCGTACACAGCGATGTGTGCGGTCCAATGTCTACACTTGCGCGAAGCGGTTTTTCTTACTTCATTACTTTTACGGATGATTTTTCAAGGTTCGGACATGTCTTCTTGATGAAACATAAATCCGAAGCCTTTGGAAAATTCCAGGAATATAAGAATGAGGTAGAAAAACAAACCGGCAAAAGTATCAAGATTCTAAGATCGGATCGAGGTGGAGAATACTTGAGTGCCGAGTTCCTGAACTACTTAAAAGAGAATGGAATTCTCTCTCAGCTTACTCCTCTATACACTCCGCAACATAACGGTGTATCGGAGAGACGGAACCGCACCCTATTGGATATGGTACGGTCCATGATGAGTAACGCTGAGTTACTGCGATCATTCTGGGGGTATGCGCTAGAATCAGCTGCGTACCTTTTGAACCGAGTTCCCACTAAGACTGTGCCTACCACACCATATGAGTTATGAAGTGGGAAGAAACCCTATCTTCAATATCTGAAGATCTGGGGATGTCCGGCTTATGTCAAAAAGCAGCATATGGACAAGCTCGAGGCACGCTCAGTACTGTGCAAGTTTGTGGGATACCCAAAGAACTCCAGGGGGTATCTTTTCTATTACGCAGAGGAACAAAAAGTCCTTGTTTCTCGCAATGCCCATTTTCTGGAACATCAGTTCTTAGAAAAGGAAATAAGTGGGAGGGCAGTAGAACTGGAAGAAATTCTAGAACCACAGACTATTACTGAAAGCTTAGTGGAACCAGAGGGTTCAAATGAACAGGACATTCCTACGCCGCTCCGCAGGAGTAGTAGGCAGTCTCATCCGCCCGAGAGATACTACGGTTTTCTCATAGACGGGGATAGAGTGGATTGCATCATAGATTATGATGAGCCTACTAGCTTCCAGCTGGCCGTTCAGAGCGTTGACTCGGTAAAATGGCTGGATGCAATGCGGACCGAAATGGAGTCCATGTACACCAACAAAGTATGGACGTTGGACATTGCTCCAGACGGGGTAAAACCCGTAGGATTGTAACATTTTCAAAAGTATAAAATATTAATTTGGGAATTTTTATAATTTAATATTATTTTATTGATTATTTTAATATTAAATCTATAATTAAATGCAAATAAATAGGAAAAAATGGTAGAAAAATTATGAAAAATTTTGGAAAATTCTAAAATAGGGTAAATTAGTGAATTATGACATTTTTAAGTTTTTGTGATTAGTTTGACACTAATTTAGTGCTAATCGCGATTAAAAATCGCTAATCGGGTTTTTCGACATTTTGTGCAAAACTTGCACGTATCACTTTTTTCTACACTTGTGCATTTTTCTTGCCATGATTTATCATTTGGGGTTTACTATTCTTGTGAGAAGGTTTTGGGAATTAAAGAGAAAAGAAAAGAAAATGAGAATGGGGTTGGTGAGAGAGGTATGGGTGCATATTGACTTAGCCATTCCCTTGGTTTTCCTCCTCATTCCTCTCCCTCATCCTTGTGCTGCTGCTGCTGCTACTGCCCATTTTTCCCCTCCACAAAACCCTCTCACTTCATCTCAAAATCTATCTCAAAACCTCACATCCCTTTCACGAAAAAGATGCACAAGCTTGAGATCTACGCAATGGACCATGAAAGCATGGATTTGGCCACTAGAGGGCAACTCAAGAAAGTTCTTGAGTTGCCAAGTGAGGTAAATTCTGAACCCTTAGCTCAATTGTAGCATTTCCTTTAACCCCAAGTTAAGATTATATCGATATTGTGTGATATTATGGACTTGGTGATAACCTAGTTAGGGTTTGAGAGAAACTTGAGTTGTAATGTGAAATTGAGCTCAGTAGAGGACTTGTAAACACCCTAGTGCATGAATTGGAACCCAAAACCTGAAGCTAGAACCAGAATACAGATTTTAGAAACCGATATCGGGGAAAATGTGTAATCTGTGAAGGTTAATTCGAATCTGCTATCATACGAGACACCTGAAAATAATATTGAATGGACAGTGAGATGTGCAGGCACCATTGAACCAACACCCCAAACCCTAGCTCCCCACTCCACTTTTTGGCCGCCGAAATTCCCATTCTGGCCGCAATTTGCGGCCAGACCAGGGAGGAATTTCCTCGTTTTGCGTGCATGCCCCCATTTCCTCAATTCTTGGTCCAGGGTACTTCTAGTTTTGACAGATTCCATCTAGGGTAAAATCTGGGACATATATCCTAAGTTGCTATTTGGGTTTCGTGTTTCCGTATTTCTGTATTTTTTATTCTGAAATTATGGATTGTGCTTTGCCTCGACTATTGGGCGTTTATACGACGATATAGAGGATTTGTTGATGGTTTGAAGGCGTGCCATAGGTTCTCACCTATAGGCCCCCTTATCGTATCGTTTTGGATTTCATGCGCCGTTTTAGCTTGGATTTGGTTTTAATGCGTATATGCGACACTTTGATGTGTAGGTACTCATGAAGACTTCGGGACGACAAGCAAATGCATGGTGACGTCCGCAAATGATGATGCAAGGTGAGTAGATTATATCTACAGGGGGAGGTCGGGTGGATGGCGTATAGCACCCCGGCAGTCCGTAGGTAGTATACTATATATAGTGGTTATATGATAGTTATAGTGTGTTGTAGCTTTGTGATAGGTGTATTATAGATAGTGTAGGGTAGAAGCGACTAGTGTAGTTCATAGTCGCGAACCCTAGGGTAGAATTACACCTACACACACACCCTTGCATATTACTTGTACATACACGGTGTTTGATGATATGGGATGACTTTGGAGGTGAGTCGATGATGTGGCTTGGTGCCGTGAGATCGGTGGTTTGATACGATTCATATGTGGAATATGACTTGTGATTCTTGCGGGCTTGGGATATGTGGTTACCCCCGCATGCATACTTTATTGATGGTATCGTTTTGTACTGACATAGAGTAGTACCCCAGACTATATGATCTGATGATAGTGATACCTGTTAAGTGACGAGATAGTGAGATGTTGACCCGTACCCAGCTTTTGGGGATGCCGTACGATGATTTACCGTACGAGCCGATATTGATGATAGATCCGCACTCATAACTAGAGGATGTCCTACGATATGTTCTTGAGGCGGGATCACCGACTATATACCCATGTATATATACATTGACTCAGATTTAGGTGGTTTCCACACCTACCCCTCCTGATTTACCTGATACTTAGATGTAGTTTGCATAGTAGATACTTCACGGTGGTGTCGACTACTAGATTTCTGCATTTTCATGCTATTCGCATTGCTGGCCTATGCACATTACTATTCCATGTTGCATGATTTCGGATATGATTACCTTTCTTTACATGTCGCATACATCATGGATTGATTGCATAGCACATCGTATTGGATCATTGCAGTGTAGCTTATCTATATGTGACATGACTTGATATTCATACTTGATACCTATATCACAGTGGATCATTGCATTGTAGCTTATCTATATGTGATATATATACTTTGATATAGGGCTGACCCGGAATGACGGATGCCCGATGGATTGATATAGGGCTGACCCGGAATGACGGATGCCCGATGTACTGAGAGGGGGATGACCCAGACTGACAGATTCCCGATATATACTTTGATATAGGGCTGACCCGGAATGACGGATGCCCGATGGATTGATATAGGGCTGACCCGGAATGACGGATGCCCGATGCATTGAGAGAGGGATGACCCGGACTGACGGATTCCCGATATATACTCTGAGAGAGGGCTGACCCGGAATGACGGATGCCCGATACATGAGGATTTACGTGTCGATGCTAGGCACGGTTTTCATGATGTTTTTCCATGATTTTGTTTATATCCTCACATTGCATACATGATGCTTATTGTCATTGGGTGACGGGTGGACGGGTTCCACATATATACAGATATGGCTCATATACGGACATAGATCATATACAGATATGGATCATATACAGACATAGATCATATACAGACATGGATCATATACAGACTGGACTTACACTGATCATACTTCATTTGTATATATAACAGGGCATGAGGGCGCTGTTATATATATCCTTACACCAATATTAGTGGTATGGGACGCTAATATATGTGTATTGATATCATTGATACTTCATCATATTTACTTCTTGTAGACATACCTTATACGGATGACATGTTATTACCTGAGTACCTGGCACTACATACATGATTAGATGTTACCTTGCTACCTTATCATACTCAGATGTACTCTTATGGTTATATTATTGATCGTTGACTTAGGATTATGTCTTGCATTCGGTTCCTGCTCGTAGATATTTTCTATTCACGAGTTGGCAACTCACCCCCGTTGTGCCACAGTTTCTTGCAGGTTCTGCCGTACAGGTTTCATTGCGGCATTTCTGGCACACTTCTTTCTTGCGGGTGATTTGCTTTTTGGTAGATGGATTCCTTTGTATCAAGAACCACCATTGTATTCATTTTACTCATTGTATCTAGAATTTCCATCAACCAAAACTTGTATATTGTTTCAGACCTAGACTTTAGTGATGTATTATTCGACCTTAGAGTCGCGCTTAGTAGTATTGCGGTTTCTTGTTGCTTTGAGCTTTCTTTTGGGTTTGATCCTCGCCACTTGGTGTTGTATATTATTGTTGCATGTGTGGTTGTGACCGTCAATTGACGAAGAGCTAGCTCCCGCTTGGGGATGCCCTTATCATTGCATATATATTGTCATTCTTGTTGTACCCCATTCGGGGCCAGTTTTACAAAAGAAATTCTGCCGAAATTTTTAGAAAAGACTGTACTGTTTTAAATTGCACCTTCGGCTTAGTTATTCAAAAATTTTGTTTGTTAAACATGTAGTTCCTTACTTATTCTTAAAAAGGGTTTTATATTTTTGGGTTTTCGGCTTACTTAGTCGCGTTACGCCTGTAGACGTTACGTGGTTAAGTGCCGGTCACGGGCCAAACTTTGGGTCGTGACAAAGTTGGTATCAGAGCGCTAGGTTTACCTTGGTTCGAGTTTAAGTTTGACTATGTGGAGCCTAGGGAGTTATATATATACGGAACTTAGGCTTGACCTTACGGAACTTAGACTTGGTCGAGGGGGTATTAGACCCGAACTTTCGTCGTATTAGGATGACCCTTGGTTGATGGAATAGGTGACTAAAGTAGAGTGACGTACCGTTGGTATGTTCCGCGGCATACTTACGACACGCCACTCCGCTTAAGGAGCCTTAGGATGTGCATATTCTTCGAGATCAGTGATTTTCTTTATATCCGGGACTATACATCCATTTGAGATCCCCGATGCTATTAGTTTCATGATCATACCTTCATTGATACTGTTCCTTCCTATGATCATGTATCCACTTTGGATCTGTTGTTTCCCTCCTTGCCACTGGTGTACTCTTTTGATACTCGATTGAGGTTCCTGTCACCGTGTTTGAGCGCAGTTTGGGTTGCTGCTAGGGTTACGGCCGGTGTGAGCTCGTTTGGTACGAGGGCCGACCATTGTGTTTTCTGGTGACATAGGAACATCTGGAGTTAGTGTTGGTGATCGTGACCTCTAGTGGAGGCGAGTGCTTGGATTTGCACCGGATGATCGGGCCATTGTTAGAGCTGCCTGTTGTGAGAGGACTGTTGATGTACAGCATACCTCAGAGATTGTGATGTCGCCTACCGTGCAGACAGATGGACCAGCTGTTGCTGAGATTGACAGGATGTCGCTTTCGGAGCTTACGAGCTGAGATTGCCGGAGCTTTCAGGCAGATATGAGACAGATGATAGCTAGTCTACCCGAATTGAGAGACGAAGGTGATTCGTCCGATTTATGCACCGGAGCGGGCCCAGTTGAGTTGAAGATTTCCAGTGTGGAGAGTCTTACTCAGATCAAGAGAAGACCGATTCAGAGATGACCGCCACTGTGTTGCCTTTCCTAGAGGATTGAGGCGCAGTTCGGCGTACAGGCGAATAAGCCAGTTGCTGCTGCAAATGACGAGATATCGCCCAGATGATTGGAGCCATTACAGCGTGAGCATATACTCAGAGTGATGATAGCGAGTCGCTAGTCACCTGAGGATGAATGACTAGGACATGTGGTTCGTTCGTTTACCGATGCGAGGTCATCAGATAGATTGTTTCCAGCTAGAGACGACTTCACGCAGGTTCGTCGAGAGTCGATTGAGACGATCGAATGTCAGGAGCCTACTTTCCAAGTTTAAAGTATACGGAAATACATGCAGGTGATTCTATGGACCCTCTAGAAGAATGAAACCCTAACTCGACTTAATGACCGTGTGAAAGCCTTTGAACCTTCGGGTTTGCGGCGGTTCCTCGGCGCCATTAGTGAGGCTTGGGTTTGCCCTTCTACGGCTGGACCACCGACGCTGTGGCATGTACTCAATACTATTAAATTGTACCCGAGATGTGAGCTCTTGGGGGATTATGAGGATCTGACGAGTCGATCGGATAGTTCGATATCTTTCGGATATCGTGATGGGACACTGCTTGGGAGACTCCAGATGCGAGCGTAGCCGTCGGAGCGCAGTTCGTGTAGCCACGATGAGTTAGGTCCGAATCAGTCGACATTGAGCAATGTGGAGTAGAGAGTTCGTACGAGGTTTCGACTAGATGACGTCCCACTCCGCTGACATCAGAAATGTTATACGCACCCAGAGGCGTGGTATATGGATATATCTTCCAGAAAGAAGCGCGATGAGTATGCAGCCATTCCGGAATAAGAATTAGCTTCAGCATTGGATGATGACTTCCGGGCAATTCGGCAGGTATGAGATTTGAGAAAGGAACCTCGACAGGACCCTTCTGGAGAACGATACGAGAAGACCTAGACCCGGGAGTGGTCGTATTGCGCATACCCAGCAGGACAGAGTTCGTCTTTGTCGAAGAGGTAGTTGACCATGTTCGGATAAAGGAACTTACCCAGATGCGTTGCAAATTGATCAGGGACGGACGAGTGACGAGTATTCCTCCGATGGTTGGGACGTGGTCCCGAGGATCTGTTCGGCCTGACATCTTCTACAGAATGGTGAAGCTACAGAGTACGCGATTTCGAGTCCGTACGAGAGACTTCAGATTGGCCGTGGCCGAGAACAGTGCAGTGCAAGGTAGATTGGCGTGACGTCATAGTGGACGACGATGGAGACAAGTGGAACCAGAGGTTCGTGTGAGACATTGACGAGCTGTCATTACTTCCCGTCGAGACTAGAGACCTGATATGCTTACAGAGACGTTGGAATGTGACCAGTTTCTGAGAAAACATTGTGCTGAGGACACAGATGTCTCTCAAGCGAGAAGAGGTAGTACAAGAGAGCCAGCCTCTGTGCAGATCGGCATAGACATGATTGGAAGAGACCTTGAGCAGGATTCCTTCCAGGACATTGCTGCAATGATGTTGCACCCAGGATCAGATGTGTGACGTGCATTCAGAGAGCCAGAGGCCGACGCCAGTGATATGCTGCCTTACGAGTGGTCATGAGGATTGACCGAGAGGTGACCAGAGAAGTGCCAGAACGGGATCGTCCCCGTTAGCACACCTGACAAGGCCGATGAGCCGCTTGACTGCGAAATAGGTAATCCGCAGAGAAGATGAGGACCCAGAGTCAGAGGACGCCAGACCGTGAGCAAGAGGCAAGTAGATATCTTGCGCTGCTAGCATTGGATGCACCCTTAATGTGTTGAGGTACGATTTTGGTGCACACCAGATGCACTAAATCGGGTTTCCTTGTGCATGTTAGATGCACCTGGTTTTGCTGTCAGGCACACACGTTGCCTATGACAGATATTGTGTGCACACCCGTTGCACCTGTATGGTACTTAGGTGGGTATTGTTTTCCGTGCGCACCTGACGCACGGGGTATTCTTATATACGCCTTAGGATTGATGTTAGAGGAGCCCCGACAATTTGGATTTTTGCTGAAATTGTTTTAGTAGTGGGGGTTTAAATTTAAATTCGGGGACCGAATTTCTTTAAGGGGGGTAGATTGTAACATTTTCAAAAGTATAAAATATTAATTTGGGAATTTTTATAATTTAATATTATTTTATTGATTATTTTAATATTAAATCTATAATTAAATGCAAATAAATAGGAAAAAATGGTAGAAAAATTATGAAAAATTTTGGAAAATTCTAAAATAGGGTAAATTAGTGAATTATGACATTTTTAAGTTTTTGTGATTAGTTTGACACTAATTTAGTGCTAATCGCGATTAAAAATCGCTAATCGGGTTTTTCGACTTTTTGTGCAAAACTTGCACGTATCACTTTTTTCTACACTTGTGCATTTTTCTTGCCATGATTTATCATTTGGGGTTTACTATTCTTGTGAGAAGGTTTTGGGAATTAAAGAGAAAAGAAAAGAAAATGAGAATGGGGTTGGTGAGAGAGGTATGGGTGCATATTGACTTAGCCATTCCCTTGGTTTTCCTCCTCATTCCTCTCCCTCATCCTTGTGCTGCTGCTGCTTCTACTGCCCATTTTTCCCCTCCACAAAACCCTCTCACTTCATCTCAAAATCTATCTCAAAACCTCACATCCCTTTCACGAAAAAGATGCACAAGCTTGAGATCTACGCAATGGACCATGAAAGCATGGATTTGGCCACTAGAGGGCAACTCAAGAAAGTTCTTGAGTTGCCAAGTGAGGTAAATTCTGAACCCTTAGCTCAATTGTAGCATTTCCTTTAACCCCAAGTTAAGATTATATCGATATTGTGTGATATTATGGACTTGGTGATCACCTAGTTAGGGTTTGAGAGAAACTTGAGTTGTAATGTGAAATTGAGCTCAGTAGAGGACTTGTAAACACCCTAGTGCATGAATTGGAACCCAAAACCTGAAGCTAGAACCAGAATACGGATTTTAGAAACCGATATCGGGGAAAATGTGTAATCTGTGAAGGTTAATTCGAATCTGCTATCATACGAGACACCTGAAAATAATATTGAATGGACAGTGAGATGTGCAGGCACCATTGAACCAACACCCCAAACCCTAGCTCCCCACTCCACTTTTTGGCCGCCGAAATTCCCATTCTGGCCGCAATTTGAGGCCAGACCAGGGAGGAATTTCCTCGTTTTGCGTGCATGCCCCCATTTCCTCAATTCTTGGTCCAGGGTACTTCTAGTTTTGACAGATTCCATCTAGGGTAAAATCTGGGACATATTTCCTAAGTTGCTATTTGGGTTTCGTGTTTCCGTATTTCTGTATTTTTGATTCTGAAATTATGGATTGTGCTTTGCCTCGACTATTGGGCGTTTATACGACGATATAGAGGATTTGTTGATGGTTTGAAGGCGTGCCATAGGTTCTCACCTATAGGCCCCCTTATCGTATCGTTTTGGATTTCATGCGCCGTTTTAGCTTGGATTTGGTTTTAATGCGTATATGCGACACTTTGATGTGTAGGTACTCATGAAGACTTCGGGACGACAAGCAAATGCATGGTGACGTCCGCAAATGATGATGCAAGATGAGTAGATTATATCTACATGGGGAGGTCGGGTGGATGGCGTATAGCACCCCGGCAGTCCGTAGTTAGTATACTATATATAGTGGTTATATGATAGTTATAGTGTGTTGTAGCTTTGTGATAGGTGTATTATGGATAGTGTAGGGTAGAAGCGACTAGTGTAGTTCATAGTCGCGAACCCTAGGGTAGAATTACACCTACACACACACCCTTGCATATTACTTGTACTTACACGGTGTTTGATGATATGGGATGACTTTGGAGGTGAGTCGATGATGTGGCTTGGTGCCGTGAGATCGGTGGATTGATACGATTCATATGTGGAATATGACTTGTGATTCTTGCGGGCTTGGGATATGTGGTTACCCCCGCATGCATACTTTATTGATGGTATCGTTTTGTACTGACATAGAGTAGTACCCCAGACTATATGATCTGGTGATAGTGATACCTGTTAAGTGACGAGATAGTGAGATGTTGACCCGTACCCAGCTTTTGGGGATGCCGTACGATGATTTACCGTACGAGCCGATATTGATGATAGATCCGCACTCATAACTAGAGGATGTCCTACGATATGTTCTTGAGGCGAGATCACCGACTATATACCCATGTATATATACATTGACTCAGATTTAGGTGGTTTCCATACCTAGCCCTCCTGATTTACCTGATACTTAGATGTAGTTTGCATAGTAGATACTTCACGGTGGTGTCGACTACTAGATTTCTGCATTTTCATGCTATTCGCATTGCTGGCATATGCACATTACTATTCCATGTTGCATGATTTCGGATATGATTACCTTTCTTTACATGTCGCATACATCATGGATTGATTGCATAGCACATCGTATTGGATCATTGCAGTGTAGCTTATCTATATGTGACATGACTTGATATTCATACTTGATACCTATATCACAGTGGATCATTGCATTGTAGCTTATCTATATGTGATATAGATACTTTGATATAGGGCTGACCCGGAATGACGGATGCCCGATGGATTGATATAGGGCTGACCCGGAATGACGGATGCCCGATGTACTGAGAGAGGGATGACCCGGACTGACGGATTCCCGATATATACTTTGATATAGGGCTGACCCGGAATGACGGATGCCCGATGGATTGATATAGGGCTGACCCGGAATGACGGATGCCCGATGCATTGAGAGAGGGATGACCCGGACTGACGGATTCCCGATATATACTCTGAGAGAGGGCTGACCCGGAATGACGGATGCCCGATACATGAGGATTTACGTGTCGATGCTAGGCACGGTTTTCATGATGTTTTCCATGATTTTGTTTATATCCTCACATTGCATACATGATGCTTATTGTCATTGGGTGACGGGTGGACGGGTTCCACATATATACTGATATGGCTCATATACGGACATAGATCATATACAGATATGGATCATATACAGACATAGATCATATACAGACATGGATCATATACAGACTGGACTTACACTGATCATACTTCATTTGTATATATAACAGGGCATGAGGGCGCTGTTATATATATCCTTACACCAATATTAGTGGTATGGGACGCTAATATATATGTATTGATATCATTGATACTTCATCATATTTACTTCTTGCAGACATACCTTATACGGATGACATGTTATTACCTGAGTACCTGGCACTACATACATGATTAGATGTTACCTTGCTACCTTATCATACTCAGATGTACTCTTATGGTTATATTACTGATCGTTGACTTAGGATTATGTCTTGCATTCGGTTCCTGCTCGTAGATATTTTCTATTCACGAGTTGGCAACTCACCCCCGTTGTGCCACAGTTTCTTGCAGGTTCTGCCGTACAGGTTTCATTGCGGCATTTCTGGCACACTTCTTTCTTGCGGGTGATTTGCTTTTTGGTAGATGGATTCCTTTGTATCAAGAACCACCATTGTATTCATTTTACTCATTGTATCTAGAATTTCCATCAACCAAAACTTGTATATTGTTTCAGACCTAGACTTTAGTGATGTATTATTCGACCTTAGAGTCGCACTTAGTAGTATTGCGGTTTCTTGTTGCTTTGAGCTTTCTTTTGGGTTTGATCCTCGCCACTTGGCGTTGTATATTATTGTTGCATGTGTGGTTATGACCGTCTATTGACGAAGAGCTAGCTCCCGCTTGGGGATGCCCTTATCATTGCATATATATTGTCATTCTTGTTGTACCCCATTCGGGGCCAGTTTTACAAAAGAAATTCTGCCGAAATTTTTAGAAAAGACTGTACTGTTTTAAATTGCACCTTCGGCTTAGTTATTCAAAAACTTTGATTGTTAAACATGTAGTTCCTTACTTATTCTTAAAAAGGGTTTTAGATTTCTGGGTTTTCGGCTTACTTAGTCGCGTTACGCCTGTAGACGTTACGTGGTTAAGTGTCGGTCACGGGCCAAACTTTGGGTCGTGACAATGATGCAAGTGGATCTTCAAAAGGAAGATTGGTGTAGATGGACAGGTTGAGACCTATAAAGCTAGACTTGCAGCAAAGGGTTTCCGTCAAAGACCTGGCTTGGACTATGACGAAACCTTTTCTCCAGTGGCTATGCTGAAATCCATTCGAATCCTTCTTGCCTTTGTTGCCTTCCACGATTATGAGATTTGGCAGATGGACGTAAAACCGCTTTTCTAAATGGAAATTTAGAGGAGTGTGTCTATATGGTCAGCCAGAGGGTTTCATTCAGAGTGGGTGCAGCGGAAAGGTGTGCAAGTTGCTTAAGTCCATCTATGGACTAAAGCAGGCATCGCGGAGTTGGAACATCTGTTTTGATGAGACGGTCAAGGAATTTGGCTTTATCAAAAATCCAGATGAACCATGCATCTATAGTAGATTTGTAGCGAGAACTGTAGTATTCCTCGTTTTATACGTGGATGGCATTCTCTTAATAGGAAATGACATTCATATGCTACAATCTGTCAAAGGGTTCTTGTCGCACAGGTTCTCCATGAAAGACCTGGGTGGTGCCTCTTACATCCTGGGGACCCGGATCCATCGTGATAGATCCAAGAGGATATTAACACTTTCTCAGTCCAGGTACATCAACACCATAGTGAAAAGATTCAGTATGGAAGATTCCAAGCGCGGTAACCTACCGGCTTGTCACGGGATCACCCTCTCTAAAGAGATGTCTCCCAAGACTGATTTGGAGAGGGATCGCATGTCTATTATACCCTACGCTTCTGCGGTAGGCTCTATAATGTATGCAATGTTGTGTACCAGACCGGATGTAGCTTATGCACTGAGTGTGGTAAGCCGGTATCAGTCAAACCCTGGGGAGAAACACTGGATAGCGGTAAAGAACATTCTCAAGATCTGAGAAGGACTAAGGAGATGTTCTTGGTGTATGGAGGAAAAGACCTCCAGATCAAGGCCTTTGCTGACTCCAGCTTCCAGAGTGACAAGGATGATTCCAAGTCTATGTCGGGTTTCGTCTTTACCCTCAATGGAGGGGCGGTGTGTTGGAAGAGCTCCAAACAGGAAACCGTTGCAGACTCGACTATGGAAGCGGAATACATTGCTGCATCTGATGCCGCAAAAGAAGCTGTCTGGATGAGGAAGTTCTTGAAAGAACTTCAGGTGGTTCCGTCCATTGTTGACCCAAAACCTCTGTATTGCGACAACAACGGGGCTATAGCTTTAGCGAAGGAACCCAGGTCCCATCAGAGATCCAGGAACATCTTGAGGCGGTATCACCTGATCAGGGAGATCGTGGATCGCAAGGAGATCGAGGTTCGGAGGGTTGCTTCAGAAGAAAACACTGCAGATCCATTCACCAAGGCCTTACCCCAGACTCAGTTCGAGCGGCTGATCGAGATGATAGGTCTTCGATACGCCAGTACATGGCCTTAGTGCAAGTGGGATATTGTTAGTGTATATGCCTTAGAGGCCATTACTGTATCATACTAGTTTGTATATTACTTAATGGAAGCTTGGGATATTCACCTTGTATAAACAATCTTGCTCAATATAGTAGTATGCTACTTGGTTTGTTTCTACTTCAATGTGTACTTGTGTTTATCACTTATACGCATTAGTGGAGCCCTTAGGATCTTTGCTTGATTACCAACGTTGTGATGGCAGTCACACTGGTGGGGGCTGAAGGGTTTGTTTAGCACCCTATGAGGTGTTTTGAAGCATCACATGTCCAAAAGTTATGATTTTTGAAGTGCTAAACAAACGCGCAAGTTTATCGATCCTAGAAAATTAGGTTTATAAAACTTTAAACTAAAAAAGCTTAGGGTTAGAAGGCTACAACCTTTGTAGCTCCCGTTTTTGATTCGCTCCTTAAGCTCTAAGGTGTTTGAAGAAGGTCCGCTCGTCGTCCTTTTGCGTCCACGACGATCCACCCGGAGCTTCCCGTCCAAGCTAGCAAGTTTGGTAAAACAAGAAGAACACTCTAATCAAGTGAGCTAGACTTGATTAGAATGGAGTTGTGGTTATGGATCTCACTTCAAAATCTTATTTTTATAAGTGATTCACTCTCTTATAAGAACTAGAGAGCTTAAGCATGGAGGTTGATGAAGACGGTGGATTTTAGAAGAAGAGAAATGAATTATCTTGTGAAAGAGAAAAGAAAAATAGCTATATATATTTTTCTTTCTCTAAACCAACCATGGTTAGATATTTAGATATCATTTTATTTTAAATTAAAAGCATGATAAGAAAATAAACTATGGGTTAAATGTTAGGTGAGCATGGTTGAGTTAGAAGAGTGTAGAAATTCTTAAGTGATTTAACCCAATTTTCATTTTCCTTTTGCTTTAATTAAATCCAATAATTATCCAAATACAACCATGGTGTAATTCTTATACATCCACCATTCTCACTATATAAACAACCATGATAACATATGATGTATGTATGCATGTGTGCTTGCATATCCATATGTGCATGAACAAGAATGAATGCACACATGCATGCATGCATCCAACATAAACAAGATAGAATTTGTAGTGAGAAACTAATGATGAATCAACACTTGATTCACAAATCCGGTCATATCTCATATGACCCGACCATTAGCAAGCCGCCCAATTAATATACGGTATCCCATACTCGTATTTTAATCGGGTCCAAGCGCATATCGCATACGCGCACCACAACATTTCGCCTGGACTAGGTAACTCCTATGTGGGACTCTAAGACTCGTCAATACGCCGGCAGTGGGTGATGATCATATCAAGCACCCCCAAGCCGCAAGCGGTCAGCCAAACGTAACGGCCACCCGGGTATTGAGCGATCAGAAGACAACAAGCGAACCTGCTACAACTCCCGTCGAGCCATCCGGCAACACTACCGTATAGTCTGGTCTCTTCGTCAGATATGCTGCATATCGAGCCTAGGGATGGTCACGTCGACCCCAATAACTCAATAAGTCGTGCAGGTGAATGGTCTATAACAGTTCGAGAAACTACTGATAACACTTATCAGTAAATCTCAGCAGCCCTGGCCAGGGACTTGCTGCTATAACCAGTCGGGCACAGTACAGCATCAACTCCCAATATCGGGAGAGACGAAACCCCTCCTATCGCTCATTGCCTTCGTGTGTCTCGGGACTATACCCAACGGCCACCTGCTTGCACGACTCAGTAGAGCCGTGGTAGGGTGGTAATCAAAGTACAGTGGGAGAACACACAAGGCTCTATGACGATCTCGGGTCTACAGAATAACCTGTACCAGTGTCACCTGAGAACTGCTATCCGACGATAGATATAATTCCATATAGGAGTTCTCGGCGAGTCCGTCCAGTGTACCTAGTCACCACTGAGCACCCGTATATGATCTTGATGTCAAACATCGATGAATGTGGGAACATCCATCGCCCATCACATGGGTCTAGTATCACATACGCTAGTCTACTCTGGTATATCGATGCCCCGTCTCGATACACCTCCGACTAGGGACATTTCAGGATATGCTTATAGACTACAGATGTCCCACTAGTATGATCTCCATCATAATCAGAGTAGTCAAGCCGATATCCTTAGGGCTTTATCAGCATGTCTGAATGAATAGAAGCATGATCAAATAAACATGTCAGATAAAGAAAAACCAGATAGCATACTATCATGTTGATTAAGAATGCAAACTGAATATATATACATGTATAAATACATCCACTATCACATAATGGCCTCTAGGGCATACATATATCCAACAATCTCCCACTTGCACTAAGGCCAGTTATTGGCGTATCTCATACCCAACATCTCAAAAAGTCGCTCATGCTGCGGCTGAGGGAGGGCCTTGGTGAATGGATCCGCGGCGTTGTTCTTTGTATCAACTCTCTTAATCTCGATCTCGCGGCGATCTACAATCTCCCGGATCAAATGAAAGCGCCTCAGGATGTGTCTGGACCGCTGATGGGATCTGGGCTCCTTGGCTAACGCCATAGCCCTATTATTATCACAATACAAGGGTATTGGATCAATAATGGTTGGAACTACTCCTAGCTCCGAGACGAACTTCTTCATCCAGACGGCTTCCTTGGCGGCATCATTTGCAGCAATGTACTCAGCTTCCATCGTAGAGTCTGCAACGGTATCTTGTTTGGAACTCTTCCAACTTACCGCCCCTCCATTGAGGGTAAATACAAACCCTGAGATAGATTTGTTGTCATCCTTATCGCTCTGGAAGCTCGAATCGGTAAAGGCCTCCATTTGGAGATCCTTATTACCATACACTAAGAACAATTCTTTAGTCCTTCGCAAGTACTTAAGAATGTTCTTCACAGCTGTCCAGTGGTTCTCCCCTGGGTTGGATTGATACCTGCTTACAACACTAAGTGCATAAGCTACATCTGGGCGTGAACACAACATCACATACATTATAGTTCCTACTGCCGAAGCATAAGGTATAATGCTCATGCGAGCTCTCTCTTCATCGGTCTTTGGACAAGAATCCTTGGAGAGAGTGACTCCATGGCAAGCGGGTAAGGCACCCCGCTTGGAGTCTTCCATACTAAACCTCTTTAGGATGGTGTTGATGTACCTGGTTTGGGACAATCCCAATAACTTCTTGGATCTATCCCTATAGATCCTTATACCCAGGATGTATGTGGCATCACCCAGGTCCTTCATGGAGAACCTTAGTGATAAGAATGATTTGACCGACTGTAGCATAGGAATATCATTTCCTATCAGAAGAATGTCATCCACGTACAATACGAGGAATGTGACAGCTCTTCCTACAGCCTTCCTATAAACACAAGGTTCATCCGGATTTTTGATGAAATCAAACTCTTTGATAACATCATCAAAACAGATGTTCCAACTCCGAGATGCCTGATTTAACCCATATTTGGATTTAAGCAATCTACATGCTTTCTCGCTGCTCCCACTGTCAATGAAGCCCTCCGGCTGATCCATATAAACACATTCTTCTAAATCTCCATTTAGAAATGCTGTTTTAACGTCCATCTGCCAGATTTCATAGTCGTAGTGAGCAGCAATAGCAAGTAGGATCCGAATAGATTTAAGCATGGCTACGGGCGAAAAAGTTTCGTCATAGTCCAAACCTGGTCTTTGACGAAAACCTTTCGCCACAAATCTTGCCTTATAGGTCTCTACCTGCCCATCCACACCAATCTTTCTTTTAAAGATCCATTTGCACCCTACAGGTTTTACCCCAGGGGGTACAACGTCCAAAGTCCATACTTTGTTGGTGTACATAGACTCCATTTCGGATCTCATGGCATCCAGCCACTTCACAGAGTCACCACTCGTGATAGCTTGCTGAAAACTGGTAGGATCATCATCATCCATGATGCAATCTTCTCTGTCACCATCAATGAGGAAACCGTAGTACCTCTCCGGTGGGCGAGAAGTCCTACCAGACCTACGGAGTGGCCGAGGTTCTTCAGTTTCTGTTGCAACAGCCGGTTCAACCAAATCGACATTTGTAGTTTGTGTCTCCAGAACCTCTTCTAGATCTACCACCTTGCCATCATCTCTATCTGTGAAAAACTCTTTTTCCAAGAATGTGGCATACTGAGAAACAAACACTTTTTGTTCCTCTTTGTGGTAGAACAGATATCCATAAGAATTCTTTGGATATCCCACAAAGTTACACATGACTGACCGTGTCTCGAGTTTGTCCGGATTCTGCTTTTTAACATAGGCCGGGCAACCCCAAATCTTAATTCTTTTAAGAGATGGTCTCTTCCCATTCCATATCTCATACGGCGTGGTAGATACGGCTTTGGTTGGAACCCTGTTTAGCAGAAACGCTGCAGTCTCCAATGCATGCCCCCAAAACGAGACTGGTAACTCAGCGTCACTCATCATGGACCGGACCATATCTAATAGGGTCCTATTCCGTCGTTCTGACACACCGTTGTGCTGTGGTGTGTAAGGAGGGCTGAGCTGAGAGAGAATCCCATTCTCTTTTAGGAAGTTTGCAAATTCTGTACTGAGATACTCTCCACCTCGATCTGATCGAAGCATCTTAATACTCAAGCCGGTTTGTTTTTCTACTTCTTGTTTATATTCAACGAATTTCTCGAAAGCTTCGGACTTGTGCTTTAATAAAAATACATGACCGAATCTTGAGAAATCGTCGGTGAATGTAATGAAGTATGAAAAACCGCCTCTGGCCTGTGTAGACATTGGCCCACATACATCACTATGTATGAGGCCCAGGTGCTGAGTAGCTCTTTCTCCGTGTCCGGTAAACGGAGTTTTGGTCATTTTACCCTTGATACAAGACTGGCAAGTCGCATAAGATTTATATTCAAAAGGATTTAAATATCCATCTTTGTGTAACTTGTTTAGTCTTGTTTCGTTAATATGACCAAGTCTACAGTGCCAAAGAAAAGCTTCATTTAATTCTGAAAGTTTTCTTTTATTAGTGTGTTGTATACTGAAAACTGTGTGTTGATTTAGGACATATATTCCGTTATTTAGTGTACCATACCCAACCAACATTTGATTCAGGTGAATGTTCATAACATTGTTTTGCAATACAAAATTATATCCTTCATTGTCCAACAAAGAAACGGATATTATATTACATAGCATATCAGGTACAAAATAACATGGATTCAAAATCAAAATACATCCAGACGGCAACCCCAAGTGATACTCTCCCACTGCGACTGTATGTACATTGGAACCATTTCCAACGCGGAGAGTATGGTCACCTGTCTTCAAAACCTTGCTATTTCTCAACCCCTGCATAGAATTGCAAATGTGAGAACCTGAACCGGTATCCAATACCCAGGAAGCAGAGTTTATAGAAAAACAGTTTTCAGTCACAAACGCACCTGAAGCGGAAGCATCACCATGCTTCTTCTTAAGATTTAGGTACTCTGTGCAGTTGCGCTTCCAATGTCCTGTCTTATGGCAATGAAAACACTCGCCTTTCCCTGGGTCTCCAGCCGTGGACTTTCCCTTTCCCTTCGCCTTTTTGACTCCACCCTTAGGATTAGTGGGTTTCTTCTTTTTCTTTCCCTTGGCCTTAGCATTTGGGCGAGAAGAAGAAGACTGTCCAATAGTCATAACGGGAGTCTTTGCTGACTTCATAGTGCTCTCTGCACTCCTTAACATATTAAGGAGTTCAGGGAGTTCCTTCTCCATGCTATGCATGTTAAAGTTCACTATGAACTGAGCAAAGGTGGAGGGGAGGGACTGCAGAATAATATCTATATATTGCTCATTGTCCATTGTCCATCCAAGGTCCTCAAGCTCTTCTATAAGAGCTATCATCTTCAAAACATGGTCCGCTACTGGTGTGCCAGGGGCCATCCGCATGTGAAACAGTTTTCTTGATGCTTCGTATCATAATACGCGGGACTGCTCCCCATACAACTCCTTTGTATGGAGTAATATCCCGTGAATGTCCATGTCCTCGTGCTGCTTTTGATGTGTATTATCCATCGATGAAAGCGCGAGGCATTTTGCCGTGGCACAGTCAGCATCCCATGTCTTGCGGACTTCAATGTCCGCAACTGAGGATTTTGGGCCTGGGACGGGCGGGGCTGAAGTCGTGAGGACATATGATACTTTATCATATGTCAAGGCGATCTTCAGATTCCTTAGCCAGTCTTTATAGTTGGTCCCATTCAGTTTGTTCTTATCTAATAGAAGCTTAAGTCCATTAAGAGAGAGAAAAGAATACACTCAGCGAAAGCTCTTGCACAGATTAGATTGGTTTATTATCTTATCTAATCAATGTTTCCCACTGCTTTTTATCAAGTTTTCTTTCAAACCTTAAAAAGAAAAACTAGCCAGGATTAATTACAGTCTACAACTTCGCTAACCGTTCAGCCAGGCCAGTGTCGGTACTTTGAGGGAGGTTCCCCGTGCTTTCGCACGGACCTAATTAGAGTAAACCTCGTTTTCCCAGAGGCGGAGCCCCGTTAACACCTTTCTAGACACCTAATGAGTTAGCTAATTATAAACTGTAAAACTCTCCTAGAGGCAACTATTGCCCACAGTGGGATCGGGATCCAACCATCACATGGAAGGTATGCAATCTCATTGCAAATTTCAACACTTGAAATTCCCGATGTAATTTTTACCCCTAGTACTTATGACCTTAACTATGGTCAACAAATCATAAGTACCAGTCAAGTTCTACCCGTCATTTCTTGATCAATTAGACCCACCCATTTGACCCTTAACTATGGTCAACAAAGTCGCATGAATGTCCTAATTAATCTGCATCATATGCATTGTAGGAAGACATCACTTAGCTACCGTACACTACGCCTTAACTAAAGTCAACAAACGTAGCGCGAATACTAAGTACTCTACTTCCTAAAATGACGGAGGGTTGCGAATGATTTTTAAGAAAATCTTTAATGCTTTGAACTTGATATCGTTGTAGAATCAAACAGTTTTCAAAAGGAGTGGCTTAAGCTCCGCAGTTTTGAAAAGTAGCTTTTTCATAAAAAACCGAGTAGTTTTTAAATCCGATTCTACAACATCTTTTAGGTTTATTTTCATTACATTAATCACATTAATGTAATCCCATCATTTAAGTCCTTAAGCCAATCACAGAAAAGAAACGAAAATAACACGTACGCTTATGCCATCCGCATTCGCCGCAATGTTCCGTTATGCACCGTTAGGTTACTTAACTAACGGAATACCGGGACGGGACTAGCGCGGGTGTAAAACATAAGCAACGTCTACTATATATCATATATATAATAAGTCATTCGTCTCAGATTTCACAGAACACAGGCAGCAGAAAAATAGATATAACGTGGGATATACTAGGACGCTTGTATTTAGTATTTAGCCAGAATAGAAAATACGGATTCCACAGTCGCGATGAATAGCCAAGCCCACACCCTGGACCCCTACGAGAGCGGCAAGTGACCCTACCAATCCTGGAGTTTAGGAGACCCGGTCTCGACTCCTCGAGATGGCCTCCCACTGAACCCCAGAACCCGGTCACCTGTGCTCCATTCCTTGGGTCCATCCTAATGCGGAAAAGTAAATAATATACAACACTGGTGACACAACCGCAACCTGGAAGTGCCCCAAATAAAAGAATATTACATTACATTTGAATTTACATGAATGAAAATATAAAGCTCTCATCTCACAAAACCCCCCGGCTATTCAATCGCGACAATCCTGCACATCATATCTCGGCAACACATAATATCACATATCATCAGCGCAAGTAAGTATGCGTACCCCGATTGTCGTTGATGTATAGCAACGAAACCGGCGATATCTAACATACTACACTTACGGTCACAGAAAAGAAAGTGTAAAACTACAATATTTGGAATCTAGATTCTCTTTAGACATCATAAATGCGAAATATCACATATCTCGTATTTCATGCCTAAACCATATGAATTCCACATGTTGTATCACATTCCAGACAAACAGACAGTATTAAAGTTTTTCGAACGAACAATCAAGCATCCAAGATTCACTAAAGCTCAACACTTGAGCAGGGTTCAAAATAATTTGGAGTGTGACACAGCAGCGGCGGTCCAGCCGTAGAAGGGTCAAGCCAACGCCTCACATGTGGCACGTCGTACTGCCCCAAACCCTAGGGTTCAAAGGGCAGTTCGAGACGGTCACATAATCGAGTTAAGGTTTGTTGTCTTCTAGAGGGACCACCGCAAAAAGACTTGCACGTATCTCGAAACTATTTAAACCCCGTGAATATTGAGTAAATGATATTCGTTCAAGAACTTCACTACTTTCTAGTTTACCCGGAAAAGAAAAACGAAATGAAAAATTCGATCGAAACCACGAGGCCAAAAACATCTCCAGAATTTTTCAACAGCAGATTCAGATTAAACATACTCAGAAAACACTATAGCAGGTAAAGAAAATTACTGTGCAAAGAATTGACAATGAGCCCCTTGTATGGCCGCGGATGCGCGGCCTAATCTTGCTTATGCCGCGCTTCCGCGGCCAAAGTAACTGTTCACGGCCACGAATTTTCCAGATCATCTAATTTTTACCTGCTCTATTTTTTGAGAATTTTTAATTCTGAAAAAAGTCAATTTTTAAAAATTTTCCAGAGAGCATTTTCAAAAGTCGTATTTTGTTTCGATCGGACTTTTTACTTCGCAAAAAGGTCGCCTAATGTTCTAGGTCGGCTCTGATACCATTGAAGGGTTTGTTTAGCACCCTATGAGGTGTTTTGAAGCATCACATGTCCAAAAGTTATGATTTTTGAAGTGCTAAACAAACGCGCAAGTTTATCGATCCTAGAAAATTAGGTTTATAAAACTTTAAACTAAAAAAGCTTAGGGTTAGAAGGCTACAACCTTTGTAGCTCCCGTTTTTGATTCGCTCCTTAAGCTCTAAGGTGTTTGAAGAAGGTCCGCTCGTCGTCCTTTTGCGTCCACGACGATCCACCCGGAGCTTCCCGTCCAAGCTAGCAAGTTTGGTAAAACAAGAAGAACACTCTAATCAAGTGAGCTAGACTTGATTAGAATGGAGTTGTGGTTATGGATCTCACTTCAAAATCTTATTTTTATAAGTGATTCACTCTCTTATAAGAACTAGAGAGCTTAAGCATGGAGGTTGATGAAGATGGTGGATTTTAGAAGAAGAGAAATGAATTATCTTGTGAAAGAGAAAAGAAAAATAGCTATATATATTTTTCTTTCTCTAAACCAACCATGGTTAGATATTTAGATATCATTTTATTTTAAATTAAAAGCATGATAAGAAAATAAACTATGGGTTAAATGTTAGGTGAGCATGGTTGAGTTAGAAGAGTGTAGAAATTCTTAAGTGATTTAACCCATTTTTCATTTTCCTTTTGCTTTAATTAAATCCAATAATTATCCAAATACAACCATGGTGTAATTCTTATACATCCACCATTCCCATTATATAAACAACCATGATAACATATGATGTATGTATGCATGTGTGCTTGCATATCCATATGTGCATGAACAAGAATGAATGCACACATGCATGCATGCATCCAACATAAACAAGATAGAATTTGTAGTGAGAAACTAATGATGAATCAACACTTGATTCACAAATCCGGTCATATCTCATATGACCCGACCATTAGTAAGCCGCCCAATTAATATACGGTATCCCATACTCGTATTTTAATCGGGTCCAAGCGCATATCGCATACGCGCACCACAACATTTCGCCTGGACTAGGTAACTCCTATGTGGGACTCTAAGACTCGTCAATACGCCGGCAGTGGGTGATGATCATATCTAGCACCCCCAAGCCGCAAGCGGTAAGCCAAACGTAACGGCCACCCGGGTATTGAGCGATCAGAAGACAACAAGCGAACCTGCTACAACTCCCGTCGAGCCATCCGGCAACATTACCGTACAGTCCGGTCTCTTCGTCAGATATGCTGCATATCGAGCCTAGGGATGGTCACGTCGACCCCAATAACTCAATAAGTCGTGCCGGTGAATGGTCTATAACAGTTCGAGAAACTACTGATAACACTTATCAGTAAATCACAGCAGCCCTGGCCAGGGACTTGCTGCTATAACCAGTCGGGCACAGTACAGCATCAACTCCCAATATCGGGAGAGACGAAACCCCTCCTATCGCTCATTGCCTTCGTGTGTCTCGGGACTGTACCCAACGGCCACCTGCTTGCACGACTCAGTAGAGCCGTGGTAGGGTGGTAATCAAAGTACAGTGGGAGAACACACAAGGCTCTATGACGATCTCGGGTCTACAGACTAACCTGTACCAGTGTCACCTGAGAACTGCTATCCGACGATAGATATAATTCCATATAGGAGTTCTCGGCGAGTCCGTCCAGTGTACCCAGTCACCACTGAGCACCCGTATATGATCTTGATGTCAAACATCGATGAATGTGGGAACATCCATCGCCCATCACATGGGTCTAGTATCACATACGCTAGTCTACTCTGGTATATCGATGCCCCGTCTCGATACACCTCCGACTAGGGACATTTTAGGATATGCTTATAGACTACAGATGTCCCACTAGTATGATCTCCATCATAATCAGAGTAGTCAAGCCGATATCCTTAGGGCTTTATCAGCATGTTTGAATGAATAGAAGCATGATCAAATAAACATGTCAGATAAAGAAAAACCAGATAGCATACTATCATGTCGAGCAAGAATGCAAACTGAATATATATACATGTATAAATACATCCACTATCATATAATGGCCTCTAGGGCATACATATATCCAACAGGGGCTGGGTAATCTATAAGCACATCCTTATACAGGTTCCTAGTCGCAGGACTATCGAGACAGGGCATCGATACTCCGGAGTAGAATAGCGTATGCGCTTCTCATCCCAGTGTGGGAGATGGTCTGTCCCACAGCCATCAGTACGTCGTACTGGAGATAGTATTTGGGTTACGAGTACACTGGACAGGACTCGTCGGGAACTGACAGGTTGGTATTATACCTATCGTCAGTTATCAGTTCCTAGGTGACATGAGTACAGCTTAGTCCGCTGACTTGACACGGGCACTTCGCCTCGAGTGTGTTCCCACTGTGCTTTGATTACTACCCTACCACGGCTCAAAGGAGTCGTGCAAACGGGTAGTAGTTGGGTACAGTCCCTAAGCACTTGGAGGCAGTGACGGTTAGACAGGATTCGTCTCTCCCGGTATTGGGGGTTGACATCGCGCTGTGTCTAGGAGAGCCATTACACGAGTAGTCCCTGGCCAGGGCAAGCGAGATATACTGGTAGGCTTCCAGTGTTATCTCAGGGTGTTTTGGGCTTCACTCCGACACGACTTGTACCGCTATTAGGGGACTGACGTTTTACCGCCCCCTAGGCCCGACATGCGATGTATTAGACGAACAGACCGGACTGTACGGAGACTGTCACATTCAGACTCAGTAGGAGTTCAGATGGGGTTCACCTCGTCAGCCTTCTTGTCGGCATCTACCTGGGGACCGTTACGCACAGCTAGTGCCGCTTGCGGTCTGTGGTTAAACCCACTGCCAGCGTAGTGTCGAGTCTTTAGAGTCCCACACAGAGGGTATTCGCCTCTGGGCAAAACAGAGTAGAGGTCGCAGGGTTTTGCGACAGGGTTCGTTCTAATTCGCGCACTTGTGCACGTTTGGAGTCCGGACGGATTTTACCGGCTGGCTCTGGTTTGAGTCAGATACTGGTATATGTTTTGGGTTGCTTTTATCTCTCAGTATTCATGTTCCTCGGAACAAGAATGCAGGTGTGTATGCACAGTTATTTGAGGAGGAGGAAGAGGACTTTCATTAGGGTTTCGGAACGGGTGCGTATGCACAGTTGACAGTCGTCTTTTTCCAAACCCTAATGGATTTATGTTATATCAATTAATAATATTAATAAAATGAAATTGTGTCATTGTTGGATTTTGTTGACTAGTTGACCATGGTTGACTTGTTGACCATGGTTGAAGTTTTGACCATCATCATTACAAAAGAAAGATGCTTTTTAATTCTTGCAAAACCATTTAATGTTTGAAATGCTAATGGTCATTCCTAAACCTTCCATCAACTATTTCATTTTCATTATTATTATTAATTTGATAATTCTTTTTCTTTTGGTCATATGGTTGCAAGAAAGAAAAAGATAGCTCATTCTATCATTTAGCTTCTCTCTCCTCACTTCATCTTCTTCTTCCTCTAACAAAAGGAGAATCCTTCTCATATGTTGAGAATCCCTCTCCTTGAAATAAAAACACCCCTTAGACACTCTCTAATCCTTCTAGGATCAAAGGTTTAGCAAGCCGGAGATTCTAGTTCTCTCCAAGTTCGAGAAAGAGCCCGAAGGTTGAACCCTCAGGTGGATCCATCTTTGACGGAAGAAGGCAACGAGGTAGAACCATCAACCTCTACAAGTTTTCAAGAAGAAGGAGTTCAAGTTAGGTATAACCTTTCATCCGAGTAGCTAACTCTCTTTAGCTTGTTTGCTAGTTTAGTTTAGAAAAGATCCCGACTTTGTTAGTCCATGTTGCCCCATGCGCTAAAAATTTGATTTTTATACCGTTTCCGCCTCCCCGTAAGAACCGGAGGTCGCAACGTGGACTTACAGTAACAGTAGGTACTATCGGCAATGCCGTCTGGGGTGGTGAAGGTGGTAATGTAACATGTGGTGCTGCCGCCCTACTCCGGGGTACCTCAGGACAATCTCACACACGATGATAAGAACTCCCGCAACGGTAACATCCCGATGACGGTCGCTGACCCTCCTGGGGATAGGAGCTAAACAATCGGTCTCGTCTCGAATCTCTGCCACCTGCAAGGTGCCTGTCAGGACGCCGGAAAGGCCGTCTCTGCACTGACGTATCTGCACGAACTCTCTTCGGCCCTGGAACTGCCGAAGTCTCAGCAAGGCGCTCGTCAACTAATAATGCTGCATCTACTGCTGCTGCATATGTCTCATAATGCAGCGCGCTGATAGCAAGGAATAGTGGTGTAAGCAAGCCTCGGACAAATCTCTTGACTCGCAACTCCTCAGTGGACACTAGATACGGAGCATAAACGGATAGCTCGGTGAACAGCACATCGTACTCTGCCACTGACATCTCTGGCGTCTGGCGTATGGACTCGAACCTGCGTGCTCTAGCATCCCTAACACTCAGGGGAAGAAAGCGGGCAAGGAATAGCGCCACGAACTCTGTCCAGGTCATAGGAGGAAGACCGGCTGCTCTACCCTTCTCGACTGACTCGCACCATTTCTGCGCAAGACCTTCCAGGCGAAAGCTCGTGAACTCAACCCATCTCGCATCTGCGCATCTAAGTGAAGGACATATCCGCGCCATCCTATCAATGAAAGACTGTGGATCCTCGGCCACATCGGTGCCTGTGAAGACCGGAGGCTTCAGCCTCATAAACTCTGACAGCGATACTGTAATAACCTCTGTAGTCGCAGGTGCAACTGCCTGAACTGTGGGTACCACCGCGGTCTCTGCAACGGGTAGAACTACCTCTGGTCGCTACGCTCGAAGTGTCTCAACTAGAGATCCCATCATCTGGCACATCTCCTGCATACTGGATCCCATCGTCTGGCGTATCTCCTGCACACCAGCCCCTAACATAGCAATCTGATCTGTCAAGGCAGGAACAGCCTACTCGGGCATAACCGGTGTATTACCCGGATCAGTCCTCGTCTCGGACGAGTCAACTCGAATCTCAGCCCTCGCGGCCGCTCTCTGCGCCCTCGTAGTCTTTGGCGGCATATTGGCTGAAAGGAACAATAGGATTCGATAAGGATACGGAAATCGAATCGCAAGAATGTATATACTCAAGAAGGAATTTACATCAACAAGTCCTACGGTCAAGTAGGCGGAGTACCGTGTCGTGAGTATGCCGCGGAACATACACACGCTACGCTACCCTGCTGCAGCTACCTACTCCATCATACCAGGGTCATCCTACACTCCGAAAGGTAAAACCTATGCTCTGATACCAACTTTGTCACGACCCAAAGTTTGGCCCGTAACCGGCACTTAATCACGTAACGTCTACAGGCGTAACGCGACCTAGTGAACCGAAAACCCAGAAATCAAATCAGTGAAAGTAGAGAGTGTTATAAGTTTTTAAAAGAAAGCACTTACTAACATGATAAGAAATCTAAGTAAACAATCACCAAAATAACAATATACGACGCCGTAGCGAAGATCAAGATCCATAAGTGGGAACATCCAAGATAGGATAAACTGCAAGTACAGTCGGCTCACAACGAGCTCGACACCAGAAAACAAATATAATATATCATCGTCCTCACACTGTCTCTAAGTCAAATACATACATGGTAGATGGAGAATACTAGATACAACAATGTACAAAACTGAAAGATAAACAGAAACCGCACAAAACCCACCTATCAGCAAAAGAGCTAGTACACGAACTATGGGGGTATCTGTGTCAAAAGATGCAACCGCAGCCTGCCGAGACTACTCCGAAGGGCAACCTGCAAACACTGTGGCACAACGGGGGTGAGTTGCCAACTCGTGAATAGAGATAACATATAAAGGTAATCGCGAGCATGCACGTACTGCGCTACTCTATCATATGCCAACAGATGATATCAATGTGTGATAAGCAGTATGTGCAATAATCATGCAAGTGCTCTATCAGGTAATGTAACTACAGGATCAGGTACAATAGTAAATGCTGAGCAGGGGCAATATAATATCTACACGGAATGTCAACGTGGAATATATAATCGGTGTCCATCAATGCACCATGATCCCCAAAATAGCTCAGGCGCCGGCACTCTCATCGGCCCTCAAATCCTGTACATCTCTGAGAATCCCGAGTGCCCAACACCGGCACCCAAATATCATAAATACTCGTGTCCAGCATCGACACACAAATCCTCATCCATCGGGCCCCGTCAGTCCGGGTCAGCCCACGGGCTCCGTCTGCGGTATCGGCCCTCCGCCCCGGCAGTACGGATCACCCCGCATCCATCTATCGACTCTGATCAGTACCCTCCGGATTACTGTCTGGTCCAACCAATCACCGGTAGGTAGTAGTCCCTCTGCCAAGCTCACCGTCTACTGCACAGCGAAACCGTTCTCGCCCCGGGGTACCATACTGGGTCCACCATGTACCCATAATCGGCCTCAACCAGCTCCTCGATTCGGGTTCACATATATCACTCTAGCACCGAGAAAACACATGGTGGACGCACCGAAATATCATATCAAGAGAACCGGGTTTTTAAATGTTTACATATTTGCAATAGCCACGGTTCCCAAATCCAGAAATCACATGTAATCCAAACCAAAATGCAAGTCAATGATCCGATATGATATGTGCGTCAAATATAAATATCATGTCAAGTCACATATAGATAAGCTACAATATAATGATCCGATGTGATATATGCATCAAGTATGAATATCATGTCAAGTCACATATAGATAAGCTACAATATAATGATCCGATGTGATATATGCATCAAGTATGAATATCATGTCAAGTCACAAATAGATAAGCTACAATATAATGATCCGATGTGATATAAGCATCAAGTATGAATATCATGTCAAGTCACATATAGATAAGCTACAATATAAACATCCGATGTGATATACAATCCTACAGTATGCGTGTCATAGCAATTACTAACGGTGTGTGTGTAACATGCAGGATAGTGCTCGTGCAACATGGACCGTTAGTAATGGTGCGGTGTTCTATCAATTCTAATTTATATCCATATAACAGAGAATGCAGTATGCACTAAATAGTAGCCATGAACAGTCAATGTATACAAAAGAAATTATAAGGTCCTATCAGCCCTGACGTAGAACGTCATGCGGGCGATATCCCCGTAGATGTGAAATCTACTCACCATAGTCTCTCTCTAGGTATAGCCAACAACTTGTTTCCCTTTCTGCGCGGCGTCCGCCGTACTCGCCTGCGAACCTAGAATTACACAATATATTACATGTAAGCTTGAAGTCACACAAACGCGACATTAAAGCCGAACTAGTAACTCGTGTCGCGAACCAAGCGCGCGTGTGCGCGATACGCTAAAACGTGTGGTAACGCGCCTAAAACCACCCCGACGCGTCGCGATACGCAGAAACCCCAAACCCACAAACACGTATCACGCGTGTCGCGAAAGATTGAAAATACGGGAAAATAGGTAATCACCTCCAGATTTTGATACAGAAAAGATATTGTAAAACTACATATACCAAAATAACCCACATAGTAGCAGACACCGACACCCCAAACCCCAACCCAAAGTACCCCCATCTGGCCGCAAATTGCGGCCAGAATGAATATTTCGGCGGCCTCACTTGGGAATTGGGCTCCCAGGTTTGGTGTGTGCACTCTATACCCCCCATACATGCTACAGTAACATCTAGTTTTACTCTGAAATATCTCGGGTAGCAGCAGATCCTACAGGGTCTTATTTCTTGTTAAAATCCACACTTTGCACTAAAATGGAACTTTAGGGTATTTTTGTGCAAACTGAAACAAAACCTGGCCTAAAATAGCTCTAATAACACATAATAGAGCTAACACAACTAATAAAACCCTAATCTAACATGTGAATCACAAATATCCTTTAATATCACCAAAAATGCACAAAAATGAGATTTTTGCTAAACAATACTACAAGTGTAAGGAAAAGGAGTGCTAATATGAGTTAATACCTTCTAAGAACCTTGTAGAACACCAAAAGTATCAGCTTTCCCCTCTAGTGTGCAGATTTGCTTCAAACACCTCAAAAAGCTCACTTTTTCTAAGGTTTTGTGAAGGAAATGTGTGGTTTTTGTGTAGGATTTGTTTGGAAATCAAGGAGAAGTAAAAAGAGAAGAGAATATGGAGAAAAATGGAGGGTTTGCTGCTGGAAATTTCTGCAGAATTTTGAAGTGGGGAAAAGAGAGAGAGAAGGGAAGAAAATGGGTCAAAAAAGTCAAAGTTTCATACCTAACACCATGCTCATTTGTTTATTGTGATTTTGAATTATGAAAAATGGTTTTGTTTTGGATAAAATGGTGGGGAAATTAACAACCATGCAACACAAGAATGGTTACCAAAAACCCTAAGTCACAAAAATGGCTAAGTGTGCAAGGTGTACACTACAATGGAAAATTCCCAATATGCTAACACTACTAAAAATAACTAATAATCCTAGGAACACATATATATATAATAACACGTAAGATCACTAATTATCACGAAAGACATTCTAACGGAAATTCAAAGTGTTACATTGCATCGCACGTAAAGAAGTATAAAATCTTAAATTAAATAAGAAGTGAGGTTTGAAAAATAAGGGTTCGGTATTTCTAACTTGGGATAATAGAAATATTAGCTTTGAAACTAAACCCTAAGATTAGAATTGACTGTTATTTCACGAAACTAGCTTAATAGAATTTTGTGGGTGTAATATGCTGAAAACCCTCAGGAGACAACACTCCTCCTACTAGAGACACTTAGAGGTTTAACAGCTTGTTGCACGGGCTCAGTGCGATCGCATTCCCTGCAAAAGTGAGGTTATGATTTTGTTTTGCTCGGGACGAGTAAAAAATAAGTGGGGGTATTTGTTCATCACGAAAAACTGCATTTCAATATCGTTCATTCATTATCAATTTTGTGATATATCGGTACTATTAATCCGTGTATGCTCAATAAGTATAGATTACAGGTATTCGTGACAACATACTAGAAACACACTCAAATGCACGGATACGACATTTGTAAGCCGACACTGCAATCGGAATGGCAAACCAATTAGTATTCATGAAAATATTGCAAGAAATCAAGTGTACAACCTATTTTGTTCAAAATGGTCAAACACGATACAAGTTGTATCTGAACCTATATTTGGGGTGCATGAACAACAATGATGTGGTGTGAACACCTTGTGCATGGGCAAGTGGATGAGCAAGTGGGCTTGATATAATGAGTACTTGAAAAAGTGTTGATGTGATTTAAAGTTGTATTTCCTTCCAAATCTACATATCATAATTCAAGTTGATATAGAAGAATCAAATAATATCAGAGAGATCATGGAGAGGATATGAGATCATCACACAAAGATAGGCCCTACCAACCACCAGAAAACCGACCAAACTCCTCTTTCTCCCGCTACTGGCAGTTTTTCTGTCTCCAGAGTGCCTCATTTTTCTTCTGGTCAATTATCATTGTCACTGTAGGGTTCCTAGGCACACTCAAGAGGTTCCACAAGGCATCAACCATGCCGCATTCAAATTTTATGTGCCGAGAAACCCTAATATAGATCGTTAACTAGAGGATAGGCGAAACTAGATGCAAGCAAACAACTTTGCTACTTAAGTGAAAGGGATTACAAGCTTTGTAGATCCGGTCCTCCACTTCTTTAGCTCCGTGTTGACGTCCCTCCGCTGCGATCATCGGAATCCCGAACTCTAGTGATGATTTCGTCGGAGAAATAATCGGGCTAGGTCGTTGACTTCGATGTCGAAGATGATCTACATCGAGGCGACTCAAACTCAAGCTCCATCTTCACTTGGACATGAACCTTGTGAAGAAAACACCCAATACTACATGGAAAGTAGTAGAGGATGAAGAAATAGGAAGTGGGTTCACTTTGGATTTGGATTTCTCACTTGATTTCAACACTTGAAATTTTCTACCAAGGTTTTCTTCTTCATGAAGAAGAAGAAGATGAAGAAAAGAAAAATGAATTAACTTAAAAGAAAATTCAAGTGATTCTTATCATAATGCAACCATGGGTGAAGTTAACACATGTAGAGAATAAACTAGGGTTTAGGTGTAATGGTTAGGTTAAGGAAAAAACAAAATGGTCAAGGCTTTCAAAGCTTCATGAAGTTTCAAGAATAAAACAAAGCAAGCCACCATTTTATTTTTGCCAAAAATAAATAAATAAGTTAAAACCCTAACCAATAACCTAAACATGGTTTAAAGCATACACACACCCAAGTTTGCATGCACCATCAAACATGATACAAACTAATGCACAAACATATATCATATATACAATGTGCACAATCAAGTGAGAAAAATAATCCTAAGTGAAGCAATACTAGTTAATGTAAAGTAATATATCAAATATATAATTATACATTAAATCATTAAATCAACACTTGATTTAATGATCCGGTCATACTGTATATAACTGACTAATATCAAGTGTATCATTGTATCGAATCAACATTTGATTCGGTAACCCGGCTATATCTCATATAACCGTCCGATGATATAAATCGCGAGAATAGAATTCAGTATCACATACTGGTATTATTCTCGGTCCCGCACATATCTCATATGCGCTCCTATTTCATTTTGCTTGAGCCAGGAAACCTCTGTGTAGGACTCTAAAGACTCGTCAATACGCCGGCAGTAGGTGATGATCATATCAACCACCCACACGCCGCAAGCGGTCTGCTAAACGTAACGGCCACCCGGGTATTGAGCGATCAGAAGATCAACGAGCAAGCCCGCTCACACTCCTGTGAATCCAACCAGTAACACTTAACGTACAGTCCGGTCTCGTTGTCTGATATGTCACATATCTCGCCTAGGGGTGGTAAACGTCAGACCCCAGTAGCTCGATAAGTCGTGTCGATATGAGGTATATAACAATTCGAGAAACTACTGGTAACACTTACCAGTAAATCTCAGCAACCCTGGCCAGGGATTTCCGGTTATAGCCAATCGAACACAGCGCAACATCAACTCCCTATACCGGGAGAGACGAATCCCCTCCTATCGCTCATTGCCTCCATGTGATTCCGGACTGTACCGAAAAACCACCGTTTTGCACGCCCTCTTAGACGTGCTAAGGTGGAAATAAAGCACAGTGGGAATCACACAAGACTCTGTGACGATCTCGGGTCTACAGACTAACCTGTACCAGTGTCACCAGAGAACTGCCATCTGACGTAAGGTATAATACCATCTGGGAGTTCTCGGCGAGTCCGTCCAGTGTACCCAGTCTCCACTGAGCACCCGTATATCATCTCTGATGTCAAACACCAATGGATATGGGATCATCCATCGCCCATCTGTTTGGGTAGAGAAGGTATATCGATGCCCCGTCTCGATACACCCACGACTAGGGATCTTGAAGGATGTACTTATGGACTACCATGTCCCCACTAGTATGATCCGCATCATAGTCTAGGTAATCAAGTACACATCCTAAGGGCTTTACCAACATGTAACAGAGAGACAATCAGTGTACACGTTAAGGTAAAGAGCAACCAGATAGCATACTATCATGTCGAGCAAGAAATTCCTCCCTATATATGTCCCAGCATCCACTACAATATACATCCTATGTATAGTAATGGCCTCTAGGGCATACATATAACTAACAATCTCCCACTTGCACTAGGGCCATCTGTAGCAGTGGTTGTAGTATCTCATACTCAACCATCCCATAAAAGTCTATCTCTAGGATAAGGCCTTTGTGAGTGGATCCGCCGTGTTGTCCTCTGAGTCTACTCTCCTAACCTCGATCCCCTCAAGATCAACCATCTCCATGATCAGGTGATACTGCCTTAGAATATGTCTGGATCACTGACGGGACGGGCGTTCCTTGTCATAAGCCACAACTCCATTGTCACACAATGGGAGGAACGAAGTTCTTCTCATGAACTAAAATACACCCAGACTGCCTCTTTGGTAGCATCTTAAGTAGCAATGTATCCAGCCTTTATCGTCTAGTATGCCACGGTATCTATCTTGGAACTCTTCCAACATACCGTCCCTTTACTGAGGGTAAAGACAATGCCTGTGATTGACATTCAGTCGTCCTTATCACCCTGGAACCTTTCCAGTGATTCTCCCCAGGATCAATTGATACCATATCACTACAACTAGTGAGAATCCTAATATCCAATTAGATCTATCTCATAGATCCAAAACCCAGGATTTAGTAGGTATCACTTTGATCCTTTATGGAGAATTATTATGATAAGCGGAGATTGACCGAGCGTAGTATAGGAAACTACTTCCGTATCAAGAGTATGTCATCCACGTACTCTACGATGATCACCACCATACTCCCTACTACCTTTTTGTATATACAAGGTTCATCTACCATTTTGATGATGTCAAACTCTTTGACTAACACATCAAAACAGACGTTCCAACTCCGCGATGCCTGCTTTAATCTGTAAAGCAACTTGCACACGTTTCCGCTGCTCCCACTATTTACGAAGCCCTCTGGCTGTGTACTTATAGACGTTCACTTCTAAATCATTATTTAGAAAAGGAGTCATGACACCCAACCACCAGATATCGTAGTCATGGTATGTTGCAATGTTAAGTAGGATCCGGATGGACTTAAGCATGGAAACTGGAAAAGGTTTCATCATTATCCACGTCTGGTCGATGACGAAAACCTTTAACAAGTCTAGCTTTGAATGTCTCAACTTTTCCATCTACACCAAGTAATCTTCTCAAGATATACTTGCTCCTGATGGGGATTTAACCCTTTAGATATAGCAGCCAAAGTCCATACTTTGCTGGTGTACATGGATTCCATCTCAGATCGCTAAGCATCCAGCCATTCTTAGAGAGTCCCTACTCTCGATGGCCTGCTCGAAACTAGTTAGGTCATCATCTCATGATGCATTCCTCGCTCCCACTGTCATCGAGAAACCGAAGTATCTCTCAGGCGGATGAGGAACCCTACCAGATCGGTGGAGAGGCTGAGGTTTGTCGGGGACTATTGCATCCTTTGGTTATATCAAATCATCAGTCATAGTTTTTATAGCTGGAACTCCTTCCAGTTCTACAGAACTGACCTTGCCTCGATCTTGTCCGGATTTTGCTCTTGACATAGGCCGGACAATCCCAAATCTTAACTAACTTAAGATATGGGCTCTTCCCTTTCCATATCTCATATGAAGTGGTAGGCAACTGATTTGATTTGAACCCTATTCAATAGGTAGGCAACTTCATAAGTGCATAACTCCCTAAAAGGAAATAGGAAACTCAGTAGTGCTCATTATAGAGCACACCATATCATATAAGGTGTGACTGCTCCGCCCCGATACACCGAGGTGCTGTGGTGTATTCGGAGGAGTAATGCTGAGAGAGAATCTCATTCTTAGAATAGTCCAAGAATCCTGTGCTCAAGTATTCTCCTCCCTGATCTCATCATAGGACATAATACTTATACCCGTTTTGGTTCTCTAGTTCTGACTTATATTCTGTGAATATCTCAAAAGCTTCGGACTTGTGTTTCAACAGGAACATATGTCTGAATCTTGAGAGATCATCAGAGAATATAATGGAGTACAAAGAACCGGTCTTAGCATGTGTAGACAGGGGACCTACATACATCATCATGTATCAATCCCAAAAGTTTACTAACTCTATCTCTATTTTGAGTAAACAGAGCTATGGTCATCTCATCTTTATGACATGACTGCCAAGTTTCACAAGATGTAAATTTAAACTGATTTAAATATGCATCTAATATGTAACTTAAGCTAGTCGGGTCACATTGATATGACCAAGTCTACAATACCTCAAGAAGGAATCGTTCATTTCTGAACTCTTCCTCTAGTGTGTGTTCTGTATACTAGGAACTGTAGTTTGATTTAGAACGTCAATGCTTTTAGATAACGTGCCTGAACCGAACAACTTTTGAAATGTTCAAAACAATACGAAATTATATCCTTCTTTAATAAATAAAGAGATTGATATGATTTTGTATATCAGGTTCGGTATCTAATAGCATTTGTTCAGAATCAATGTATTGGTAATACAGGGTGACAGTGACCAACAGACTTGGCTGCAACACTTGCACCATTTTCTGTCTCATGAAACTTATCACCCGTTCTCAGTTCTCAACCTTTCTGTAACCCATGTAACAATTTACATATACGGGATCCTGATCAGGTATCTAATTCCTCGGACGTAGAGGATTCAGAGAAACAGTTCTTTGTAATGAACACACCCGAAGGAGATGCATCACATGCACTTTCTTCGTTTGGGCGGCATGAGAATCCTGGTATTCCCCTATTTCCTGCTCAGTCTTACAACAATTATAAGTTGGAGCTGGACCAACGTTCCCCAGCACAGTATAACAAGCGGGTTCGGTCAATACATCCGTATTATTATCTTGATTAATGCGTGATATGGTCGCTACCTGGAGAGAGAGAGAGAAGATAACACTCAGCGTATGCTCTTGCAAGATCAGATTGGTTATTATTTTATCTAATCAGGATGGCTCCCACTTTTTTATCAAATCTTCCTTCAAACCCTAAAAGGAAAGACTAGCCGGGATTAATTACACGCTACAAGTTCGCCAATCTTTCAGCAAGGCTAGTGTCGGTACTTTGAGGGAGGTCCCCCGTGCTTTCGCAAGAACCTAATTAAAGTAAACCTCGTTTTCCCAGAGGCGTAACCCCGTTAACACCTTTCTAGACACCTACTTGATCGGCTAATTGTAATGTGTAAAACTCTCCTAGGAGTAACTCTTACTCGCAGCGGGTATCGGGATCCAACTATCTCATAGATGGTATGCAATCTCATTGCAAATTTCAATACTTGAAATTCCCGATAATATTATGCCCCTAGCCTCCTATGACCTTGACAAAGGCCAACAAACCATAGGCTGCTAGTCAATTTCAACCCGTCATTTCTTGATTGAATTAAACCCATCCGAACGTCCTTTGACAAAGGCCAACAAGGTCGCTCGACTACCCTAATCCAATCTTCATCACATGCATAAGCAGATAAGTACTATTCAGCTACCGCACACTACGCCTTGACAAAGGCCAACAAACGCAGCACGAATACTAAACAGTCCTTATCTGAAATGACGGAGGGCTACGACGGGTTTTTCTGAAAACCTATTGCGTAATGAACTTGATATCGTTGTAGAATCAAATGATTTTAAAATGGAGTGTTTTTTAGGCTTTTCTAGTTTTGCTAAAGGGGTCACTCCCGGTGAAGGGATCGTCGGCCCTTTCCTCATCGAATAAGGTGCAGGATATATCATATATACCGCTGTGCAAAGCAAAAACTATAGAAGCAATCAAAAGAAAAACCGTGGGTTGTAGCATCTGCCAGTTATTGCTAAAGGGGTCACTCCCGGTGAAGGGATCTCGGCCCTTTCCTCATCGAATAAGGTGCAGGATGTTCTACAAGGAACATCACGATGCAAAGCAAGAACTGTAGCTACCTGTTTTTGAAATTCGATTCCACAATATCTTTTAGGTTTCTTTTCTTTCATTAATCACATTAATGAAGTCCCATCAATTAAGTCCACCTAAACATCACAGATAAATAAAACGTATGCTTATGCCATCCGCATTCGCCTCGATGTCCCGTCTGCACCGTTAGGTTAGGTAACTAACGCCAGAGCGAGGAAGGGCTAGCGCGGGTGTAAAACATAAGAAACGTCTATATAATATATCATATATACTATATACAATATCTATCTGAACATATCATATGATCACATCACAGATAATGCAGCAGAAAATATCATATGCAATATTGGATATACTTGGACGTCCGTGTTTTATTTTGAGCCTGTATAAAACACGGATTCCACGGTCGCGATGAATAGCCAAACCCACACCCTTAGACCCCTACGAGTGCGGCAAGTAACCCTACCAATTCTAGAGTTAGGAGACCCGGACTCGACTCCTCGAGTTGGTCTCCCACTGGACTCCAGAAACCGGTTACTTGTGCCCTCCTCCTTGGGTCTATCGTAGTGCGGAAAAGTAAATAATATACAATGGTGACATCTTCCGCAACCTGGAAGTGCCCCAATAAAAGAATATTACATACAAGTTTTTACATGAATGAAAATGAAAAATACTCATCTCACATAAAAAAACCCCGGCTATTCAAACACGACGATCCAATATAACATATCCAGCAACACATAACATCACATGTCATCAACGTAAGTAAACATGCGTATCCCAATTGTCGTTGACATATAGCAACGAAACCGGCGATATCACATATTACACTTACGGTCACAGAAAAGAAAGTGTAAAACTACAACAGTTGGAATCCGCAACCTCCTTAGACATCGCATGCCTAACCATCTGAATTCCTTAGACATCACATGCCTAACAATTATAAACCCCGCATTTTAGTCTCATTATCGAAAACACTTTTCAATATCAAGTCGGGCAATTCAACAAGATTCCCGACATCCTGAACGAATACTCGTCGCAAACTTTAGTAGACGGCCGCACCCCCGATACCGTCGACGAAGTGCACTAAGGCGGAACACCGCTGCCGCGAGCACCCGAACGGATGCTTTCGGCGACGGGGTTCTCCTACAGTCACTTGGTCAGGACTATGGGGCGTGGCTATCTATTAAGTTTACCCGGCGAGTATCCCCGTACGCTACGTGATTGCAACGGACTTTTGATCGCATCAAAATTCCGTGGCAACCGATCAAGTGAGACTAAAGTGCTAGATTTATAACATCCAAATCAGTTATCTCATAACTACTTGTGGATTCCAAATATTGTATCACATTCCAGATAAATAGAAAATGTTAAACTTTCCGATCGAACAATCAAACACCCAAGTTTTCCCGAAACAACTCAACACATGAAATAAGTTTAAAAAACATTCACTTCATGCCACAGTACCAACGGTCCAGCCGTAGAAGGGTCAAGCCAACGCCTCACATATGGCACGCCGTACTGCCCCAAACCCTAAGGTTCAAAGGGCAGTTCAAGATGGTCATATAATCGAGTTAAGGTTTGTTGTCTTCTAGAGAGACCATCGCGTTACTTGCACTACTTAGAACGTTATTAAACTACGGAAAAATCCAACATTTGGAAATTTCCCGGCAGGGGAAAAATTGGGTATTTATATCCGGTTGAACTTTTTAACATGTTCTAAAATACCCGGAAAACCATTAACGAGGTTAAAAATATCCGATCGAATCAACGAGTTCCCAATACACCCCAGAAAACTCAACTGTTGAGTATAATTAAAAGTGCCCAGAAACATCTGGAATCACATACGGGGGAAACTGTACAAAACTGAAACCCTAACTCTTCAATTGCGCCGCGGAACCGCCTCCAATGGCATGTCATTGCCGCGGTTCCGCGGCCGTTTAAGTGAGTTAGTGTCTCGTTTTGTACAGTTAATCTTATATTTCCCTGCACTATTTTCTGAGCATTTTTAATCTGGAAAAATCCACATTTACAGAAATTGTACAGAGAGGGGTGAAATTTAGGGTTTCGGGGTTCGATCGGGTTTCTAACATCGTCTACATTTTGCCTAAAGCTCTAGCTAGGCTCTGATACCACTGTGGGGTTCCTAGGCACACGCAAGAGGTTCCACAAGGCATCAACCATGCCGTATTCCAATTTTATATGCCTAGAAACCCTAATATAGATCGTTAACTAGAGGATAGGCGAAACTAGATGCAAGCAAACAACTTTGCTACTTAAGTGAAAGGGATTACAACCTTTATAGATCCGGTCATCCACTTCTTTAGCTCCGTGTTGACGTCCCTCCGCTGCGATCATTGGAATCCCGAACTCTAGTGATGGTTTCGTCGGAGAAATAATCGGGCTAGGTCGTTGATTTCGTTGTCGAAGATGATCTACGTCGAGACGACTCAAACTCAAGCTCCATCTTCACTTGGACATGAACCTTGTGAAGAAAACACCCAATACTACATGGCAAGTGGTAGAGGATGAAGAAATAGGAAGTGGGTTCACTTTGGATTTGGATTTCTCACTTGATTTCAACACTTGAAATTTTCTACCAAGGTTTTCTTCTTCCTGAAGAAGAAGAAGATGAAGAAAAGAAAAATGAATTAACTTAAAAGAAAATTCAAGTGATTCTTATCATAATGCAACCATGGGTGAAGTTAACACATGTAGAGAATAAACTAGGGTTTAGGTGTAATGGTTAGGTTAAGAAAAAAACAAAATAGTCAAGGCTGTCAAAGCTTCATGAAGCTTCATGAATAAAACAAAGCAAGCCACCATTTTATTTTTGCCAAAAATAAATAAATAAGTTAAAACCCTAACCATTAACCTAAACATGGTTTAAAGCATACACACACCCAAGTTTGCATGTACCATCAAACATGATACAAACTAGTGCACAAACATATATCATATATACAATGTGCACAATCAAGTGAGAAAAATAATCTTAAGTGAAGCAATACTAGTTAATGTAAAGTAATATATCAAATATATAATTATACATTAAATCATTAAATCAACACTTGATTTAATGATCCGGTCATACTGCATATAACCGACTAATATCAAGTGTATCATTGTATCGAATCAACATTTGATTCGGTAACCCGGCTATATCTCATATAACCGTCCGATGATACAAATCGCGAGAATAGAATTCAGTATCACATACTGGTATTATTCTCGGTCCCGCACATATCTCATATGCGCTCCAATTTCATTTCTCTTGAGCCAAAAAAACCTCTGTGTAGGACTCTAAAGACTCGTCAATACGCCGGCAGTAGGTGATGATCATATCAACCACCCACAAGCCGCAAGCGGTCTGCTAAACATAACGGCCACCCGGGTATTGAGCGATCAGAAGATCAACGAGCAAGCCTGCTCACACTCCTGTGAATCCAACCAGTAACACTTAATGTACAGTCCGGTCTCGTCGTTTGATATGTCGCATATCTCGCCTAGGGGTAAACGTCAGACCCCAGTAGCTCGATAAGTCGTGTCGATACGAGGTCTATAACAATTCGAGAAACTACTGGTAACACTTACCAGTAAATCTCAGCAACCCTGGCCAGCGATTTCCGGTTATAGCCAATCGAACACAGCGCAACATCAACTACCTATACCGGGAGAGACGAATCCCCTCCTATCGCTCATTGCCTCCATGTGATTCGGGACTGTACCCAAAAACCACCGTTTTGCACGCCCTCTTAGACGTGGTAAGGTGGAAATCAAAGCACAGTGGGAACTCTATGATGATCTCGGGTCTACAGACTAACCTGTACCAGTGTCACCAGAGAACTGCCATCTGATGTAAGGTATAATACCATCTGGGAGTTCTCGGCGAGTCCGTCCAGTGTACCCAGTCTCCACTAAGCACCCGTATAGCATCTCTAATGTCAAACACCAATGGATATGGGTTCATCGATCGCTCATCTGTATGGGCCGAGAAAGTATACGCTAGTCTACTCTGGTATATCGATGCCCCGTCTCGATACACCCACGACTAGGGATCTTGAAGGATGTACTTATGGACTACCATGTCCCCACTATTATGATCCGCATCATAGTCCAGGTAGTCAAGTACACATCCTAAGGGCTTTACCAACATGTAACAGAGAGACAATCAGTGT